>OX608074.1:57178283-57695285 GCA_951509635.1 Eupeodes luniger | reverse complement strand
GGGTTTATTAGTATTGTCTTCGTTATTTCGGATTGACTCATCTCTCCAATTCCATAAATGACAGTAAAATAAATATCTCAGCCGAATTTCCAGAGATAACACGAACTTTTACCCTAAGCTGATCTCGAAGTGAAAAACAAGATTAGTTATATGTATAGATATTATTGAAATCGATAGGTAAAAATATTTTAGTTAAATTTCTTCAGCGTTTCCTTTTGATTAGAAATGCATGTTATACATTTTTTGAGAAGAAATATTTGTTTATTTTGCTGATGGAAATTCATTCTCCTGGATAACTGATTCTATTATGTAAAAAACGACACATCAAACAATTATTGATTCTTGTTAAAAAAACGTTCAGCTAATCGACAAATCTGAATGGAAACTCCAACTCAAATTTGAACTTTTGAGTAAAATCGTCATTTGTCATGTATTTTAAAGCACAATATTAATCAAATACGTAAACTATCATTCTTGCGGGTATATGCAGAAATGGCTATAATTTTCACCATTTATTGCAAATTGATGAATTTCTTCTTCTTTGAATTAGTAATTATCTTTCGTTCTAGTAATATTGAACGGGTTCAAATATCCACCAAATAATCGCTGGTGTGCCATAGGGCACATTGTCTGAAACTTCTAACCCACTAAATTGTTTCGCCGATCACAGTACCTTCAGCTTTTCATAAGATCATTAAATTCTGATCTTGACAGCATGGGGAATACAAAATCGTATAGAATTTAATGCTTCAAAAAATGAATGCTGTCTACTATCACAAAAGCGTAGCCCTACGCCAATGTGGTACTCTGTGGCGGACTAAGAGGCAGTAACACCCGGGGCGGTAAAGCAAGCTTACACCCCTTGAAAAATTTAAGAAAAAAACACGAACAAAGATTTTATTTAAAGGTGCTTACGAGCTTTTATTGTACTGAATGTTTCGATTATATCATTAAAATCTATATTTTTTGTGTGCTCCGTTTCGATTGAAAGTATAGCCAAATTAGTCAACCTATTTTGGCTCATCGTTGGTCTTAGATAAGCCTTTATTAATTTTAATTTGGAAAAGCTTCGTTCACACGCTGCCACTGAGACGCAAATTGTTAAATAAATTCTCATCGCCAATGACAGACTCGGTAAAGAGTCTGAAAAATCCCACTTAACAATGAAGCTTAAAAATTCAAAGGCTGTCCAAATTTCTGCATCTTTTAAATTTATCTTTGAAGCTACCATGTGACGCCGAATTCGCTGGATTTCCAATATGATACTGTTGTCTGTAAGTTCTGTAAATGTCGAGGTAAGCATTGGAACCACAGCCCGCAGTTCTTCTTCCGTTCCATACAGCAATATTTTCGGTTGAAGAGCTGAGAAAACTGACGCAATATCTTCCATGGCCTTAGATCGATGCATAAGTTCAGTATAAAATGTATCCTGACATTCTAACATGGCTCTTCGTGTTTCCTCTTCCAACGTCAAACCAGCATCTTTAGCCTTTTCGCCTGGCATAATTTTCTTCTTTTTTCTTCTTCCCCGCCTTTCAATTGAAATTTCTAGCTCGGTGCATTGTTCTCTTGCGTATATTACGGCCTTTTTCACGGATTCATCACGGTGTTCACGAAGAAAACTCGCTAGTGCCTTAAGTTTTATTACACTTTTTTCTAGAGTGAGCCCGGATTCTTGCAAGTATTTCTGTGCTGAATCAACTTCTTCCAAAATATCGAACCAGAATGAAAGATAACATAAAAACGTAAAGTCGCATACAGCAGATAAGAGTATGGTTGCAGCACCTCTTGTATCTAAATTTTCCTTTTCAGGATCACAAAGGAGTTCAAGAGTTGAAACTATCTTCACAAAATTTTCCTTCAATGGCTTAACAGCCTCGTGATGAGCGCTCCATCTAGTGTCTACAAGTCGCTTGACTGACACACCTATATTTTTTATGAGAATATCCCAACGATGCGTAGATGCTGAGAAAAATGTGTAAAGTCTTTCCACTGTTTTTGTCCTCACATCTCTACCCAAAAGGCTTATAAATTCATTTTGAATATTCTTGGACAAATACGAGCCGACTCGTGTCTTATCACCTATTGAATGCTCGATTCTACGTCGGATAGAAGAATAGAGTTATATGCCATAAAAAATGCGTACCGTTATTTAAAAACGAAACGAAGAAAAATACTCATATCAGTAAAGAAAAAAGAACTGAACACAGAACTGCGACGCTTGGTAAATGCTTGGTTGCTGCTCTTGGGCGATAAATATTTTATTTCCATATTACTTATATTAAGAGAATACGCCAGTAACGAAATTCATGCGCACATATATATAGGTAGGTATTTGGGAAACAAATTTATTGTTTTATTTGTGTTTTTATTTTTTGTAGTGTGCAAAGTTATTTTTCTGTTACTGATGGCACCCCCTATTAGTCTGCCACCCGGGGCGGACCGCCCCCACCGCCCCCCACTTAGTCCGCCACTGGTGGTACTTTCATCGAGGAGACTCTACAGTTTCAGTTCTAGGTATGCGCATCACAAACCACTTGGTTGTGGATTGATCACATATTTGACATCACCGACATTCTCATATTGATTGAAAATGCAAATTTTCAAAATAGTAATGGCAGTTGTGAAAACTAAATTAATATTTTTGAAACCTACAATAAGGCTGTTTGTTTGCTTTAACTCTGCCTAAGAAATGAAACAACGCTTCCCCTTTAGTATCTTTTCACAAGTTTTAAATATGTAACTTTACAAATACATAAAATACGCAAATGCAAAAATCAATGTAAACAACGTCAAACTGATAGAAATAATATTCCCATAGTAAATAATTTTTATTTTTTTTTGTTTATTATCATATAATTTCTTATACAATTTTTGATTGACATCGAGGATATTTTTATGACATCAAAGCTTTATCAACTGCATTGAAGAATTTGATCTAAGTTTTTTCTGTGTTCAATTACAAAATTTAAATTCATAAAATATAAACATTGAACATGAAAATGCTATTATTATACACAATATATCAAAACAGTTTTTGTTCTTAGAAGTCTGAAATACAATACATATGTATGTATGTTAAAAAAAAAAAAGTTTTTTGGACAGAAAACTGTATAATTTAAGTACGAGGTTAACCTTTGAACTGACGATTTCATGTTTAGTAATTTGTTTAAGTGGCCTAATGAATTACTTAATAAAAATAAATCAAGCTTTGGGTTTTATTAAATTAAAATCTCAATTTTACTTAATTTTATATTTTTGTTAAAAGACAAAAATTCCAAATTATTAACAACTACTACATCAGTTGTTTAAGAAAATGCTAAATGCTCTTTAAAAACATATAAATATTCTCTTGTCAATCAAAACAAATGTGAACACACTTTTCTGGTTAAACATTTTTTTTTTTAATTTATTTATTTTCATTTAAAAAACAAAACCACACCCACATACATCCATCAAAAAACGATATTCACCTACACACCCACATAATCAATCGCGACATTAAAACAATAAAAAAGTTGCTTAAATGGCCAATGTACGAAGAATTCAAATCGTTGCAATGGTAAAAGCGATTGCGCTGATTCAAGTGATGAACTCAACTGTGGTAAGTGCGGTTGGTTTGACATTAACCAGTGGAAATTTAAATTTTATTTTTTGATAATTTTTATTTTTTATTACACGTCAATGTTTTTGCATGGGAACTTTTTTTAATTGATTGTAATTTTTACTTTTAATTTTATTTTTCGTTTCTAAATTTTTGTTTTCTGTGTTTTTATTTTTATGTTTTACTATTTGCTTGGCATTATCATCGACAAAAAATATAATAAATGTTGAATTAATATTTAAAAAAATAAAACAAAATTTATAATATTCAAGATGACAGACTAGCGGTTAATGATAGATGCCCCCCTCTAACCTTCTTTTGTGATGGTATTTGTCTGCATTGGGATAAAGTGTGTGATAATAAACCAGATTGTCTAGATCAAAGTGATGAACAAAATTGTCACGGTAATAAGTCAATAATTGTTTTTGAAATTAAAAAAACCAAAATATATTTCAAAATTTTCAAATTCTAGAGCGTTTTATGTGTTTTAGTAAGGTTATCTTGGTTCTTATAAAAGTTACTTTTTCAATACGTTCCGAGAAGGTTATATAAAACTTCGTCTATTAATAGATTCAAAATTGGTTTTAATTTGAAAAGGAACTTTTTTACAAACAGAATAAAAATACATAACAATTAACTACTGAACAATAAACTCATTTTAAGTGAGATTTAAGGATCAAAACTTATTTTAGAAACTCACAGAGCTAAACTTCAATTTAGTAAAACAGAAAAAACTACACTGCTATCCATTTTGCGGTTTCAAAAGTGAACGTAAATAAAACACATATAAAATATTTTTCATGATATTTCTATAATACTTGTATTATAAAGTTTGAACGTTGACATTATATGTGAAACACTACATCATTTAAATGACCACCACGCGAATTGTTGCAAGCATAGATTGTTTTGAGGTAATTTTCGACCACTTTTTTACAGATATTGGGCGGTATCTCAGCTATACCTTGACGAATGTTGGTTTTTAAGTGCTCAAGAGTTAAAGGTTTATCTGCGGTATCAAATCGCATGATCCTGGTGGACAGTTGATATCGCCACGACGAGAAATTACGCGGCCAGGAAATGTCTCTTGCAATAAAGCCATATTTGCTCGAGTTCTCTAAGTCGTATTCTTCAGTAGCAGACAGTCGGTTATCATATGACCCTAACCCTCCGAATTGATGGTGACAGTCGTTCCATCGTCGTTTTCGAAGAATTAAGGTCCAATCACACCTCCGGACCAAAGAGCGCACCAAACAGTGGCTTTTTGTGTAAGTAATGACCTCTCTTCAATTACTTGAGGATTCTCAAAACCCTAAATACGACAATTTTGTTTATTAACATACCCACCGAGTGAGAAATGTGCTCCGTCGCTGAAGAAAATTTTGTTCAAAAAATCGCCGTCCACCGCTTGTTTTTCAAGCACCAAATCGACGTGTCTACGACGCACGTTGTGAATGGTCAGCTGGCTTCAGTTGTTGTGTGAGCTGGACTTTGTATGGATGTAGGTGTAGATTGAAATGCAAAATACGCCATAATGTGCCGTAAGACAGTCCTAATTCCTGAGAACGACAAGGAATCGACACATTCGGGTCTTCGGCAACACTTTCACTTACAGCAGCGATATTTTCAGTGGTACGAGCAAAACGATGATGCAAAGGCCTTACAATATCTGTAACCAATCCAGTCTCTTCAAATATCTTCATAATTTTGACAATTGTTGGCGTAGTTGGACGATTATGTAAACCATAATCTCCTCCTAAAGCACGATATGTGGCTGTGGCAGAATCACCGTTTTTGTAATAGGTTTTAAAAATTTGTATGCGTTGTGCGATAGTTAAGCTATCCATTTTCGGTTTAACAACTTAGTTCTGTTTGACAGATGTTAAATTCCAGCCCTATACTTTTGAAAGCGCAAAATGGATAACCCATTATAAGTACGACCAAATTTATTTCAATGAATTTAAAACACTGATAAAGTTGATGCTTATAAGAACTTTTAAGACAATTTTGTCTGGGTATTTATTTAAACATTATTAAGCAAATAAACATTTAAATGTTTAAATATTGATGCCTAAAAACTACGCTTTCCTCTTTTTAACTAAAGATTTAAGTTATACACTCCGGCATATAACCATAAAATTGTGTTCCTATTTTTATTCGTGCACTTCTTTATCTTATCGATGGATTCGAAAGATTTACGACACATTTTAATAAAATATAGTATATTTTGTGGACGATACAATAACGTCACTTTGTTTCATTTTCATCTTAAGCTAAAACACATAAATGCACATTTTCGGCTTGATTTAATTATTTAATGTTTTGCAAACGTACAAAACTATCCCTTCTACTTTTGTGTTTTTGTTTCATAATTATTTTTGTATTTTTTTATCTATTTCATTTTAAAAACCAAAACTAAAAACTAACATTCACCCCCGCAACTCATTCCATTTGATTTACTTGTGTAATTTTGATGTGCAACGCAAAACACATGACATAAACATTTCCATATCACACTTAAATTGATTGTGTTTTCAAAAACATTACAACAACAAATCATACATAGAAAACAATGACACAATTAACACTATTGAAGAACACTGTCAACGTGGTCATTGGGAATGTGATAATAATGAATGTATAAATATTGAGTTTTTATGTGACAAGCATGATGATTGTTTGGATGGATCCGATGAGGCTCCAAGAACATGCAACAAGGAGGGTAACATTTAATACATATAATAATTTTTCCTAACAATATTTATATTTGTTTTCATTAAAATCAAAAAAATGTATACATTAGAATAATATATAATTGTGAATGCTTTTCGTGTGAATAATTTATTTAACTTTAATATTAAGCGAATTATTACATATTTTTATAATTTAAGTATTTTTTTTTTAATAATAATTAATTGTTAAACATTTAAAACATGAATTAATTTTTTTTTTAAATCGTGAGTTTAGTTTAGTAAAGAACTCAAAATTATTAATATCATAATTATAATTAATATTCATAATTTTTGTTTTGGCAGCTCATGAGACTGCAGAAGATTGTTCACGTGATGAATTCTTCTGCGATGATAGATGCCATCCGATTTCAATTCGCTGTAATCAAATAAAGGAGTGTTTTGATGAAATCGACGAACAGAATTGTTTGTATAACGAAACATATCCTGGAAACAGTGGAGGTAACTATCCACCAAATCCTTACCCGTGTCATGAACTTATGTGCGCCAGTGGAAAGAGAAAGTGTTATAAGTTCTCAGAGAAATGCGATGGAATTCCCGATTGTGATGATGGTTCGGACGAAGAAAACTGTGAGTTGAAAATGAAAAATATTATTGAATATTTTGTTTTTAAAAAAGTGAAAGGCCTAATAATCAAGTCTCCAAAAATTCTAAAAGGAGATAACTGTTTGTGTTTCAATATCTTCTACCGTTCATACTTTTTAAAATAGTCCAATAACCTCTCAGCACAAAAATGATATTTTTAATAATAAGCAAAGTTGTAATTCTTTATTTGTTTACACTATTAAATCTTTGCGTAAGAAAGCTAATACAAAGTATGTATATTTTTCGACCAAAGAATTGCCAACACAAAAAGTTTGCTCATCATTTAAAGTACTTTAAAAACTATGCAATCAATTACAATAAAAGCTTAAGCTATTTTTATGTGTCAAAATGGTCGCGACGTTAAACAAATTCAGCATTACTTTGGGTATTATTTTCGAATAATTTTATCAGATTTCAAAAATGTCATTCTTCGTTGTATAAATTACTTCTAATGTTAAACTGATCGACAAGGTTTTCTTACTAGCATTAAAATTGCACTTTTCCAAAAGGTTTGGTGGCTTTAGTTTAAATCCGTCTTCAAAATAATTAATGTATCACGTCTTTTTGAGGTTATCTAAATTTATGAAGTAGCTTTTTTCGATTTTATTGATGGTTTTCCAAATCTATAATCATTTTCTTTAATATTCAGTTGAAATATTTATTTTATTTTATATAATATTCGAAAAAAAAACTTTAAAAGTTGATAGATTTCACCTGCCTTACAAAAATCTTAAAGAAACGCTAAACCGTTTATGCTAAAATGGTTTTCAACAGAAAATTCTATTATATCAAGTTTTTGAAATATATTAATAAATATAAAAATAATGTTGAAAACGGGTATTTTTGAAAATTGAGCAAATAGTTAACATTAGAGTTTAAAAATTAAGTAAAAAACGTATTTTGCAAAACTATGAAAATACTTGTATCAAATTCAAGTTTTTCTCGAAACTTCATATATGTATATTCAAATAAAGACTCATAACTAATTAGAATTTCCAGAAACTAAGTAAGATAGACAAATTCTTTTAATTGTATCAAAAAGAGAAAATCATCACACAATTTATTTTTAAGAGATATTTTGAGTTTTAACTTAGGCTTAAGAACACCGTTTTCGGTTGTTTTTTTTTTTGCATTTTTAAAGGGTCATATTTTAAAAAAACCTGATGTTATAGAAAAATTTAAAGGTGAGATTCGATATTAGGACATCTTAATCTTATTGTTTTGCTGTGACAAAATAAAAAACGTTGATTTGTCGGCCACTGGTTCAGTTTTTTTTTTAAATTCACAAATTCTGTTTAACGTCATGAGGTGCATAGTGAAATTTGCCTTAATTTATTAGGGAGATATTTAGAGCCAGCCAAATGTACACTGTTTTGTTTTTAATTGTTGTGATTAAAAAACTTCAAGTAATCTTTTTAAAAGTCCTTTCTACATATGTATCTTGATGTTACTATGTATCTGTACTTAAAGCTAATATCTCTACTTGTTCTTAAGATATGGCCAACGAACGAAAAAGTTATCCCGAACATTTGGACGTACCAACGTGGATTCACAAATAAAACCGCTTACAATTACTCCCAATTCGAAGCTAAATATTTATCTCCTTTCCTACCACAGATTACAAATGTACATGAGGCATTTGATATTATTCGATGACTACTTTTCGAAAATATAGTCCTTTTTATAAATTATGTTCAGGTTATCTGAAACTTTCTTTCTGATTCTGAATTTAGGGAAGATTTGTCGGAATATTCCAATTTTTTTTTTAAATTAAATTAAAAAAAGTAAAGCCTTCAAAAAATTTAAATCGGAAAGAAGAACATTTTGTCTACGTTCTTTCAGATCTTGTTAAAAATATAATATTCTCAGAAAAAAAAAAAGTTATCCCTTTAATTATTTTGTATATCGCACATTTGCACATAAAATATTTATAATTTCTTTGTTTGCATATTTTTATACTTTGCAACTGTAATTCATATTATTAATTTAATTAAATTCTTCTCTATTTGCACAATCAAACTTTTTCTTAACTGCACAAATCAACTATGCAAAAACTTTTCATCATCTTTAAAGGTCCTTGCAAAGATATCGAATTTTCCTGTTTTGATAATCAGCATTGCATAAATATAACACAACGATGTGATGGCTTTTATGACTGTAAAGATTTTTCTGACGAGCAAAATTGTTTTGGTTAATATTTTTTGTTTTTCAAATAAAATAAAATAATTACTTTAATTTTCATGTTTTGTAGCTTTCTAGCATCTTTTTTTTATTCTTTGTAATATGTGTGTTTAAATAGATTGTTTCGTGGACTTTTTTCATAATTTGTATATATAAAGTGTTGAGTAGAAATGTTCTAGATTATGAAAGCATTGCATTAAATAATACATTTATTCCAAATTTGTCAATATATAAAAACACAGCCTTTTCTTAAATGAGACTAATACTCAAATGACACTTCTTTTATCTAGTATGCTATGATGTTAAACATTTGTCCAATAGCATTTCAGTTTACCTTATCTAAAACATTTCATACAAAAAACTTTTTGAAAATTATATTCAGGAGATGACATAGCCATTTGATGTTTAACATTTTAAGTTTAATCAAAAATTATGTTTTAAACACTCAGCCATAAAAGAATTCAAGCTTTAAGGTAACTATAATACAATCTGATCGAGTGAATACGGTGTTGGAAAAAATAATATAATCTATTTATTCAAAGAAGCCCAATTATTATTTTTTATTGTTTTTGAAACATAATTTTTTTTAAAAAGTTAAGTTATATTTAATGATGAAAAACTTAATAAGAAAATAATAACAATTTAAGAAAATAGCAACAAAAAATCCATTAATAACGTTGGTTAGTGCAACAAGTGGTAGACGTAGAATTAGAACAATTATTAAGTTAAATACTTTTTTCATTAATATTATGTTGAGAAACATTTATGTTTAACAACATATAGGGAAAATATTCTACATCGTTCCATAGATTTTCTACGGGATTCAGGTCAGGGCTCTATGCAGGCAATAGATTGATAGTTTTCAAAGACGCTCTTATATTCATGCTGGTTCATTTGCTTCTGTATTTTAAAAATTAGGCCTGCACCGTGCCATGAAAACGCAGCCCACACATGATATTGCCACCACCGTGCTTCACGGTTTTTACTGTGTAGCATGGATTCAGCTCCTACCTTTGGTGGACGCTAAACATGGCGCTTTCTGTCAGAGCCCCAACGGTTGAACTTGGACCCATCGCTCCAAAAGAACTTTTTTCCAAAATAGTAGCAATTTTGTCCGTATTCTCTAGCGAAACGTTAATCTAGCGGAAATGTTTTTTTTTAAACCAAGGGTTTGTGCTGAGCTACTGATTGCTCTGCTGCTTAATAATATTCCATGGTCTCTATGCACTTCATCTCGAATTTTAGCTGATGTCATAAACGGATTTATATTGCATAAGCAGCGATTATCCGATCATCAGCAGAACTTGTCTTTTTTGGTGGCGGGGTTCTTCGGATTGCATTGGTCATGTCATGAGTTTCAAAAAATTTAATGGCATTTTAGATTAATTTTCTTGGCCGTCCCACTATCTTTGCGATTTCTTGAATTGTTTTTCCATTAATTTTCATCGTTATGATAATCTTTCTGAGTTCAGTTGTACAAGTCTGTTGTCGGTCCTTCTAGTCAAATAATATTTAAAATTGTACTAAACAAACCTCTAGAAAAACTAACTTTAAATTTTAAATTGCTTTTTTATTAAAATCTGAACAATATTATTGTTATTTTAGAATTTACTCACAATTTTAAAAAATTTGTGCTAACTCCTTAGTAATGGCGTTCTAATCTTCTGGAATAATACATAAGCGTTTTTAAATAATTGTAAATTTCTAAAGACCACAGTGTCATATAGCATAGATTGTGATAGTGTGGAAATACTAAAACAAAGTATAGTGTGCTAATTCGCTGTCCAACACCGTATGTGAGCACAGGCACAGCTTAGTATAATGCCATGTTTCCAAGTCCATTGCTATTGGTCCTGAATAAAATTCTCCAGAAATGACATCAGGAAGATTGTCTTTTTTAAGACGGAAAATTGACTTTAGTAATATTCCGCTGAGATTTTTTGGTATCAGTTTATCATATCATGTCGACGAACTAAATTACTGATTAGGTTGAGAAGTGAAATTATTTCTGACATCATTTTAAAGCAGAACAAACTTATTCATATAGTATTTTTGTTGTAGAGGTCTTCCAGATCCGATATCTTGAAAAAACGTACAAAAAGGGATTTTTGTAAAAAAATTTCATGTTTAAATTAAACTAGTCATAGATATAAAACCCTTACAGGCGATTTCTTCACAAAGTTCTAAGGTCAACTTAAAACTTGAATCTTTAAAATTTGGTTTAGATCTCGGTTTAATAAAACAAAATTCTAACGAATAATAAACTCCTTTCATAGTATCCGTTATGATTTTTTGACATTCATTCAAATTTAAACAATATTACCTGATAATGAAATTAAACAAAGAATTAAAAACGTTGCTAAATCAAGTTCTTATATTCTAGACCCTCAAATTTGATGGTCTAATAAATCTAAGTTGTATTTCAAACTGAGATCTAAATCAGAGTTCTAACGGTCGAGAACTCAACCGAGTTCCAATTTTTCAATAAATCGAGTCTTAGAGACTAGAACTTTGTCAAGGAATACCAGTAAATTTAATTTTCTTAAACTCCCTCTTTAAGAAAAATGTAAAGCATCAGAAGTTATTTAAAACGTATGTATTGCTCAGTTGGCTTCGCTTGCTTGTTTTATGTTTATAGCTTTTAATTAATTTATTTAAGTTATTTTAAAAAATGCACAGATTATTCAACTATTATTTTCTTAATTCATTTTCTATCTTAAATAAACCTTTTAAATATTTGTATTGGTTAAAATATTTATCTGTATACATTTATGTAGTTTTTTATATTTTACGTTTTGTTAGCCTTTTCCTAATGATTTAAGTAATTAATTTCGTATCTTTTGTGAAACAGGTGGTTGTGGACCAAACGATTTTACTTGCCGTTCTGGAGACTGTGTACCTCTGTCAGCTAAATGTAATCGATTCTATGATTGCTTGGACAAATCCGATGAAGCGGATTGTCGAGAGTCAGAAATTGGTTGCCTGAATTATCAGTTCCGCTGTTCAAATGGCCAATGTATTTCTGATGGTGCTCGTTGTGACGGTCATACGGATTGTATTGATGGATCGGATGAAAGAAACTGTCGTAAGTTTAAATTTTGATTTTCTATTTTTTTTTCTTGACAGTAATTTTATTCTAAGTTGTTAATGCAATTTTTGTCATAACCCTGGTTTATTTATTAAAGTTAAGAGAAGTTGAGAAATTTTACATTGACAATGTTAAAAATTATAATTGTCAAATTAATAATTTTTTCAGTTAAAATTTAAGATTAACAAAATTACGAGGTTTCCCTTAAGTTTTATTTTTTAAAATCAAAACCTACTTAGACCAACTAAAAATAAAAATAATTTTTGTAGCGAGTATTGAACTTCATACTTGCTACTATGAAAAATGTACCTTTAGAAAAATTCATTTTATATCTATTAGTTATCTACCTATGTACATGGAGTTTCTAAAACATAGATTTTATATATAAATTGATTTTATTATTTTACTTTCAGCATACACACCACCAAACCCGCAGTTAAATCTGAAGACATATCCTAACAGCCAAATTATTAAAGAAAGTAAGTCAATTTTTATTTATTAGTTTTTTCTTCAAATCAGGATTTAATGTCTTAAACTTTCCTTGATAAAATTAAAAAAAAAAAAACTCACATTTTCACTAAAACAAAAATCACACGAATTACCATATAAAGATAAATGTTCTTAACTATCAATTTTCTCTTTCTCCTTTAACAATAAACAAAATATTTCTTAACATAAATTAAAGGATATATAATGGAAGGTAAGTTCTTAAAGTCCTACAAAAACTACAAAACTATTTATTACACACAAAAAGAGCACTATAGAGCATAAAACTTTTCATTATACACAAACATTTCGCAACTGCAAATTTATTCGGCAGATGTACATAAATACTCAATAAATTTTACCTACACATTTCAATATCAACATACTTATTTTAATTTACTGACTACCTATAAACTTTATTTTACACGCTACTGTAAATTTGATGTAAACAAAACCCATAGAAATGTGCTGATATTTTAAACTCAAAAAATTTTCCGAGGAATCAAAATTACGTATATTTCTGACGCTTTATTTCCTTAAAGTGAGACTAAAATTAAAAAGAAAAAAGAGGTTAATAATAGGTCCGTTCGCGTACTTTCTGCACTAAAATTCGTAAAAATAAATATTTTAAAGAGTGCGGGTAAAATTCTCTCACCAAAAAAAAAAAAAACTACAAAAAAGTAAGCGAACGGGAAAACAACAAATTTTTCACACAGTATTACTGTCTTGTTGCTGTTCTTTGAAAATTTGTTTTTAAATTTGAAATTTTCACAAATCAGCCCAAAGAAATTTCTTGGGCTAAAATTCGTAGGTTGGGGAAATATTTTACTCTCTCAGGACCGCTCTCTTTTACGAAAAACTACGACATTTTTGAGTACGCGAACAGGATTTGGTTAAATTTCGTATTTTTTAGTAAAATTGGACTGTTTTAGGAGGGTACGCGAACGGACCTAATATTTTTTTTAAAGCTTAATTGTCATTTAAGCAAATTTGAAGGTTGAGTTATTTTCGGTCAAGATTATCCGGGAGTTAAATGAATTGAGGTGTGATTTTTTCTATTTTTTTCCATTTGCTAATTGGATTTTTGCCAAATATTAAAAACAATTTTGTGTATAAAATGAAATATTCAATTTTTACCAATAATTACTAGTTTTTACTTAAGGTTTTTATTATTTGTAAAACGATCACATCTTAAAAATGTCATTGTTCACCATATAAAATTATTTTGAACGGAATATAATTTTTTCTTCGTACTTGAACTGTGGCAAGAGTTTTAAAATATCTCAACATTCAAAAAGCTGATGGTCCGGATGGTTTCCCCTCTATTATTTTGAAGAGGTGTTCTTCCACGCTAGCAAAACCACTGCGTCTATCCTCTTGTTCTGGGCTCGCTCCGAGTAGTTGGAAAACAGCATTTGTTCAGCCAATTCCAAAAAAAGGCGAATCTTCTTCTCTCGCAAATTATCGAACGATAGCACTAATGTCCCTTCTTTTTAAGGTCATAGAAACGTTGATTAATTATCAGCTTAAGAAATATCTCGAGGAACAAGCGCTTCTTCATGATCGGCTTTCGTAGTAATAGCTCCACTAGTAATCTCACCGAGCAGTGGAACAAACCTTTACATAGTTTTGAAGAAAGTAAGATTATTGCACTTGATATTTCAAAGGTACTTGACAAAGCCTGGCAACTTGCTTTCTTATCGAAAATGCGTGCTTTTGGTATCGACGAAGCTTTTCTTCGTTGGATTAGAAATTGTCTTTTGAACCGTTTTAAACAAGTTGTTTCCGACGGATTCAAGTCTGAAACCCATAATATTTAAGGTTGGTGTGCCCCAGGGCTCCGTATTGTCTCCGACCCTTTTACTCATTTTTATAAACGCGATGTCACCAAAAATGCACCAAAATGTCTAAGTTTCTTGAGACGATGCTAAAAAATTTTCTCTGTCTGATCTGGCTACAATCTACAAAACCTATAAACGTCCGAAACTTGAATATAACTCTCATCTCTGGGCTGTGTTCCAGTAACTTATTTAAGCCTCTTGGGCAGTATTCAAAGAAGACTTTTTAAAATGATTAGTGACATTAACATCATCAACTCGATTACGTCATCGAACATCGTTGTGAAGTTTCTTGTCAATTCACCAGGAAAGTTAACAACAAAAATATACATCAACCTCGTATAATGTCAACTGTTATAAAAATTATTTAAAACAGAATACATTTTGAAGAATATATTTTATTGAACCCAGTGTCGCCTATGGGTAATGAGTGACATGTACTTATATTATTAATATTCTGTTCATAAACACAAGCATGAATTGTTAATAAATAAAGAGTTAAATATCTTACCAAGGTATTAAAAAAAAAATTCAAAACTATATACATACTGCAAGCACCGTTTTGAATTAGATCAATGTAAAAACACAAATATTTAAAACTTTTTTTTTCTCATCAGATAATGATAATACTAATTAAAATTTCTAAAAAACAGGTCGTGAAGTCATCTTCCGTTGTCGAGATGAAGGACCACTTAGAGCTAAAGTTAGATGGAGTCGTCCAGGTGGCAGGCCATTGCCATCAGGATTCATGGACAAAAATGGAAGGCTGGAAATTCCAAATATTCGGGTAAGTTCACTTTGCAAATAACCAAATAAAAAATTATGGTTTTGTATGTCTTACAAATTAGTTATCATACGACTCAAATTGTTTAAGATCTGAAAGTATTTATAGTTGAACCCAATTTTACCCTACGATTATTAATAGCAATAAGTAAAGAGTGGGCCACTTATTAGTATTTTAATACAATCAAATTAACAAAATTAAATGTACATCTATTATGAGCTAACATTACCATTAGTAAAGGAACACAACGGAGTCTACAATTTCCTAAAACCTTTTTTATGGTTTCTGGCTGTAGTTCCTGGATCGCTTGGATGATATTGGTTATAGGAGCTTTAATAGTTTAAAGAATTATTATCATAACATCGGTCCGTTACAAAACAAACCCATGGTAAGATCGAGGCCCATTGTGACCAATTAACAGTCCCAAGACGATTGATAACACGATTTACTGTCATGATAGCTGGTACCTTGTCTGCGAATAAAATATAAGAGTTTTAAGATCGTGAGCTTAATGATGGTAGATAAGTTCATCACAAAAAAATGTATTGTCAGAAACATCAGACAATTATAAAAATTACAATTTCTCGTCTTACAAATTATATGACTGTTAATTGTGAGACAACGCGGTTCGAAGACCTTAGGCAGGTTCAGACCACTAGAGAGTTAGTCAAGAAAAATATCTCTTAGATAGATAGATATTCTTTATTTTCGTATTAACAGTTACATTTGGTAAGCTACCGCACAGTTTACATACAGAGATTTGATATTTGATATATCTTTCTGCTGAACAAGTATATTAATTTGTATAAAGAATTTAGATAATAATAATATAAGTAATATTTTTGAAGGAAAATACAAACAAAACCTTCAACGCAAATTGAAAAGGGCAGGTACATTTTGACTCAAGTAAAACTAAGATTTCTAAATTTTTGTTTAGAAGTATGTTAGTAAAAAGAGGTTAGTATAAATGATAATTGATAAATATATTTTAATATATTAGTGATTTGTTAGTATGAATTAAAAAATTGTTAAATAAATAAATATAAATAATTGAATAAATTATTGTATAAATAAATTAATTAATAAATAAATAAAATAAATAAATAAATAACTAAGCAGATAAATATATAAATAAATAAATAAATAAATAAATAAATAAATAGATGAATAAATAAGTAAATTAATAAATAGATAAGTATTGACAAATAATGCATAAATAATGAACATAGAAAAAATTAATGAATAAATTAACAATTTAACGAGTAAAATTTAAATAAATAAATAAGCAGATAAATAAATAAATAAATAAATAAATAAATAAATAAATATTTAATTAATAAATAGATAAGTATTGACAAATAATGCATAAATAATTAACATAGAGAAAATGAATGAATAAATTTACAATTTAACAAGTAATATTTAAACATAGGTACGAATAATCCAATCTAACTAAAACATATCGGAAAAATGGTTAATAAATCAATTGATTAATAAGCGGATTTTCAGAGGCTTCACAATTTAGCAAGAAAGTGTTAGTCAGTTTATTGATTCTTTGAGAAATCAATTCAACATTTGCCTTCTCATGTAAGTCTGTGGTGGAATGATATCGTGGAAGGTTAAGCATCATTTTTAGAAGCTTGTTTTGTGATACTTGTAGTTTTTTAAGATGACAATTTGCACATTTCCCCCAAACCTGGCATCCATACAGAAGTATTGCTTGGAATACCACTTTTTGAATTATCATTTTATTGTCGTTGCTAAGACAGGACTTTCGATTTATAAAAGGATACAAAATTTGTATAGCAATGCTAACTTTTTGCAGAGTTCTGGCAATATGTTCTCTGAAAGTCAGTTTTTGATCTAAATAAATACCAAGATATTTCACACTTTGCTCCCATTTAACATTTACACCATTAACGGTAAGTTGATTGCTTGGTAGGTAACAAGATTTTCTTTTTCTACTGAAAAAGATGGCTTGTAGTTTGTCAGTATTCAGCTTTATTTTCCATTTAGTGTAATAATTAGTCATCAATTCTATCGCATTTTTTAAATTTGTCTCAATGGTAAGACTAAATTCATGCGATGAAAAGATGGCTGTATCATCCGCAAATATGGCTATCTGACAACCTGGTAATCTAGGAATATCAGAAGTATAAATATTGTACAGTAAAGGACCTAGTACTGATCCTTGCGGGACACCATAGTTGACTTGGTAACAGTTAGACGAACAGTTGTTGACGAAAACACTAAAGTAACGATTGGACAAAAAACTTTGGATAATTTTTACAAGATACGAAGGAAACCTAAAATATACCATCTTGTGCACAATTCCATCGTGCCAAACTGAGTCAAATGCCTTTTCGATATCAAGTAGAATAAGCCTAGTCGATTTGCCAAGAAATCGATTTTCCTTAATCTGTTCACAGACTCTAAATACCTGTTGAGTAGTACTGTGATGCGTTCTGAATCCAAATTGTTCATTTGGAAATATCTGAAGCTCATCAACGATGCGTAATATTTTACATTTCAAAATTTTTTCGAACACTTTGCTTATACTACTGAGCAAACTTATTGGTCGATAGCTTGTTGGGAGTTTTGACGGTTTTCCAGGTTTAGGAATCGGTATTACCTTCGCATATTTCCAATTCAATGGAAAATACTGCGTTTTGAGACATGCGTTTATCAAAAACGTAAGAAATTCGAGCCCTGATTTTGGTAGTTTTTTAAGATAAATGTTTTTTATGTTATCTAGTCCATCTGTTTTTTTTACTTTTAAATTTGAAATTATGTATTTAACATCCTCCCTGGATATATACTGATCCCTAGGAGTTTCAGTGATTTGTGAGTGAACTGTGTTTGCTGTTTCACTTACTAGTATTTTAGTAGGATCATCACTAAGGTGTTGAAATACACAATGATTTTTCAAAAATGTTGTTGCAAAAACATTGGCTTTATCTGAATTTTGATAAACAACTTCATCATTATTTTGAAGGTTAGGAATTTGTCTGTTTTTATTTTTAATAATTTTTGCTATGTTCCAGAAAGGTTTAGCATTCTTTTCCAACTTACTAAGCTTCTCATTCCAATTTTTATTTCTAAATTTGCTTATTTCCTCCGCAATCTTTTTGTTATAAAATTTAACTTCATTGCGGTACTCTTCTAAGCGATAACGTTGCCATTGTCTTTTAAAAGAATTCCTTATACGAATGTAAGCTAAAATATAATCCGGCATTTTAATGACAAATGGTTTCTTGATTTTTTTTGGTACACATGTCTGCGCTGCTTCCAAAACTTGGTTTGAGAAAAAATCGACATGAAAATCGAAGACCTTAGGCAGGTTCAGACCACTAGAGAGTTAGTCAAGAAAAATATCTCTTACTATCAAGTGAAGTCTACTTAAATCAAAATGTCAGCTGGTAATGTTGTTTCATTCAACTGAAAACTAAACTTCATAACTCTGTGATTTATTTAGTGCACAATTTTATTCAAAGTTTTGTATAAAAGGATTTCTTCTCATATTGGAAGAGAAATACGGACTTTTTCTCTACAATTCAAAACACAACTTATGATAGACATGTTACTTGTGTGAGGAGGTTTTTGCAGATAGTAATGTTGTTGGTAGTTTCTTCAAATAAAAAATAGTCAATTAAAGTTTTAAGTTTGAAATAACTAGCCGCCTTGGTCTTATTTTGCGTTCAAAACATGCAGTTGGCTACAAATGAAATAAATGATGTTGTCTGAACCTGCCCATTATAAGTATGTTCTTCAATGACACATCTTGACAAGACCTTGAAGGTAAGAAGTTGATTAGTCAGCTGCCAACAAATTGCCAATCAATTAAACAACTATTTTGGAAAGAAGACTTACTATCAGGTCAAGCCTTTTTGTGTCAAAATAGGAATGTTCTGATGATATAAATGCATTTATAAAAATAAAATAAAACCAAGGCTACTAGTTAGTTTTTTCAGAAGTAATAATTTTAAAACATGAACAAAACATTTTTTCACTAACTTCTACCTTCAGTTGATCATGTAAAAAGTAACAAACAAACCTACGAGACTTATGATTTGTATTTTGTATTGTTAAAAAAACGTACTTCTTTATTCCTTCTCAAACTTGACAAGGAACCCTTTTACACAAAACTTTAAATATTAAGAAAATAAATCAAAAACAAAATTATGACTCAAGAACCGTATTTTTGTTTCTTATAAAGTCTTTCAAGTATTTAAACTATATACGCCTTAATTTTTTCTATTTTATTCCAAATTAAAAAATAACAGTGTTTGACAAAATTACATTTTATTTCTGTGCACGAGCAAATTAATTCTTATTTAAAGGATTGTGATGTCCTGATTTCGAATTTTTCTATCACATCAGGTTGTTTAAATATGCAACTTCAAGATTGTTAAAGAGAACCAAAATCCGTGTTTTTAAGGCTTAGTTAAAACACTTTGTTGATTTTACAAAAATCATTTTAGTATCCTACTTAGATTCAGGAAGTGCTCATTAGTTATTACTTATTAGTCTTTATTTAATTCTTTATGAATTTTTTAGCCTTGTATTTATAGTTTTGAAAAATACGTTTTGGAGTTTATTTGTAGCGAACTTCAATTTTAACTATTCGCTCAAATCTTAGAAATATCCTTTTTCAATTTTTTTAAATGTTTCAACAGATTTCAAAATTTAATGGAACGGAAATTACTTTCAAACCTTTTTTCGTTTTTCTGTTGTAAAACGGTTTAGCACAAATGGTTCAGCATTAATTTAAGATTCATTTTAGACACATGGAATCTAAGAACTTATAAAGATTTTAAAAATAGCCTTGCATATTTGTTTTTTTTTTGTAATTTTAAAAAGTAATATCTCAAAACCCTTACGTGCCAGAGTAATTTTGAAGTCGGATTTGAAATACAGCCATCAAATCTAATTGAAATTGTTTAAATTGATTGCCAGGAACAAAAATCTTGTCGACCAGTATGTTTTCATAATACATATTTTAACATTCTAATTTTTCAGGCTGATGATTCTGGTAAATACATCTGTGAAGCTGTTGGTTACCCATCCCACATTCAAGGGCAATCAGTATCGGTTCATTTAACTGTAGAGCCATGTAAGTGTCAAAGTCCTACCATATTGATTAAATCCTTTAAATAAAAATAACATCTAAGAACCACTTTGAAATCAAAACAAAAAACATTCCATACGCTGCAAACAGCTTGGGGAGTGCATAAATATCAAAGACCATCCACCAAGATCAAATACGGTACTGTACCGCATATTGGTCTTGAGTTCTTTGGCTTAGGTATGAATATTACACAAAAATAAAATTAAAGAAATAAAACAAAAGCACAATTATAATTAATAACTACCTACTTCTTTTTTAAATGCCTCCTATTAAATCGGTTTTTTGGTAATTGTCAACTTTGAAAAAGCTCTTAAATTATATAAACAACAAAACTCTCCTCGACCTTTCAGATAACCCGAACGCCGATCGTCCGCCCACAGCATGCCATGAAAACCAAGCTACTTGTATGAATGGTGAGTGCATTGACAAGAACCAGATTTGTGACGGAACTCCACACTGTTCGGATGGATCGGATGAACACAGCTGCAGTCGGGACCGAAGATGCCATCCCAATCAGTTCTTGTGTAAGAACACTAAGTGCATTGATCGAATCTGGCGTTGTGATGGTGAAAACGATTGCGGTGATAACTCTGACGAGGACAGTTGTGACGCTGAACCAACTGGTTCCTCTTGTAGATACGATGAATTCCAGTGCAGAAGTGGGCATTGTATACCTAAGTCATTCCACTGTGACGACACCAACGACTGCAAGGATGCATCTGATGAAATTGGTTGCAGTAAGTTTTCACAAAAAGAAATTTAGAAATATAATTTTCAAATGGTAAACATTTTTTGTGATTATTATTTTAAAGCTGCACCTGCTGTTATTGTTAAACCAAAGGCTTTGGAGCGATTGCCAGTTGGCGGTTTCTTGAACATCACATGTCGAGCTGCTGGTGTCCCAACTCCAGTGATTGTATGGCGTCTTAACTGGGGCCATGTTCCTGAGAAGTGTGAATCTAAGTCGTATGCCGGTGTTGGAACTCTGTACTGTCCCAATATGGAAGTTAAGGACAGCGGAGCATACTCTTGTGAAGTAATAAACTCCAAGGGTACACTTTTTGTTACTCCTGATACATTGGTCACTGTATTTGACAACAAGCCAAGTCAAGATGTTTGCCCTGCTGGATATTTCAATGTCATGGCTCAGCGACAAGAAGAGTGCATAAATTGTTTCTGCTTCGGTGTTTCGAGTAGTTGCAAAAGTGCCGATTTGTACACTTACTCCCTCCAGCCTCCAATTACTTCGCATAAGGTGGTCGGTGTTGAAATTCGTCCGTACCAAGATGTGATTATTTCTGAACTACCAAGATCCAACATTATTTCAGTACACCATGGTGTACAATTCCGTGCGTCTGACATAGGATATTCCCGCGTATTGGCATACTTAGCCCTGCCATCTGACTACCTTGGTGGACAACTCCGATCGTATGGTGGATTCTTAAAGTATGACGTTCAATACCAAGCAGAAGGACGCCCAACCGATACTCCTGATGTGATAATTTCAGGAAATGGTTTCACTTTGACTTACCGTAACCGCAATCAGCCACAACCTGATGTCAGTAACAAAATCTCTATACCGTTAGTGGCTGGCAACTGGCTTAAGCCTGACGGTCGCCGGGCTACACGTCAAGAAATAATGATGATCTTGGCAAATGTTGACAATATTTTAATTCGTTTGAGCTATGTTGAAGCAACTGAGCGCGAAGTCGAGTTGACTAATATCAATATGGATTCGGCGGGAGTCGATGACCGCGGTTTGGGATCTGCGTCGTTGGTGGAACAATGTTCATGCCCAACGGGATACACTGGAGATTCGTGCGAGCAATGCGCCACTGATTACGTTCGTCAACCCGGCGGGCCATGGCTGGGACGATGCGTTCCTATAGAGAAGGACGTGCAATGTCCTCCTGGAACTTTCGGTGATCCTCGTAGAGGTATTAAATGCTTGCCCTGCCCATGCCCAATGATAAACCCGTCCAACAACTTTGCTAACGGATGTACTATTGACCCAGACGGTGAGCCTATATGCAACTGCCAACAAGGTTACACAGGTCGTCGATGTGGATTCTGTGCTGAAGGCTACGAAGGTGATCCTTTCCGTCCAGGAGGCCATTGTTATCCAAGACCTGACAATGATTGCAATCCTGATGGAACACTTAATGCCCGACCAGATGGAAGCTGCGAATGCAAATCTCATGTAACTGGCTCCCGTTGTGATGAATGCAAAGCAGAATCCTTCTTCTTGAACTCATTCACCTATTCCGGATGCACAGAGTGCTTCTGCATGGGAATCACCAAGCAATGTTCCAGCAGTTCATGGTACCGTACTTCGATTACTACAAACTTTGGACGCACTCACGTTCCACACGGATTCAATTTGGTCAGTGGATACGATAGCCCACAACCTTTCCCTGTAGAATTCTACCAGTCGAATAGTCAACTTTCCTTTGGACGACCCGAACAGAACGATGTTCTATATTGGAGTCTGCCAGCTGACTTCTTAGGTGACAAGATCACTGCATATGGTGGTAACCTAAACTATACCCTAAGTTACAGCCCACTTCCTGGCGGCCAGATTTCAAGGAATGCTGCTCCCGATGTTGTCATTAAAAGTGTAAGTTACTTTTTTTTTATTTTCGTAAAGGTTTCTCAAGTTCAAGTTGATACCTTTTTTAGGCTAATGGCATTTCGATTCTTCATTTCCGCAAACCACCAGTCAATCCTAGCGTCTCCCAAACCTATAGTATTCCAATTTTGGAAAGTTCTTGGCAGCGTGGTGATGGTATCACTGTCAATCGTGAGCATTTGCTTATGACACTAGCCAATGTTACAGCCATTTACATCAAAGCAACTTATACAACTGTAACCAAGGATGGTACTCTAACATTCGTGAGCTTAGATGTTGCAGAGAAAACTAACCATGGCACAAGTCGAGCCTATGAAGTGGAAGAGTGTCGTTGCCCTCCAGAATACACAGGTCTTTCCTGTGAAGACTGTGCCCCTGGATACAAGAGGCGAGCATATTCCGGGATTTACCTCGGACTATGTGAAGCTTGCGAATGCAATGGCCATTCTGAAGAATGCCACTCCGGAACTGGAGTATGCTCGGTAAGCGCATAAGTTTTCTTCGTTCAGTGGTAATTATTCTTGATGTCTTCCCTTTTTTAATTGTAGAATTGTCGTGATAATACCGTTGGAGAGATGTGTGAAGAATGCGCTCCAGGTTACTATGGAAATGCTACTAACGGCACTCCACATGACTGTCAACCATCAGGAGAAAATCAAGGACGATGTGAACAATGTAACGCCGCTGGTACTTATTCATGTAATGACGGCTATTGTCAGTGTAAACGTAATGTCGAAGGTCAAACGTGTGACCAATGTCGTCGCGGAACATTCGGTCTTGACGCAGACAATCTCGACGGTTGTTCTGAATGCTTCTGTTCTGGAGCATCGACTCAATGCTACGCTGGAAACTTCTATAGACAGCTTATGCCAATACCATTCATTGATAAGGTGCCAACGATAACAGACGATAACGGTGATCTTCTTGACACTGGCAACATGCAGCTTGACTGGGAACAGAATATGTTTAACTATAGCACACCATCTTACACTCAAAAATACTGGAGTCTCCCATCCACGGTAGTTGGTGATCGCCTTAAATCATATGGTGGTGAATTGTCATTCGTACTTCGAGTAGCTTCAAGCTACGGTAACTATGAACCCGGAAAGGACGTGATTATTATTGGAAATGGCAATAAACTGTTTTGGACTCGTTCACCAAATTCCATTGAAGATGAAGATATCAAAGTTAAATTGCACGAAAATGACAACTGGACGACTAATGATGGTGTCAGAGCCTCACGCACTGACATTATGACTGTTCTCTCAAATCTCGAATTCCTTTTGATCCGTGCCACTCCGAAAATTCCAACTGAGTCTACCTCAATTGGCAATGTAATCCTTGAAACAGCCAGTGAAGTTAACACGGAAGCTAACGCCAAGCGGGTTACAAATATCGAGGTTTGCAGATGCCCTACTGGATATACCGGTAGCAGCTGTCAGTCCTGCTTACCAATGTATTACCGTGACACAAGTGACTTTAGTGTATCTTCATACGGATCGTGCGTGCAATGCCCATGCAGTGATGGAGCCGAATCTTGCAGTTACACTGATCGTGGGTACGTTCAGTGCCGTTGCAAGCCTGGCTACTCAGGTGATCGATGCCAAAACCCAAGATCAGGTAAGTGAAATATTTGTATTAAACGCTCATTTATATCAACCTCATATACCATGCATTTATAACAAGGATTAGATAATATGGCTATAAACAATAGAACAATAAATTTACCCTTAAACGAGAGGCAATGCTGCAACGGAAATACTCATAAATTGAAGATTTTGAAGCCAAATGCAACCATCACCCCCAACGAGACATACCTTGTTTATGAGAATAACGGCGATTTTTTTGGATACATGTATCCAGATTTGAATTGTTCGGGTGATTTAGGCTTAGTACCACTATTGACATCGTCCTCCAAACAAGGTGCTGAAAGATACTGAAACTGTTACGTGTTTCTGTGCTGTTCTGTTGAATAGAAAAATCTGTTATCTTATAGAAAAACCAAATGTGCTTCAAATGCAGTCCCTTTTTCGAATTCCGAACGGATCTTGATAAATTACAATTTTGTTATATTTAAAATGGTAATAGAAATTATATTACAAATTAAAAAAGTACAATAAAACTTATAAGAAGCCATCTCCATTTTCGTATGAACATCGTTGCGGAGGTTATTGATATTTCTTTCTGCTATCAAATTAAATTAATACAAACTTGTACTTACTATTTAGATCCGTCGAAATTCACCAGGAGGGCTCATGTATATCTGTTCCTTGTCTTTATATAAAACTTTGAAAATGTTAGTTGTTATTGTTTTGTGTAGATTTAATGTTAAATTATTGTATTTAGAAGATTCTTTTATATATTGAAAAACCTAACAAAAATTTCTAAATATAAAAGTAACTAACACTTCTCGTCTGATCTTAAATTAAATAGAATATACATGTTTTCTAAAAGTATGTAGGTATATTTTGTCATTCAAATTTCTTTCGTTTTTTAAATTAAATGTATCACGTCATATATAACTTTTTAAAATTGAGGCTATCTACATAAATTTATGAAGTATCTTTTTTTCAATAATATCTGTAATGGTTTTCCAAATCTACAATCTTTTACTTCAATATTCAGTTTATTTATTTATATTATTTCATAAAATATTCGAAAAAACTTCTAAGTTGTTAGATTTCACTTGTCTTACAAAAATATAAAAGAAACTCTAAACCATTTTTGCTTAAATGGTTTTCGACAGAAAAAGGAAAAACGGTTTGAAAATAAGTTTTGTTCTTCTAACGAATCTGTTGAATCCGTACAGCAGCTTTCTTTTTGATGATTCGAGATAAAATATTTACTATAAGAATATATTAAAAACGGGTTTTTGAAAATCACAATCACAATTTTTTTAAATTTGGTAAAAAGGTGAAGGTGGAAACTAACTTTTTTTCAATGTTACCACTTTGGTTTTACATTTATTCCTAGTACTTTTTTCAAAAAAGCACTTAAATTAGGCTGCTTTACGGAGACTTTTTGGACTAAGTGTAGATTCAAATAAAGACTCATCACTAATACGAATATCCAAAAACTAAGTACGATACTAAAATGCTTTAAATTGTATCTATAAATAAATAAATAAATTAGGTGGCGCAACAGTCCGTAGAGAACCAGGGCCTAGTGACTTACAACTCGCAACCATTCCTGTGTGCGAGTAATTGCAAGGATGGAGGGGACCTACAGTTTATATTCTGAATCCGAACGGCTAATTTGAGAAAGCACTTTTTCATGACAAGAATTACTCTTTTAGAATTTGTCAATTCCTCGCAAGAGGCAGTACTCGTGAAAAAAACTTTAGGTGGCACAGGCAGGGATCGAACCCAAGACCTCTCGCAGACAGTCCAACGCACTTTTTTTTCAAATTAATTTTTATTAATTCATTCTTAAAACTATCTTAAAGCTAGACAAAAATTCATAAAACTAGACTTACAACTAACTTACTCTAAGTTAAACAATAATTCTTAATTCTAATGCCTTTCGGCCCTAAGATCTATTTTACTGTAATTCATTTTATTTATTTTTTATTCATTAGAAAATTAAAAAAAAAAACTAATTTCAATATCTTTTTTCATTTTTACATAAAAACTACTTAAAATAAGGTCCTTAAAATAAAACATAAACTAACTTAAACTACCTATTCTACCTATAAACTACTTAAAACTAGAACAAACACAGCAGCAAATCTAACAATCTAACATTTTTTGTTTTCATATTTTGTTGTCTTTTTTTTCTTATTCCATGTTTTTTTTTATTTTATTTTTTATTTTTATTTTTTCTATATTTTTTTTATATTTTTTTTTGTGCCACCATGCCTATTCTAATTAAAATTAAACCCTAAAACTTTAAAACAAATATGTAAGCCGGCCAAGGCTTAAAACCCCATCCCGATTACCCACTATCAAATGCCGATTGAAGCCACCAAAACTGGTTCTCCTGCTTCACCCTATCAGTTCGGTCCCGTTCGGACACAGCCCTACTGAACCGAAGGAGCTCTGCTCCGCCTTGTGCCATGACGTCCCGATTGTACAGGAGTCGCCTATCCACGGTACGTTCGTCTGACGTGGTAGATTAGCGGAACTGCCAATCTATCATGTATCAGACCGCATCTATCTAAGAAGAGGAATGAAGCCGCTCAAGCGTGAACTTTCAAAATACTCGTCGTTCGGATAGAACGCCCCGAAAATAAAATTGTTGGTCGAAGATATAGCTCTTGCAATGTGACCTCGAACGAGTTTTATCACGAAATTGTCAATTCTGTTGATTCGAGCCCCGTTGTATAGGATTCGGCTGTTCGATATAAGTCGGTACAGCGTCGTAAACGCTGCGGCTCGAACACTCGAAACTTCTCCATCTGGGAAGGGGCAACGTTGAACCACACAAGACAACCAGAAACGATCATATCGGCCGTATGAGGGCCATGTAGCAAATTATCTTCACTCTGGGATCTAACCGACAGCTGTAAAACATCCGTTTCGTCAGAGCGAAAGCTCCTCTGGCCCTGGTCAGAGCAGCATTTATATGTCTGTCGAAATATAAATACTGATCTAACCAGATACCAAGGTACTTCACTACACTTTTGCTCGTTCGCCAATTCTTGCACGTATCCCTCGTGGCCCTAGCCAATGGAGTCCGGAACAGAATTGTCTCCGACAGTCCAACGCACTACGTCGTTTTCAATTGGCAATCTGGAAGTGAAAAAAAGCATTCTGAATGCGTTCAATTGGGCAAAAGTGACAGTTCTGATTCTGAAAAGAAGAGAATTTCCCTTCTGGTTTTAAAAACAGAATCAGAAGCAGAATCACTCACACATTCATAAATTTTAAATGTCACTTCCTCCATGTTTGCAGCACAAAAACAATGAAATTTAGCGCGAATACACATATGTATATGTGACACATGTCATACTCAACCAATACATTCTCACCAAACTTCAGATTCTTCGGAATAAAAAAAAACTGTTCAATTGGGATTCCGAATCGAAGAACAATTCCAGATTGCCAATTGAAAACGTCGTAACCATCATGCCACGGTAAATTGTATCTAAAAGAGGAATATTTGGACTTTTCAAAATCATCATATATTTTATTGCTAAGAGATATTTTGAGTTTTAACTTAGGCTTAAAAACCCCGTTTTTGGTTGTTTTTTGCAGTCACGTTTTAAAAATCTGATGTGATAAAAAAAACTTAAGGGCGAGATTCGAATTTAGAACACCTACATATATCCTTAAAATAAGTATTGTTTTGTTTGTGGGACAAAATAAAAAACTTAAGCTTGTCGACCAGTGGTTCAGTTTTTTTCTTTAATTCACACAAATTCGTCATGAGGTGCATAATAAAATTTGCTTGAAATTATTTGTGAGATATTTAGAGCCAGCAAAATTTACATTGTTTTTTTTTTTTTTTAATCGCTATAATTAAAAAAATAGCAGTGATCTTTAAAAAACTCCTTTCTACATATCTTAATGTTACTGTATCTGTATTTCAAGTGAATATCTCTAATTGCTCTAATATGGCCAACGAAAAAGGTATCCCGAACGTTTGGTTTTATGAACGTGGATTTACAAATCAAACCGCTTACAATAACTTCTAATTCGAAGCTAAAAATGTAACTCCTTTTCCACCACAAATTACAAATGTACATGATTCATTTGATATTATCCGGTGACTTCTTTTTGAAAATATATTCCTTTTTAAAAACTATTTTCAGGTTATCTAAAAACTGCATACATCAAACAAGTTTCAAAGCTACGTTTTTGTAACAAACCAACCTTTATGGTTGGTTTTTTAAATATATATCTGTTTTAAATTGTCAGTTTTTTTTGGAGTTAAATAAGTCTATTTATGTTTTAGTAAATTCACAAATAACTACCATAGCTGTGAATTTTCAATGTCAATGTGTCATGTTATAAACAGTCTTTTAAAGATTGTTGATAGTTGTGTTGCTTATTTGTAGTTTCTTCTCTGTAGGCACTTTTTAATACAATCGTTCAAAACATGAATACAACAATAACATGGTTTTAACAAGTTTAAGTTTTAAGTTCATATTTCAAAACAATGTGTCACTAACTCAAAAAACTGTATGTTGATTTAACATTATATTTGGATCTCATTTGGAATTCTTTTTTCTTTTCCAAACAAATTTAAAAAAAAAAATTAAAAACAGATCCTGGTACAACTACTCTGACAACTACATCTCGACCAGATTATGAAACTGAAATAACAGTTTCAATTTCAGCCCCAGAAATTAGTATTGTTCCAGTTGGTGGTTCGGTAACATTCTTCTGTTCAGGAATGTTCACAGTTAATAGGGTAAGTAAAATTTTCCATTTGTCAAAAGTATAATTGTTCCTAACCATCCCCCTAATTTAATATACTTTGTAGATTCCAGTTATTGTCAACTGGTATAAGTTGAACGGACGTCTACCATACCAAACCTACCAAGATCAAGGCGCACTCTATTTACGTGATCTGCAAATCCAGGATTCTGGTGTTTACATTTGCCAAGCTAAGGCTGGAAGCAAGATGTTTGAAGACAAAGTGTCTGTCACAGTATCACGTAAGTACAACAATAACAACAAAAAACATAACAATGCGTATTGTAAATTTCGTCAACAATCTCTTATCAATGCAATTTGTCTCTCATGTCTTGCAAGGATTTGCTAAGGAATTGGCAGCAAAATACGGTACTGCAAAGTAAAATTTTAAACATTTTTATGTTTAGATTTTAAACGTTTTATATTTATTTCGTAGAAGTTTTCACTTTTGTTGTTTAATTTCAAATTTTAAAAGAAAAAGAAACTTTTATCGAATTTACAAACAAAGTTATTCTTAGTTATTATTGAAAAATCTTCTATTTTTTACCTTGAATATTGAACCTTAGTATTTAAAACGATTTTACTTTTTATAGATTTAATTCCCTACGAGAGATAACAAAACAAATGTAATTAATTTAAATTTCAGCACGAAACCAAGAATCTAAGCCGACTATCAATTTGGAATCACCATACATAACTGTTGACGAATACCATCCTCTGGATGTGGACTGCAATGCCACTGGCAATCCAAGACCAATTGTAACCTGGACACGCATTGGTGAACCTTTGTCACGAGATGCTCGATTCGATGGTGACCGTATGATATTCTCTTCAGTGAGAAAGTCAGACGAAGGCTCCTATCGTTGTACGGCTGAAAATTCAGTTGGCAGAGAAGACCGAGTTGTTGCCATTTATGTGAATCCGGCTCCACAGCCCACACAACCACCAACACCAATTCCCGGACGCAGCATGATTTATATTGAACCATCACAAGTTCAAGGAGTTGTCGGCGATACCATTCGTTTGTCCTGTCTGCAAAGAGCACAAATTGCTTTGGTTTATGACTGGACCAAGGATAATGCTCCAGTTCGTTGGAATAGGAACATGAATGTTAGGGAAAACGAACTCATCATTCGCGATGCTGTGGTAGAAAATTCTGGTCGTTACACTTGTACCGGAATTGATCAGAGGGCTCGAAGAAACTACACATCAACTGCTTATATAATTATTGATGAAAGACAGGATGGTGGTTATGTTGATGGTGGAAGTCTAAGCGGGTACTAATAAGAATATAAAATCGTTTTGAACATTTGTTTTGAAAAGAAATTCTATTGTTTTTAGAGTTGCACCAAAAATTAAACACTTGGAACGAGAATATACCATTGCTCAGGGTCAAGACTTAAGTATAACTTGTGAAGCTGGTGGCACACCTTACCCCACAATCAAATGGACAAAGGTTCATTCATCGTTTGAATCAAATATTCAGCAAACCGGAAATGTGCTCCGCATTATCAATGCCCAGCCCGATAACCGCGGTGTCTTCCTTTGTGTTGTCGAAAACACCCTTGGATCAGATCAAGCTGCCACAAGAATCGATGTTGAACGTAAGTATAATTCTATTAATTCAGAATACACAAACAAATTAGAGCAAACAATTAAGCATTACTCAGATTTAAAATAATATTTCAATATATTTAAAAAACTAAGCTTCCAAAAATGGAGTCGGTAATAAGATTGTTCCAAACCTCTATCTTCTACTTGTTATATGCTCATCAATTATTTACTTGATTGCAGCTCGTGAGCGTCCATCTATTGAGCTATATCCGCAAGAGCCACAAAGTGTACTCGTTGGCTCTAACTTCACAATTAACTGTAACTTCGTGTTGGGAATTCCAACGCCAAAGCTAACATGGCGACGTGCAGGTGGTCTTCCAATGCCTTCTAGCTTTATTGAGGAATACTCTGGTACCGGAAGGTTAGTTCACAAATTAAATTTGCTTGTCGAAAGTTTAAAAATAATTATTTCTGTCGTATTATAGCTTTGTTAATATTCAGTACTCGGATGGTGGTGAATATGAGTGTGTGGCAGAAAACGTTGCCGGAAGAACATCTGGAATTGTCAGCATCTTGGTCCAAGAACCACCTAGGATTATGCTTGAGCCCAACGAAGAGTATGTAGGAGTTACCGAAGGTGATGAACTGAAAATAGTTTGCTCGGCCAGTGGAACTCCATCACCATCGGTCCAATGGATAGATGAAGACAACGCCTTAGCGGCTCGTACACTACACAGCAATTTAGGATCATCAGCAGTTCTGGAAATATATCGTGTAACATTAAACGACGCCAAGGTTTATACATGTCAAGCAAGTAACGATGCTGGTGTTGATGTTAAGTATGTTACCGTTGATGTTCAGAAGAGACGAGGAGATATAGGTAAATTGATTTATATACATAAATACTTTGAAAGTTTAATATAATATTTTTCGTAAATGCTGCGTATTTAAAATAAGGGAAGGGAAAGACTACGGGTAATTTGTCTTAAGCTGTTCTAAAAGCCATTGTTACAGATTTACTATACCATTTTACCAAATTATTTATTTTTCATCTAATTTTAGGCATAAACGAAGTTTACAATCCACCACCAAATCGCCAACCACCAAACCGCCAACAACCAACATCTGCCAAATATAATGCTGAGATTGGAGAAACTGCTAAACTAAGCTGTGATATAAGTAAGTCGATTTAAAATATTATAGAATTTTGTTGGGGAGTCCAAATTAAAATTCTTTGTATCAACAGGCAATCAACCACAGATAGATGTCCGTTGGGAGCGTGTTGATGGCCTTCCTTTGCCTAAGAGCTCATACATCGATAGAAACACTTTGGTTATTGACCCAGTCGAATCTGATGCTTTTGGTCAATATCAATGTAACGCCTACGAAGGCAACCAAATAGTAACTTTTATTATTGCTGAGCTTACATTGTTGCCCATTCCGCACATTACCCTACATCCTAAGATGCCGCTTACTGTGAAAGCCAATGAAAATGTTGAAATCAGCTGTGATGTAACTGGAGCCAAGCCTATGAATGTTGTTTGGTATGCCGATAACAATCGCCCTCTGCCACCGTAAGAATAATTTTGTATTTCATTACTTGAAATCGTACTTAAAATTATGCCATTTTAAATTTTTTAGATCTGTTCAAGTCTATGGACCATACCTTCGATTTAATGCGATTACACCAGCCGATGCAGGACGTTACTACTGTTCAGTGACAAATGCCTATGGCAACAGCACTGAAGTAGCTGAGGTGATAGTTGATCGTGGAGTTTCTGTGGAACAGCCTTCAAGTTCAAGACAATATTTTATTAACGAAGGCGAAGATGCTGAATTGACTTGTGATATAAGATCAAGAAATAGAGAACCAATTCCGCAAGACACTCAGGTAGCATAATTTTTTTGTATTTAAACAAACTTATAGGCTTAAAGTATGTGTACTTCGATTACGCAATTATTTAAGGAAAAAAATAGTAATAACATTTAATTTAAATAGAATTAACATTTGGTTTTTATTTATAAATTGTTTTAGGTCATCTGGCGTCGTACCGAAGGAAAACCACTTCCAAGAACATCTTATTCTAGAGGTCAAAAACTCTATCTGCCTTCAGTACGTCCCGAAGATGAAGGACGTTACATTTGTTCAATTTACTCGCCAACAATTAGTTCAGAACCAAGCTATGCTGACCTTATAATTAAGCGTGAGTACCGACAACGCCGTAGTCATAAAAGATCTAGAAAACAAAAACGTCATTGATAGAACCAAAAAAAAAAACAATAAATATTAATATAAATTATATTACACCAGATCAAAACTTTATTAGTTTATTTTTATTTTGTATTTTTAAAATAAATATAATAATATGAACAAAGTAATAACACAAATTAAATAAAACTGCCTACACAAATATTTCAAATTAAACAAACAAAAACACAAAATAATATTGCTTTAATGAATATCTAACTTTAACATTTTAATGCGCCCATTAACATTGCGGTGGTGGTGGGAGTTTTGTACACTAATTTTATTTTTGTTGAAAATTTATTTTTTTACTTTTTTCTATTTGTGGACAAATTAAATCAATAGAATGAGAGAATTTATTCCTTATTTATCATCAAACTGATTTTAATCGATTTCCAGTAACTTCACTTCAAAACGTAAAAAAGTAGAATTAAAAACTTTTAGAAACTCCATCATGCATGTGATGTTTCACGTGGTAATCAGAGCAATTTCAGGTACCGAGATACATTTAGGATTTGCTTCGCATGTAGTCCTTAATTGACCACTTGTTAATTTGTCGCAAAATAACCATTTTACGGTTACTTCTCATATCTTTCGACTTAGCTGCTTAAATGGTAAACCTACTCAATGTATCGAAATTATGAATAACAAAAACTAATTTCTCAAGTAAATCAATGAAGTTACTCGAAGTTTTGATTTATGCACTAATTTAAAAAAAAAATGCTCTATTCACATCTAAAAGTACGATTTTTAATATTCTTGTCCTTTTCTCGCAAATACTTTTTCGAGATTTTAAAGTCTAACAATTATTCTGTTTCTGAAAAGGAAAATATGTACAACAATCTGATACTAGTATAATGTAAATTTTCAACAATATAAAAGAGCATTAAATATGCATGCCATTATTTTGTTTAATATAAGACACAGTTACTCAGAGTGATTAACTATTAACTATGGTAATAGAAAATATTAACTTTTATTAAGAAATTAATACAAAAATAAGTAACTAACAGTGAAATTTGATGGCAATATATTTGTTTTAATTTTATAAATACATACTTCTAACAATTGACTGCCATTTTTAAATAATAACAATTACCAAATAAGTAAATTAGGTGGAAAGAATTTTGTTTGTTTAGAACAATAGTTGATTTAATATCCAATACTTATAATTTGGCACATTTTTAATCTTTTTTTTTGTTTGTTTATTTACTTAATTAATATGAATGTTAACAGTAAGATATTTAACAAAATAAAAAAAGACATTTATATTTTTAATAATTATTAATTTCTCTAACAGAATGTATTAGTTTTTTTAAGTATATCAATGTTGTTGGCAAGCACAAATTATCTCTACAAAAACAGAAATCATAATTAAAAATGTATTTGTTGCTTATTAAATTTGTTTTTATTTATAAATAATTTTTTTTTGATTTTTTTTTTTAAACATTGGTGGTAGTGGTGTGGTTTACTAATTCTTTTAACATTTTGATTTTATAGACAATATTCCTTGATTTCATTGAAGAAATGTCAATATCAATAGATGGCCCAATCATTTAAGGTGATAAGAAAGGGCTACAAAAAGGGGTTTTCTTGATTTGAAGAATAACTATTTTAAGATATGGATTTGTTTTATTTTGATTTAATGAAAGCAGAAATACAATTTTTAGGAAATGATTGTTGTCATAAGATTGTTGTCAAATCTTATTTTAGGCCATTTCTAGGACTTTTCCATCATGAATCTTATATGTGACTTAAAGTCTTGCTTAAGCTGAAGCGCTTTGTTTGTCTTCTTTTTTCATCACTGTTCTCTAAGATAAGATGTTGCCTTTTGTATTCTCTATTATGAGCTGTTTTATTTAGTATCGACTGCTTAAAAACAAAAAAAATCATATTCAAGCACGAATGTAAGGCACATTGATAAGGAGCTCGGCAATCCTGTTTTCCAAGGACCAGTAGTTGCAAGATGTCTAGGAAGCTCATTAACGTTATGCATTCGTTTCTGTTTGGAAAAGAAAGTCAATACAGTCAATCGTTCTTAAAAACAACAACAAGCTATCCGTGAAGCGAAGTTCAATACAAAAATGGCCTTTTACAATGCGAGCTCCTAGGATTGATTAAGAGTCGGTATAGACATCTATCACACTTTGTTTCAACATTATCTTATGATTGTATACAATTTGAGACAATTAATAAAGACTTGTTTAAAAATGCATATAAAAACGTTCATGATTTCTTTTCACTAAGTTTAAGATTCAGTCACTTCCATTAAACTGAAAATTTTGGCAAAGACAAACGAGAAAAAGAAGATTTGTTTCGCTTTAAGCTGCTAATATCTAAGATTAAAGAGCTTATTGATTTAGTTTATTACACAGCGGCTGCATCAACAGCTACAAAAGGTCAAAGGTCAATGTTTCTTAATAGAATGATGTATTTGTAGGCTAAAAATAATCTTACTTAAGTGGCTTAGGGTTATCAATTTAGAAAATTAATTTTCTCTATCTCTTAGAGTATTTTTCGGTAGTTTCTTTCATTTTGTCTATTAATTAATAAAATTAAGTCATCTCATCATGAAGCCTGCTTTTTTTGTTAGAAATAGAAATTAGTCAAACTTTGAAAAACATAAAAACCTTTTACAATTTCCTACTTGATTGGGCTTCCTATTATTTTATTTAACTGCAACTTTTTCTGTTCTTTTTTATCTTTAAGTTTTAAAAATATAATACTTTTTTTAATATTCCTAACTTTATTTATCTATATTCTACTTTCTCTTTTTTCTTTACTCGAACTTTCATTAATTTACGACTTCATACTTTTTTGATCAAATCATTAAACAAAAACCAAAAATCAAATCTCAACTCTCAACTCTGTTTATCATAATACTACAATTCAAATTCATACATATCCATCAAATTGTTTGCGATTTGGGACTTTAAAAAATAATTTTAAAAAACCAAAACTGCATTGAACGTGAACAAAATAAAGGACGTCTCAACAAAAATGAGGTTGTTTGCATGGTTTTCTATATATGTACAGGTGTGTTCTCATAATAAATTTTATAAAGAAGTTGTTACTTTAAAACGTTGATTAATTTATGTTTATATATAGTGTATAACTTTTATTATTCATATACTTAATTAATAATGCAATTATACAATACAATTCGTTTTTGTATAATTTTTTAAAAGTGAAAGTAGCGTTTTTTAAACGTGTTTCTCAAGTTTAACTAATGGTGTTTTGTTTAATTAAAACCAATAAGCTATTCATTAGTAAATAACATTTGCGTAGCTTTAATAAACTATAAATTTAAACATTAAGAAAATTATATAAGTTCATAGATAAGTGTTTCATTGTATTTGTAATTTTTGGGCAATAAGTCCACAAATCATTTTTGTGGCAGAAGGTACTAACAAAATGTATATGTCTGATTCGATAGGTCTTGCTTTGATGACCAAAAAATAATTGTAAATCAGTAGTAGTTTATGTAGCCAGAACTATTGACCCTCGCCAACATCTTCTTTTGACTCTTAAATTGTAAATTTCAGCTTAAGAGTTAGCATTGACCAAAGTGCTTTAAATATCAAGATCTTTTCCAAAAAAGCATGAAAGATTTAAATCAGTCACTATTTGTGTATTAAAGCATTGGCGAGCTGAAACAAAAATACATTTTAGAAAAAAAGAACTCATTACACCATAGAACAACATACAACATTTAAAAACTATAAAATTTGTTGAAGGACACGTTGGTCATCCAATAACAGAGCATTGGAATATGCCAAAACTCAAGGAACCCCAAATGCATATGTTTCGAAATGCATGGTTTCCAAGCTGTGATTATGTTTGAACTATTATTGTTTAATAACGACAACGGGTTGTTTGCTCATATAATCTATTTCCAAGCTGTGAATTTTGTTAAGGATTGCCAACACAGTGCTACTGAAATTAGAATCTATCGTTCGTTTTGGGATTTGTATTTTCGAACTTAGCACAAAAATGTTTCCAATATTGATTGGTGTCAAAAAACAAGACAAAATTGTCAAGGTTGAACAATGAACATACATACATATCTCACTTCTTGTTGCGAATATTTTGTTCAAAATTTACGATTCAAAAATCTTTTTATAAAACTGAAAGTTTGAAAACTTGTAATTGATACCTGACAATACTATTCAGTTGAAATGTCAACAGGTCCCAAGATTAAAGATAACACCCGCAAATGTTTCCCCCTTCCCCTAGAATGATGATGTTATCCTTATATTCTTACCATATGAAACTTATTTGGATACAATTTCTTGATCATAGACGGCTAATGCTTCACATTTATTACTCCAAAAGCCTCTAGTCTTAATATAATCATTAACTGGCCCATTTTTAGCAAAAAAAATATATCTCCAAACCAATCTTAATCTATAGTGCCTTTTATCAAAATTAACACGGATCACAAGATTCCTTTGACTTTCATTAGAGAAGAAAAGGCTTAAAAACTTAACGTTATAGCCCCGCTATATGTTTCAGACATTCTTAGAAATCTCAATGCGTTTATCTCCCTATTTTAGGATAGTTTCTTAGGTCTTATAAAACTTACATTTATCCAGCGGACACGTCGTATGGTAAATGAGTTTCTTTAAAACTTGTCTTACGGCTAAACTAGTTTTAAATAGGATCTGAGTTTTACGTTTATAAGAAACTTGATATCTGTAAATGTCAACTAAATTATTATTATCAAGCACTATTTTGATTGATTGACATTTAAACAGATTTTTGAAAAAAAAAGCAAATTCAAAAGCTTATTAAAACTTGTTGCCATTAAACTAGTTTTGAAGAAACTCATTAATATGGGCATAAATGTTTAACTTAAAATTAATCTAATAAATTTAAAAATCCCTATTGATGGTGTTGGTTCTTTGCAAGAAATAATACGTAAAAAACCTCCAGGCCCAGTAGTATATTCAAAAATTTTGTTTAAGGTTAAGGATTTCCCATCTTCTACGTACATTGTCGGTTTTGTCTCAAGGGCACCTGAAAAGTATGACGAGAAGAGAAAATCCTTAGATTCATGTAGCATGAAGACGGAGAAAATTATTTTTAATTAATTAGTAACAATTGGCAGCCATAACTAAAACCTTCCTTGGTTCCTTTCTTACACTAAAGTGTAGTATCCTTTTTTCAATATTTATTTTGGGTGTTCAGTTTAATGAAAGGAACAATTTATAAAGTAATTAACCCAGCAGTCAAGCATAGGCTTTCAGTTTAAGCTTTCCAGTTAAGTAATTCCTTTAACATACATTTTATAAGAAAGAAATAAATTAAATTATCAAGTACATTTGATACATTTTTATCACATATCAAAAACTAATATTTAATTTATAAAAGATATGTACAATGTACATATATATTTACATATATTACTTATCAAAATTGTTACAAAAAAAACTAATTAAACAATTTTTGGTATAAGTGGTTTTGAACTTTCAAAAAATCTTACTAACCCTTTGTAAAAAAGCTTCGCCAGCCATATATACATTATTTGTATGTCCAACTAAAAAATACGTAATATTACTTTTCAAAAATCCTATTCATTTGTGAATTTTATGTATATTCAAAACCAATCAAATCAAAACGAAAAAAAAACAATCAAACAATAAAAACAATTACGAATTTGGACCTCGAAGACCTGAAACCCAAAACCATCATACCCAGGCCTGTTGCATATGCTTGCAAACCGAATGACTTTAAATGCACCTCGCATCCGCATACTTGTGTGAAGGCTTCAATGGTATGTGACGGCATTTACGACTGCACCGATCATTCTGATGAGTTTAATTGCCCGCGCAATTCAAGAAACCGAATAAAGCGATGGAAAAAGGAACATAACCGTTCGAGATCAATTAGTGGTTTGTTTTTAAGTTTTTTTTTAATTAATTGAACAAAATCAAATACATTTGTTTTTATTTTTGTATTTTAGTTTAAAATTTAATTTGTTCAGATTGTGTTTTAATTATTTTGCACCAAAGACCACTCAAAAACACTCTTAACCATAAATTGCACCACCACGAAATCAAAAATGCACAGTAAATTAATAACTTTTTTTAAAAGCAAATACAAATATTAAGATGGAAAGCAGCTGTTCGTCAAGATCAGATCAATGCAAGGCATAGTCCTTATGATTTATGAGTATGTATGTCTGACTCCGAATCAAGTTAGTTAACTTTAAGTTAAGTATTGAAAGCTAAAGATACAAAGTTTATTAAATAAACCTCGTCGTCATTTCGAAATAAATACAATTAGATTGATAATATAAAAATAGAACTGAATGGTAAATTGCTCAACAGACTGACAACTCTCGATCTGTCGGTGCCCAAACAGGGGGGTTGCATAAATGCATACATACCTCACCATACAAATAAGTTTGTTTTGTTTTTCAATATATTTTGGCCTTATTTCGCTTTGTCAAGGTGCAATATGACCAACTGCTGAAAATGTGCACTTTTGCAAAGTGCAATAAGGCTTTATTTTAAAAGTTGGTCTTATTTCACTTGACCTTATTTCACGGCACCCAATCTGTTGCCGAATGCAAGGGGAAGGGGAAACTTACAATAATTTTTTAAAATTTTAAATTAAATTACATTTTTCGTCATTTAAGATCTAGAAGGGACAAAATATAGCATTCATAAGAATATAGCAATTTTAAATTTCATTATTTTCAATTGACAACAACTCGTATTAAGATAATAAATAAGAAGCTAAATAAGGGTAATTGTGAGAATCTGTAACTTTTCAAAGCAAACAATTTCGAAATATTTTTCAATAATAGCAATTTTCAAATGATTTTAAGTGGTTAAGATAAAACTGCATTCTTCGATCGTATATTAAGACCAAGACAACTATTTTGTTTTAGGATTTCCTTAAAAAAAAAAAACTTGAAACTATACTTCTCTAAACATACAGCGTTCCTCAATTTCAAGTCACTTATGTCAAATTACACTTGTAATCCCGCCTCGGTAAAAGAATGTCATTTCGTAATATGAACCGACAACTTGACCTTATATTCTAAACCGACCCAGGTAACTCATAACTCATCAGTCCCTCAATGTCCCCACACCCTATTTTGTAAGCTCAATTTTTCCAAATTAACGATTATATTAAAAGAGTTCCATTTGATTTACAATGCACTCTACTATTCAATTTCACTGCACGTCCCTTCCAACCGAACGTAGAGTTGCTCCATCAGCCACACCCCAACGCCCAACTGACTACTGTAAGTATGTACATTGGTGCTTACTTTAATTTCTATACAATCAGATCTATACAATTCTCTCTACCAAGAATATTTACATAAAACTCAAGCTAACCTTATCAACGATCCCAAATCCTTGTTTCAGTTCGTGAATCACACAAGAAAGTCAGGTGGGTATCCATGCTCATTGTCCTTCAATAATGAAATCTCCAATGATAATATAACAATAGCTAATTACTTTGCATTATATTTTAAAAATTCATTCTCAAAAGATTCTTTTACAGCAATTTGGACCTATTTTGAGTCTCCTCTTCGTTGTGTCCTTTCTTACCCGATTGCATTTCTCTCAGCCATTGAAAACAAATTTTCTGAACTTAATCATGAGATTCAACCGGGCTCTTCTCTTTCAACTCCTCTATCTAGGTACAATTTTTCATTTATCCTTATCTCAAGGATCATGTCCTAAATATGGAAAACATCTTTTATAACTCTAATTCACAAGAAGGGACCGAAAAACTATCGACCAATTGCTAAACTTTCTCATATCCGAAACACTTTTGAAAGCCTTTTATATTAACTCCTCAGCTTCCTCTGTAGATCTCAGCACAGCATGGCTAACCACCAACCTTGTAAAGTTTGTTTCATTCACTCTAAGAGCCTTAGAAAAGTGGAATGAAGTTGATATAGTCTCTACTGACTTCAGTAAAGCGTTTGACGAAATTTCTCATAATCGTATAGTCGTCAAACTCTCCTCCTTAGGTTTTGAACATTTTTTCCTGAAATGGATTACTTCTTACATTAAAAATCGTGAATATTATGTCCGATTTAGATCCGCTCGTTCCAATCATGTCATAGCCACTTGTGGTGTTCCCCAAGGTAGTCATTTAGGCATTTAGGTTTTGTTAAAAGATGGTCCAAAGATGGTCCCTTCCATGATCCGATCGCTTTACATGACATCTGTCCGACTTCTACTTGAATATGCGTCGCAGGTTTAGTTTATCAAGAGATACACAATACACATATCAAGAATAGAAAGCATCCAACGAAGATTGCTTCATTTTGCACATCAATATTTTCCTTGGGAAAATCCATTGATCTTACCCCCTTAGCGTGATCGCCTCCCTTTGTTAAACCTCAATTCATTACTAGAACGGAGAGATATTGCTGACATACTGTTCATACACCGGCTTCTCTCTGGCTCAGTTGACTGCTCCTCTCTCTATAATTCCATTTCTTTTAACACTAACACACGCAACCTAAGAAACCCTCGGCTCTTCCATTTACCAACTCATCACACCTTCTATGGCATTAACAAACCTCTGACCCGTATGCTTCGGTTAGTCAATTCGAATCCAAATTCATTTGATTTCAACATTAGCAACCTCAAACTCTTTTTGAGCCACCCTCACTCATAGTTAAATGTTTACATTTAAGTTAATTTTCAAGTTATACTTAGGCTTGTTTCACACTATACGGTTTTGACCGTACGGCAAAAAAACCGGACGGCGAAATTTTGTTAGAGGCGCGAAGAAGAGCATATACGCTTTCATATTATACGGTCACGGTTTTTAGCAAAATGTCGCCGTTCGGTTTTTTGTCGTACGGTCAAAACCGTTTAGTGTGAAACAAGCCTTATATAGCTTGATTTAAGCGAAACGGGGGTTAATCCCCCACTAAAAATTAAAAAAAAAGGAATCTGGTCATATCAGTTAAATAATTTTCAATGAAAAATTGTCTGTCTTAAACATTTATGTATATGTGACAATATCAAACATCATCTAACAATGGCTGACAGGACAGCAACGTTTGCGTCAATTTTGTAAAATGGTCTCTACCTAACTTTAATAAACTAAACCTTAATGCCGAAGCAGGTTCAGCCGACATAAGGGACTTGAAAGTAAGGCAAGTTTCTAGCATCTGATTGGCCAGCTGCCAAAAAATTGCCTTCCAATTAAGTCAAGAAAAATCTCCCTAACTATCAAGTCAAGTCAACTTATGTCAAAATGACAATTGATCATGTTTTTTAATTCAACTAAAAGCTGAACTTTATTACTCAATGATTTATTTATTTTTTGCACAACTTCATTTAATGCCTTCTGTAAAAAGGTTCCTTGTTAATTTGGAAAAGAAATAAGTAATATTTCTTTAAAATACAAAATACAAATCGTGATGGACTTGTAGCTTGCCTGAGGAGTGTTTTGTAGAAAATAATGATTTTGGTAGTTTTTGTACTATGAACTTGAAGTAGAGGTTTGTGAAGTAAAGTTCTGAATTTTAAATTCATGACACTTGAAAAACTAACTAGTTGCCTTGGTCAAAATTTACGTTCAAAGAATGAAGGTGACTGCAAATAAATTCCCTTATGTTGTCTGAACCTGCCCATTATTAACTTAAACAGCGACGTAGGACTCTTTGAGTTAAGCATTTTATGAATCTAGCTTTTTCTATATTCGGAATCATTGAACTGCAATAAACAAAATACATAAGTACATTAAACATCGATAAACATTAATATTCGTATCGTATAACCAGTGATGTTATTGGTCGCATTCGGAAAGCTAGTGGCTACGTAGTCGAAATTCAACTAGATTTGTGAATGCAAAACTTCACTACAAAGCTAGTCAATCCGGAACTGTCATATAAATGACAAATGCAAATATATAATATAGGAAAAATTTGTGTTTTCAGTACTTTAAATAGTTTGTTTTGTTTTCAAATTCAATAAAACCGAATGTAAGATATAATATGAGTGATTTTTATATGTATTTTAATACTAAACGAATAATTTCCTTACCGAGCAGCTGATTGTGAAACGTCAAAACCAGTGTGCACTAACTTTGTAGCCGAAAATTTTACACTACGTCGGAGGGGAAATTTCAACTACTTTTGTAGTTAGATTTAGCCAATCAGAATCCCTTGACTACGTAGCCACTAGCTTTCCGAATGCGACCATTTTCTTTGGAAAATATACAAGAATTAAAGGACATTTTCTAAACATTCTATAAAATAAAAAGGGCATATACAATATACATATGTATGTACCTACGCCTCAGTGCATTATTCGCAAATTTGTCGATACCAATATACATAATTTATGAGTCATTTCGATTTAATATTACGCAGATTGGATTAGAGTCAAATATGTATCGTATCAGGAATAGGTTAGGAAGATCCGATAGCCACGGTTGCGAAGCCTAAAATTTTTAATTGTGTTAATATTTGTTTCATAGCTATTGTTTTTTCTCTTAAAAATTTGATGAAATCCTTTAAATCTGTAAATGTTTACTCTTACCCCAGTGCTTTGAGTTTATTTTTAAATTGTTTCGTACTGCGTTGTGGATGTCAATTTAAACGAATCCTCTATCTTTCTTACTTTCTTCCTTATTCGCATTTTGTTAAAATATCGTTTGAAATTTGTATTATATATTTTTCAACCTTCAACTTCTTCAGATGCTGTTCAGTGCATGGCTTTCCAATTACTTTTCATTTTCAACCAACCATTTAGGCTTGAAAAAGTGTAAAAATGTAAAAAAAAACAAAATCAAAATAATTAAAAGTTATTTATTTATCAATTTTTAAATTATTATGCAATACTAAAATATATGTAATTTTGCATTTCTTATGTTTAATTTTTAAACTGCATGAATATTTTCATAGGTTTACTGGAATATGGTTTGATTCAAACTTTGTATTTAACTTTTAATTTGGGTAATACAAAAAAAGGGAATTTCTTTTTTTGTGTAAGTTAAGAATTAATTGTTTTTGTTTTGTAATAAAATAATATTTAATAACCTTTTTGAAATTAACTATCCAAAAATAATATCCTTAGCCGAAGAAAATCCAAATATGACGTATTTCCTCATATATGTAGATTTATTTTAAATGTTCATAAATAAAACTGTTTATATATAAGCATTTTTACGTATGTTATATTGAAAACTATCCTAATTCCCTTCTTTATTTTTCTTCCGTTTAAATGTTTTATTTATTTCTGTTAAATTATTTGTCACGTATGTCTACATTTCAACTGTGCTAAAATCTCGACCAAAAATGTGTTTTTTTACGTTGCCTTAACTCATTGTGCCAACAAATACAAAAATTAAATAAAACAAATGCCATATATGTTCTGGATGTTACGTGACTATCAAAAATCATGTCAAAATCAATGAATCATTGCTGACTATACCATTCGAAAATGATTTGTTATTCATGTTATCAATTATCAACAAACATATCAAATTATAAAAACACAACAAATCTCACAACAACAACAAAAAAACACAACAAAAGCAGCAGCAGTACCGAGACTTCCACAATGGTCAGATCGGGGACCTTACGAAAATGCTCCGGTTTTAAGATTGAATCAACAAAGTTCCCTTTTAAAAATTGGTGAGTCCACAGAAGTTGATTGTTATCCCTCCGACGATAGCTCTACGGAAGTTATTTGGGAGCGAGAAGATGGAAATCCGATGCCATTCAATATTAAGGTAAGCTTTATACAGAATATGCATTTGATTATTTATTTAAGAAATTCAGGAAGTTTTGAAAGCCGTCGAAATCCATTCTTCAGATTAATTTTAAGGAAATCGTAAAAACACTTTAACATTAAAAATAAACTTTATCAAATTCAAATTTTCTGAATGCTGAAACAGCACAATCGAAGTTCTAAATTGTGTTGATGCTTTAATACAGTCTGAGTATATGAGTAGCTTAGCTGGACGTTAGAGGAGGGTGCTGTTACGAGCCACACAGTAGTACAAAAAACAGCCCTAAATTCCTGCATCGTTACAACTTCGAATTTTAACTGTGGTGTTTTCAGCATAAAGAACCTTTCTTAATTCAAACATTCATGTGTACATACATTCTTCTATATGTAAAAACAAAAATTCAAAAATCAAAAACTCAAATTTTCAAAGATAATATTACCTTAAATAACAAAAACTGAGACAATCAAACAAAAACCTTTTAAATTTAATTTATAGCAAGTTCAAAACAAGCTGATCATCACGAATGCGGAAACTATCGATGCTGGAGTGTATGTTTGCAAGTGTAAGACCGACGAGGGTGATTTGTATACCACCAGTTATAAACTAGAAATCGAAGGTTTGTTTTTGAAAGTTTTCATTTTTTTAAGTTCTTTTTTTAAATAATTTTTTAATCATGCAGATCGAACAAAACCAAAATCGAAACAACCAAAAATTGAATATGCTGAAGTAGGAACGAACGTTAAACTAAATTGTGATGCCGAAAATGATCCCAATTCATTCAGATGGTCTCGCCAATACCTTAATTTGCAACCTGGAAAGGATCAGTACAATGTAACCTATATATCGAGTTATATTTTAATGGCTTATTAAAGTGTCAATTCTATTTGATTTCAGAGAGAACTATATTTGGAGAATGTCCAAGCTCGTGATGCTGGAACCTATATATGCACTGGAACCCACAATGGAGAATCTGCAGATTATCCTACTATTCTAGTTGTTACTGGAGCCATTCCTCACTTCCATCAAGCACCTTTAAGTTACATGTCATTCGCACCTCTTCCGAATTCATTCTTCAAATTTAACTTCGAAATTACGTTCCGCCCAAAGCAGCCCAATGGCTTACTACTCTTTAACGGACATAAGAAGGGAAGCGGAGATTATATTGCTCTTTCCCTGAATGACAGATACCCTGAGTTCCGTTTCGACTTCGATGGCAAACCAGTTGTGATGCGAGCTGAAAAACCCGTTTCACTGGGAGATTGGCACACGATTCGAGTGAATCGTTACCGCCGAGATGGTTACATGACAGTTGATAATCAGCATCCAGTCGGCCTGCCATTGCTACCTAAAGTATCACCATTGGAACTTGGTGAGGATCTTTACATTGGTGCTGTACCTAAATGGGATGATCTTCCATCTGGAGCTATTGAAGATCAAGTTGGTTTCGTCGGATGTATCAGTCGGCTGACTCTACAAGACCAAATAATTGAACTGTATAAGGATGCCAAACATAAGGAGGGAATAACTTCTTGTGAGCCATGCGCTGATGATCCTTGCCAAAACGACGGAATTTGTTTAGAAAGTCAGACAGAGAAGGGCTACACTTGCATATGTCAAGATGGATTCACTGGAAGCAACTGCGCCGTCATGGGTACTTCTTGTACATCGGGCATTTGTGGAACTGGCCGGTGTGAAAACACCGAAATGGGCATGGAATGTTATTGTGCATTGAATACAACTGGCGACAGATGTCAATACATCGAACACTTGAATGAGGCCAGCATTGCTTTCAGAGGAAACAGTTTTGCTGCATATAAGTAAGGAATTTCCTCTTAAATTAAAACAAAAATAAACTTTATAGTTTTCAAAATTATTATATTTTCAGCACCCCGAGAGCTTCAAAGTTCAGTATCAAATTTTCAGTTAGACCCGACAGTCTGGAAGACAGTTTGTTGCTGTATATTGCTGAATCGAAGTTGGTGAGCGGTGACTTTATTGCCGTAGTCTTAAATGACAAACACGTTGAACTAAGAATAAACACCGCAGCAAGTAAGTTTTTAAAACCTGTGCTGGTTGAAATTATCAGCCGGGCTTAAATATATTCGTAAATACTTTTGCCATACTGATATCTTAATACTATGGTTCCGTGTGAATCTGTTAATGTGCTCACCATCTGCAATAGAAGCAATAAATTAAACATAATCCACTTTCCATTTCCATTTAAAGGACTTCGGCCAGTTGTAATACGTTCACTCAATCCATTGCCATTGAATAAATGGACAGAAATTGAAATCAGTCGTCGCTTTGGAGAAGGTATCCTTCGAGTTGGTGACGAACCAGAACAAAAACAAAAACAATCCGGCTTAGCGAGAACTCTTCACATTAAGACACCTCTTTACATTGGTGGCTATGATCATCAAATTACTCTGAATCGTGACGTTAACATCACACGTGGTTTTACCGGATGTATCTCAAATGTAAGAAGACATACATTTATATTATTTTCTACTTTATATTAAAAAAAAAAACTGTTTTTTAATGAATTTTTATAGCTTGTCGAATCTGGGAAAAAGATAAATTTGATTGCAGACACAAAGGATGCTGCAAATGTACAAAATTGTGGAGAAATCAATGAAGTCGAACCACCATCAGGAAGCGGATACGAAATGGACGAACTTGATGATGATAATTCCTGCCGAAGAGATCCATGTGAAAATGGTGGAACCTGTTATATGGGAGATGGCAAAGCCCAATGTAACTGCCCACTTGGCTTTTCAGGGAAAAACTGTGAAAGGCGTAAGAATATCAATTAAAACTTGTTTTCTTTTTAAATTGTTTTCGTCTTTAATCAATTTCTTTCTTTTAGATGTTGAAATTGGTTACAATGCTAACTTCCGTGGAAACGGTTATCTTGAATTGGATCGCAATGTATTTGGTCAAGAAATCGAACATGAAACATCATTTGTTGCTATGGTTTTCTCAACTATGGAACCAAATGGCTTATTGCTATGGTGGGGACAAAAGAAGGGCGAGGAATACAACAATCAGGACTTCATGGCTTTGGCTATCGTTGAAGGTATTGTGGAATTCTCTTTCCGTTTGGATGGACAAGAGAGCATAATTCGCAGCACAAACACCAAAGTTGATAATGGCAAACGGCATATTATAATTTTGAAGAGGGACAAAAACGAGGCAATGCTGGAGGTCGATCATATACAACAAGGTGGTGAATCGACACCGACCGGCAAAAAAGCCATGAGTCTGCCAGGAAATATGTTCATTGGTAATAAAATTGATGTTACTTGGCTTGGATTTGTTTGGTAATCTGCTTGTTTATCCTGCAATAGGTGGTACCCCAGACCTCGTTAAGTTCACTGGCAACCGCTACTCAAGCGGTTTCAATGGATGTGTTCACGTGATAGAAGAAGAGAAAACAATACAACTCAGTGATGCTGCCATAAGCGCTGTCAATCTTGACACGTGTCCAGAGTAAGAATATTTTCTTGAGAATCTATTCAAATGAATTTATACTAACCATAAATTGCATTACCTACTTTATTGCTTACTAACCATAACCACACAGTAGCTGGAATCCTTCCAGTCTAGTATATCAAGAAATCGATAGTGATTTTGGTAGTCGGTTTGATCTAACCCTATTTGATGAAGTGGATCAGCCACCTCCTGTTCATATATTATACCCGAGGCCGACATTTCAAACCTTTTACATAAACAGTGTCAAGTGTTGGTATTCAAACTGGCCAATTTGTTTATCGCTGACAAGTTGGCATATTTTGAAATTTTTAACATACGGGCTTAAAATAGACGTTCGGTAAAAAATGAAAAATAATGTACAGTACCTTACCTATACTAAACTATGAAAGATAATATAGCTTAAATGTTTCAATTTGTATAAATTATATAATAATTGTTGATAACTTTAAAAGTTACTTGTTAGATAGGTTTGACACATTTTGGTTTTGTATACTTGAAAATTATATTTAGCAGGTTTAGACAACATAAGGGACTTTGTTTGAAGTCAACTGTATTAATAGTTAATGTTTCAGTTGTCATTAATTTCAATATGGAAACTATCTCTTTTACCTTTTTAAAAAATTGTGCAGTGATTAAATATGTAAATCACTGAGATGTGAAGTTTAGCATTTTGACATTAGTAAACTTGACTTGATTTTATTGATTTTATTTTTCTTAAATAACTTTCTATTACAATTGCTTTAATTGGAAGGCAATTTAGCAGCCTGTCAATGAGATAGTAGAAACTTGTTTTACCTTTACGTCGCTTATGTCGTCTGAACCTGACCAATATTTAAGGAAAACTTTCAAACATGCCTATTGAAAATATGTTTGACATGACTGACTTTTATCTATTACAGTTCAGATCAGGTACATTTATCATTTCGTCTGAACTTAATAAGTATCATATTTCTTTAAATTTAATATATGTATGTATATGTAGATAAGAGACAGAATGTTATAAGTTTGTTTCTATAGATACATGTATTCAAGATCTGCCTTTGAATATATATTTTATAGTGTAAACTTTTTTGTTTTCAATTTTAATTTTATTATTTCCTTTACATTTTTAAATATGTTATGAATTGAGTAGGTACATAATGAATTGGCACACAGAAAGTGCTTAAGGATTAGGTGTTTTTTAAATATACAGGGTTATTCATTTTGCGGTTTGAAAAGTAAACGTAAATAAAACACATCATTTCCATTCCATCCATTCTTTTGAATTAATTTTCCAACCACTTTTTGACACATATTGGGCGGTATCTCAGCCAAAACTTAACGAATGTTGGTTTTCAAGTGCTCAAAAGTTAAAGGTTTATGTGCATAAACCTCTAACTGTTGTTAGTTGTTGTGTGAGCTGAACTTTATATGGATAAAGATAAAGGTGTAGATCCAAATGCAAAATACGCCATAATGTGCCTATTTCCTGAGAACGACGAGGAATCGACACATTCGGGTCTTCGGCAACACTTTCACATAAAGCAGCGATATTATCAGTGGTACGAGCGAAACGATAACTGTAACCAATCCAGTTTCTTCAAATTTCTTCATAATTTTGGCAATTGCTTGCGTAATTGGACGATTATGTAAAACATAATCTCCTCTTAAAGCACGATATGTTGCTGTGGCAGAATCACCATTTTTGTTATAGGTTTTAACAATTTGTATGCGTTGTGCGATAGTTATGCGATCCTTTTTCGTAAATGTCAGACTTTCAAGTTTCAACTGAAAAAAAATTGGTTTAGCAACTTAGCCGCAAAACCGCAAAATGGATAATCTGTTATTATGCTTACAAACAACGAAAAATTATATCAATATTTCTATACAATATTTATTAACTCTGGCAGTGTCTATTGTCCTTTGTAGACTTAAGACTTTCATTCCAGTGCAGCTTCTTAATGACATTGCAGACAAATTGTTCTCTCTAACTAGGGTTTTTAGTTAACACTTTCTGGACATATAATAGTTTCATTTTGATATGCAACCAATCTTTTTTTTATCACTATAGCCAAAAACTCTACTTTCATTATAATGAGAATCAAATAAAACAACTTAATACAAGAATTTGAGACTTTACTAGTCATTGAAGAGAACAATAATTTTATCCTACCCCAAAATTAAATCAAAACTTTGACTTTTTTCTTTCAAGCTCAAAGCTTGCAAAGTTTAACTGATGAAAACACAAAGAAGTAGTAAGATTGAAGTACATAAAGTTTTAAAACATAATTTCAGAAATTTGTTTTATGGTATACATGTTTTGTTTATTAAGTATATTATGTTTAATTTTGTTTTCTATTTTTATTTTATTTCATATTTTTTTTTTCATTTTATTTTTTTTAGTGATGAAGACCTTGATGGCACAGATCCACCAGTCGTTTAATTATGCAAAATTTGCATAATGTTTAATTTTTTGGCATTATTTTTCGCTAGTTTTACAAAGATAAATTAAATTAAATAAAAAAAAAACAAGCACGAAAAAATCATATTCATTCATAAATATGTATAAGGATTAAAATATGTTTTTTTTGTAAAGTTTAGTGTAAATTTTCTTATAAAAATGTTTTCAGTGTTATTAAACAATTATTTAAATAAAAAATTGGTTACAAATAACACATAAAGAAAAAAAAAAAACAATTTAAGTATAGAATCGAAAGATACATATATACGAACCAATTATCCAGCGTGTCTATATTATTATGTCAAAAAAAATAACGAAAAACCCTTAAAATGCACTAATCATACATAATCAAAAATAAAAACATAGAGCTGCTGTATAAAATGTAACGAAAAATAAAAACAAATTAAAAAAGAGAAACGAGCAAACATTTCACTAAATAAAAAAATTGTGTTCTTAATTTTACTTTTATAATTAATATATCTAGTACATATTATGAATATTTTTTTACTTATTAATGTTTATACTGTAAATTTCAAATTAAAAACAAAAACCAATATTTTATAAAAGAATAATTAAACAAATGAATGTAAAATAAAATATACTGTAATAAAACAAAAAAGCAATAAACTATTAATCAAAAATATAAATAAAAAAAGGAATAAGTTTTATCTCTTCGTATGCTTATTTTAGTAACTTATTGGGTTATTCGACTTAAACCCTGCTGCTGCTTAAATGTGAACGGAACCTGCTCAGAAATTCCATTTGCATTAACCCAAATAGGAGATGATAGTCACATAATAATGCGCAGCTTAAATCGACTTTAAAGCCAATATATTGACATACTCACGCAATGACCGATTCGATTGAGAACCGCAGTGTAGATCTGCAATTGGCGACATAAATTTACTTTGTGGCAAGTATTGCATTCGTAAAAAAATCGAACTCGAGATTTAAATTAAACATGCCATTATGATGGTGGAGAAGAAAGGGGTCCCCGATTCCGTCTGTCTGTTTATCTGCCTGTCCTCGCCCCTACAGCCCAAACCATTGGGTCAATTGACTTCAAATTTGTGAAATAAGGTTTTTAGCCAATTTGCGCTAGGCGTTTTCTTCATTTTTTTAAGACTAAAAATAGCAGTAGTCGACATACACATTTCTTGCTCAAAAATTGAGAATTCGAATTTGCTCAAAAACGAACCGATAGATTTAGTAAAATTTCTCTAGCAAAATTTGTCTTAATTTGCCTTCAGGCACCCCAGAAGGGTACCATAGAACTGTTATTAACTTCCATAGGAAGCTATTGTAATCGGTCCGATTTGTCGAATTGAAAATGTTGACATTTCTTGACGTTCAAGGTCCCTAGAATCTACACAAAAGATTTTTAGAGATGTGTCTGTACGTGGTTCTCAAGAACCAGTTGAGATATCGACTATATAAAATAAATGTTGTTATACAGATAATAATGCAAAAAGGAACAGAAAACGATTTTATCTATAAAATAATTGTATGCAACGAAGAATAACGTTTTTGACATCTGGTAAAATAAAAAATAAAAAAAAACGAATTGAGAGTTTTTTTTACACAAAATAAAAACCTTAAGAAAACATTATTAAAAGTTGGTAAACATTGATTTTCGATTCTCGATATCTCGTGAATAAGTTAAGGTATTACCTTCAAAATGATTTCATTCTGTGCTAAATTATATAGCAAAATCCAATCTGTATTTGTTTATATAAGAAATAAAAACATTCAAGAAATGCGACTAAAATCGGTAGAATTTGGTTTTCGACTAAAAATCTCTATAACATTGTATTGTTGGTAATTTTTAGTTAATTTCTTAGAAAAATTCAACTTATACAACTTTTTTAACAAAGCAGGAAAATCTACAAAAACAACAAAAAACTAATAGCAAATGGTTTTCGACTTAAGTATTAAGAGAACAAAGAAAGATATTGACTTAATGTTTTGTATGTCACACAAAATGTGAAGTGGAAAATTGGGTTTGATTGAATTTCGAACATTTTACTTATATTAAGCAAAATGGCGATATCCTATAATAGCACTAAATTAGAAAATTATAATAAACACATTTATTTGAGGACAGGGTCAGTATGAAATAACGGAAATTAGGTGTTGCTTTTGAAACTTAATTAAAATATTTTTTACTCGAAAACTGTTACGACTCGCAACAATTAATTATGAATTTTATATAGGTCATAGTGATAATATTGTTTGGGCTACCAAAGTTTGTTTAAGTTGGTGCAAGATTTTACGTCTAGAAATTTTAAATTTTGTATGAGAATATTCTTTTGTTGAAAAACCGACTGAATTCTCTTCTTTAATCTAGTTGAAGCATAGGTGAAATATTTTTTGACCTATTTTCTGAAAGTGAATCGAGGAATCGCAAAATATGCACACACATTTTTTTTGTTTTTTTGTCGAAAATGTATCAGTAGTCAGAAATTTTTGGGATAAATTTGTATTATTTTATATACACAAAAATCTCTACGAGTCAATGCTATTGGGACACTATGACTAGTTTTTAGGACAGTCCCATCGGTCATCGCAATGATCGTGTCAACGCATATTTTTAATAATGCTATAGCTACTTACAATATGGAAATTAAGTTGGCAAATGTGTTTTCAAAGTTTTTTTTTGTTTGTAAATTTTGTAAATCTTTCTAAACAAATAACTAAAACTTGGTAGCAATATTTCATTTATAGTTACATCTGGACCCTTCAGATGAATTATGTCATCGGATCTAATGTGTGGTTGACACAAACGTAACCTGATTCAAACAATATTTTCATAAAAAGTTATCTTTTCTGTTGGATGAAGTCAGTCTTGAAGTCACACTTGTTAAATTCAGAACAAGATTTATGCCTTTTTAAATAAAAATTGTTGTTTTTTTAAATAAAATAAAAAATGTCTCATTCGGAAAAAAATGTCTTTATTTTAACAACAATTTTTGTAAAGAATTAAATATTTTTGAATCAACACCTTTATTAATTCCCGAGATATTCGAGTTAAATCTCAGTTTTTACCAATTTGTTGCAGTATTTTCATTTTTTTATTAAAAAAACTGTCAATTAGATATTTCTTAAAATTTTACCAAATGCTAAAAACAATTTTTTTATAAGATAAAATTAGTTAAAAGATAATTTAATTGCTGCCAAGAAACTCGAGCTAAAAATCAATTTCATTTACTGTCACTCCAATTTTGCTAAAATTTAACCAAATGTCAAATACATAGTTTTTCTTCAATGCATATAATTATCTTGGAGGTGAATGTTGGTGCAAACTTTCAAACAACCTATTATTAGGGTTTAACAATTTACTTGTTAGCAATTTACAAAGGGACTTCAAAATTTAAAACCTTACTTTTACTTTTGCTGACTAGTAAATTGCTAATTGCCTTTTAATTAAAAATGAGCATCCAAACGTGTCTAAAAAGTGACAGTTCGTGAAAACAAACAAAGCCAATTCACTTAAACGGACCTTGTAATTGGAATTCCCAACTATTGCCTGGACCATTCCATCCACGGCTCTTAAAAAATAATCGTACAGATGTCATATGGATTAAGCAAATTGCTAAAAGTTAAAGTAGCCATTCCGTGATTTTAACTTTAGCAAATTGTTAAGAGATAGTACGATGTTAAAATCGTTTAAAATTAGGTAAATCATCTTTTAATCTTAATAATTTGCTTAAAATCTTTTAATAAATCCTTTTAATTTTGGGCCATTTTTTCGCAAAATATTTGAGGTGAACTTTTAAGTTTTCGTATCAATACCAATTTCACGTCAGAATGTATAATATAAAATTTAATTGAAGGCGCTAGCGTTATTGGTTCAGGAATGTTTCACTTTTTTATATTTACATATTTAAAAAAAACACCCATTTAGTACCTTTTGCAACTTTTGAAGTTATATTATCTTAAAAACAAAATGTATTTTAAATCGATATCTCCACGGGTTCTTGAAATATAGCCTAAGAAAAAAGGTATCTCCAATGTACGTACATGCGTACACATGCACAAACAGACATCGTTTTAAGAACCTTTGATTAAGATTCTAAGGATCTTGACCCGCCGAGAAAGGTCATCTTTTTCAATAAGACAAATCGGACCGATTCCAATGACTTCCTATGGGAAATTAAAAAGGTTGTGACTTTTCTTAGAATTTTCCTAACATTAAGATATTTATTTTAGTACATGGTGATTGTATTTAAACAATTATTGCATGCGAAAATGGGGGATGGTCACGGGTAATCTATGTCAAGACATGTTAAACAATCATTATAAATTGACTAACGGAACCGATTATCTTAACTTTAAATATTGATTTCAATTTCGTATAGTTAACTAAGAAAATATTGCAGGAACAAAGTTTTTCTTATTCTAATGTTTTATTTTATAAAACATTATTTGTTTTTTTTTTCTGCTGCGTATAAAAATAGCTCTTTTGGTATTCGGACACAGGAACAGGCGACGCATAAAGTGAAAAACCTGGGGTGGAATCGGGTAAGGTGATTTGTGATAGGTGACAGTCACAATCAACAAATTCGGTCTGTGTAAGGTGATAGTCACCGGTGACAATCACGATTTGGTGACTTTTTCTGGTGACAGCTTTTTAGTTGTCACTTTCATTGGAAATTGTTTTTTATTTTTAGTTGCTGAAATTTCAAGACAATATGAATGTGTTTGTGCCTTTGATTTTACCTTCTGAAAATGCTGAAAATGAAAATATTAATCATAATAAAAATGTCCGGCTCTTGAGGATTAACCTCCGCAGTAAAATAAAAATTCTTGATCTTCCAAGTCCAAAGTAAGTACGCATATGTGCTATATATTTGTTCACATATAAATACCTATTTATTATAACTTATTTTTTTTTTATTTATAATTAATATTCTGAATTAAATAGATTCTTAAAAAACTTTCGATTGAATAAGGAAACATTTTTACATATCCTACCGCTTCTGGATTTGTCAGCTGGAATGCGGTCAACACACATTCCCCCTATTCTTCGATTAGCCGTGACTTTAAATTTTCTTGGAGGTGGTGGCTACCAAAGGCAAAGTACTGTTTGTGAGGTTATTTCTTTGACCTTAAAACAAATGGAGAGGAAATTGTGCCCACTTACAATCAAATTTAATCAATCGGCTTCAGAAGCAACAAAAATGTTCTTCTACGAAAAATATCAAATTCCTGGGGGTAGGATTTTGTTTCTTAGTAAAAATAAACTAATTTTATTACTTGTTTTTTATTTTATTATTTTATATTATCGGTTTTTGAATACAACCACTGAAATTGTAACAAACGTCAGTGAATTTCTTTTAAAGTGATACCAAATTCTAAACAAAATTTGGTGATCACCTTACACAGACGCAAAAATTAGATTGATCACTTTTTATGATCACAAAGGTGACAATCAAAAATCACCTTAGCCGATTCCACCCCTGGGTTTTCAAGATTAATGACACAAACAATTGCCTACTGAACTTGAGATTAATTTGTCGATATTTTAAATTGTAGCCGCACTGGAATCTTAACCGTTTAAAGTCGAATTGAATGTCGTTCAGAATCAAAGGAATCAAAACTCCTTCGCCTTTGTACTTAGATTTCAAAATTCCCCAACAAATTGATTACCGATCCGATATTTAGTTGAAGAGTATGAAGTGTAAATCCGGGCAATTCCAGAGAATTTAAAACTCCGTTGGATAGTTGACAACATCATCTTGGTTAGTCACGGAATCAATAGATTTGTATGTCATTAATTCGCCAGCTATCTTGTATTGAATCTTGAAATTCATTTCGTTGACATCAACTGTAAATGTCTAAGATCGTACATCCATCTCTTATTTGGTCTTTCTCTCGGCCTTGATTCATTTGGTGTGGTCCATTTGGTTATTACTTTCGTCCATCTTTTGTCTTGCGTTCTTGAATTATTGTGACCTGCCCAACCCCATTTTAATTGTTTTATTGCGTCTGTTATGTTAGTTCTTCTACTGATTTCTTCGTTTCTTATTCACTGAACTGTCCTCATATTGAGTAATCGTCTTCCCATTTTAACTTGATATTTTCTATGTTTGTCGAGTGATGTGAGTCCTATAATTGATTTTAATCCGTATGTCATGACCATTGAACCCAAAATCTGTTTACATTCCAAAATTGCTTCCAACTGTTCATTATACGTCGTTGGAAAGTTCGTTTAACATTTATTCCACGTCTTCTGGTGTTTCGGAAAGCAAAACAAACTCATCTGCAAATATCAGGTTTCTTAGTCTGTATCCCCATTATGTTTATTATAAATCTATTGGTCCAGTTAAGCTTCCGAAAAATGTCTTCGATTACTGATGAAAAGAGAAGTGGAGAAATGGGATCTTCTTAACATTTTGGTTAAGTGTTCTTGAATTTTCCAGTTTTTCGCCCAATTTTCTTAATTTTGTCTTATTCATACATTTTCTTATGTCCGAGGAATTTTCTTAATTTTTTTTTAAAGAACCTTTTCTTGACAAACCTAACAAAAAAAAAAGTTATTTATTAGAAGAAGAACAAAGGAAGCACGAAAATTAGAAAATAATACTGTACAATTGAAAAACAAACAACCCCCCGGGCCCGGGATTTTCTAGGGGCCCGTAAAATTGAAAGCAATGAGGAGAGTGTTTTTTTTTCAATCCTATAGGTAGTCTAAATTCATCATCAACATACCTATTCCCACTTATTTTTAGGGGCCCGAAAATTTAAAATCATTCATGCTTTCGCAATCGGGCCCCTGTTTGCATATTATCTAGCAATCTTTCAGTCACAAGCTTGCCGATTTGGGCCCCTGATTATTATTGGCGTACATTTTTGTTTATATTTAATGAAAAATTGGGCAACTCTGAACTATTGAAAGACAGTTATAATAAATTGTTTCGCTTTTCTTACTTAATTTAACGTAAATTTCAAATTTATTTTATTTTGAAAATTTTAAAAATCAAAATAAGGGGCCCGGCAACTTAAAACAAAACACAAATATTTATTTCGATTTCTGTTTTTATAAAGTTTCTTTTCTTCTAGTTTTGTTTCTGCTGGGAACGAAATTTTTGATTCGGTTTCGGGGGACTGGAAAATCCCACGCAAACTTTTTTCAATTGTGGTTTCCGTAATATTAATTAATTAATATTTTGAATAAATTGTTTACTGAAGATTTGAAGGATATCAAGTCACTTCAAAGTGTGTATATTAAACCAGCCATACAAAAATAGCAAGGAATTCTATATAGAATATTGGACACCATTTTTTTCCATGGCAAAAGGGGACTAGGACTACGAGGCGATAGCAATCTTATTGGAGAGTCAAATAATGGACATTTTTTGGGCATTTTCGAATTAATTAGTCATTATGACCCCTTACGTCAAGAGCACTTGGAAAAAGTATGAATTTCACAACAAGAGCACAAACGTTTCCAAGTCCACTACCTTTCCGTTGAGATTCAAAATGAGTTCATTAAAATTTGTGCCCAACATGTGCATTCAGCTATTTTGAAGGAGAGAAAAAACGCCAAATAATTCGCTATAATTTTCGATGCAACACCCGATTCAAGTGATGTGGAACAAAACACATTTATTTTGCGATATCTGCGCTTGGAAGAAAATGTGTTCAGGGAGCGTATCGGAATCCCGCTTTTTAAAATCCCGTTTTTAAGAAATCCCGAAAAAAAAGTTTTAAAATCCCGTCTTCTAAAATACCGATTTTTTGAAATCCCGTCTTTTAAAATCCCGCTTATTCAAAATCCCGATCAATTACAATCCCGCTTTTTAAAATCCCGTCAAATCCTGACAATCCCGTTTTTTTTTACAAAATACGTGCATTAAACTGAATAACAATAAGAGTCAAAGGTTTAAATGTTAAATTACTTGACTAATATATAATAATTACAAATAAAACTATATATAATAATATCGTAATTTATTTTGTTTTTGCTGTACGTAAACAATCATTTTTGTTAACAATATTAATTCGTGCTCTAACAAAATGCATCCTACAGCAAATCTACCTCTCGATAACGGTCTTACCACTATCGTTAACTTTATAAATTTTTAATTGGAGTAATTGTTTTGTTTTAAAAGAATACTACTTTATTTTATATTTTTTTTTTTTGATATATTATATTTGTTAAAGGTTACAATAAAATGAATCAAGAAAAATACCTCATTTTTTAATTTGTTTTAATTTTTATAATAATAAAAAACGGGATTATAAAAAACGGGATTATAAGAAACGGGATTACAAAAAGCGGGATTATAAAAAATCGGAATTTTAAAAAGCAGGATTATAAAAAACGGGATTTTAAAATCGGGATTGTAAGAAACGGGAATATAAAAACCGGGATATCGAACCCAACCCATGTGTTCACCATCCAAAAACGGTTTTTGGAATTTGTCGATTGCAACAAAAAAAAAACTGGCACCGCAATAGCTGATTTGATCTGCGAAACATTGGCAAAGAACGGAATCCCTTTAGAAGACTGTTGTGCATAAGGCTATGACAATGAAAGCAATATGAAAGGACAGTATAATGGTGCACAATGTCATATTCACCATGTGCAGCTCATAGCCTTAACTTGCTTGGAGTCGATTCAGCGGAATGTTGTACTGCGGCACTCACATTTTTTGGTGTTGTTCAAAAGTGTTTCAACTTGTTTAGCAGCAGTGTCCAACGTTGGGAAATTCTTAAGAAAAATGTGCCCGGATCCCTTCACAAACTTTCCGATACAAGATGGTCAGCTAGAATTGAGGCTGTGAAAAACCTTAGAACATCATTAGAAGCCTTAAGTGATATTAATTTAACTGCTGAAGCTCGAAGAGATGTAAATGGCGTTTTAAAATATATGCGTCCTGAGGTCCACTACAAGGTTCATCCAAAAGTATAACTCGCATGTGTCCCAAGAGTTGAAAGAAGAAATAATTCATCTGAAACACTATTATGAAGCCAATTTTAAAGCAGAAATTCCGCCATTGAGTTTGGTCAATGCTATGTATTCCCAGAATTTGGAGACGATTTTCCCCAACATTTGTGTTGCTCTCCGTGTATGTTCCACCATACCTGTAACCGTAGCTAGTGCTGAACGTTAATTTAGCGTCCTTGCCAGAAAAAAGAAGTTTCGTCGTTCGTGCTCATCACAAGATCGTGTTTCCAGACTTGCTACACTATGCATCTAAGCACCTGTGGCAAGGAAATTGAATTTCGATGCAATTATAAATTGTTTTGCTGCTCAGAAAGCTAGGAAAGCTCGTTTGCCAAAAGAAAATATTTCATTGAATACAAACTTACTCTAATAAAACATTGTAATATTTTAATATTAAGAAAAACAATAAAGAGTATTTAATGTAAAACTTTTACAATACTTATGCCCAATTTCATAAACAGTTTTTATACATTTAACAGGATTTTAAACTGTAAAATGGGATATTTCGGTTTCACCAAGCGTTTTTAAAGTAAACAAGCTTTTAAACACCTTTTAAAACTAAATACCCATTTTTGGCTCATTAAATTTTAAAAGTGTCATTACAAAATTAATATTGCAGATTGACAGCTGATATTTTGTTTTGTAAAATTTGTGTTCTCAATACTTGTAGATACAGAATGAATATAACAGAATGAATTCAACATTGCATTTATAATATCATTTTTATGATTTTAATTTTTAATTAGAATATAAAATTGGTCATCTTCATCTGAAGAAGATTTTCATATTTTATTTTTGAACGACACACGATTTTTGATTTTGAAGAAGTTTACATTGATGTATTTTGCGATTCTTGTCATTTATTTCAACACATAATGCTTTCTCATTTTTTCTCACACAATTCGCTTAATAGAAAGAGAAAAGGGGTTTTATTTTTGCAGGGTTGTGAAGAGAACTCTATTTTAACAAAAATATCCCTGAAATTTCCCATTTCAAGCTTAGTGAAACTGAAAAAATTTAAAGGCCTGATAAATTTTAAAAAGCTTTTAGATAAAAGTGATTTTAGTGTTTGTTTATGAAATTGGACATTAGTTTTTTTTAAAGAAAAATTTCAAATACTTCTACTTCGCTCTATTTTATTTTCATAGTAGGTAATAGATCTTCATGCTATTTTTTTAATAGTTAATCGACCGTATTATCAGTTACTAACATGTCGTTGGCAATATCAAATTGAATTTATGATTCTGTTCGGATTCTGATCTAATCGCATATAGAATTATTTTCTATCCATCCTCCATTTCAACTATAGACTGGACGATACCCGTAAGATTGATTTGATGATTAACACTTTTTTCGGTTCACTTTGCAAACAAAAAATGATTATTTCCCTTAATTCCAACCAATTTCGCTATTAGTAATTGAAATTAGAACGTACCATATCAGTAGGCATGAAATTTAAAAAAAAATGGTAAATATGGGGGGGCCCGAGATTTGTCCGTCCCGGGCCCGGAATTCCTCTCGACGGCCCTGGTTGGGTATTCCGAGGAATCAAAGGCTTATAGATTGATCCCAGAACACGAAAAATTTAAAAGAGTGAAGATAAAAACTTTGAATATAACCCTATTATTATTCCTTGATATTTTGGAAGAGCAACCGGTAGGAAAACAATGGGCAGGTTCAGGCAACATAAGGGACTTCATTTGCAGTCAACTTCATTCTATGAACGTAAATTTTGACCAAGGCAACTAGTTAGTTTTTCAAGTGTCATGAATTTAAAATTTAGAACTTTACTTCACAGATCTCTTCTTTAAGTTCATAGTACAAAAACTACCAAAAATATTATTGTCTACAAAACACTCCTCAGGCAAGCAACAAGTTCAACACGATTTGTATTTTGTATTGTAAAGAATTATTACTTATTTCTTTGTCAAATTGGCAAGGAACAGTTTCACAAAAAATATTAAATGGAGTTGTTCAGAAAATAAAAAAATTATAGAGTAATAAAGTTCAGCTTTCAGTTGAATGAAAAAACATGATCAAGTGTAATTTTGACAGAAGTAGACTTGACTTGATAGTTAGGGAGATTTTTCTTGACTAACTCTCCAGTCAACTTTCCATTAAAGTTGCCTTAATTGGAAGGTAATTTTTTGGCAGCTGGCCAATCAGATACTAGAAACTTGCCTTACTTTCAAGTCCCTTATGTCGCCTGAACCTGCCCAAAGTAATGGGACCGAAGATGGAACGAATCAACCCAAATTTTGTAATATTTATACATGATATAAACAGCTCCTTTAGTATTAATAGAAGTTAAATATTTTATGGAGTAAAAGCTCAATAATGAAAGTTTCATTAATATTTTAAGTTCGACTTTATAAAAGAGCTGCATTCAAAAGGAAAGATGTTGTTATACAATTTAAGAATTGTTTAACAGAACGCCTGGCCGCAGCAAGAATCAATTATATTTTGATGCTGTTTTTAGTGTAACGTTCTTAGACATTCAAGGCCGTGCAATGATTTTAACCGCGTAGCCTTATCAGAAATCGCTACAATGCAATGGACAAATAAAAGAAAACACGCTTTATAAAAACAAATCATGTGTCGGTCGAGGGGGATAAGGTATTTTTCATTTTTTCTGAAACTCAATTGTAAAGATTAATGAAGCTTCCAGATCATTGCAGTGTCTTTCAAGAAGAGAAACTTGCAGTTTCTGAATCAGTTAAAGATATTTCTTTGTTCTATTTTGTAAGAAAAAAATATGGTCATTTTTATTATTAGCCAGATGGAAATTAAAGCCATCTCCGCCAATGTAAGAACTGTTAAAACTTTGCCGTTGGGAGTAACGTTTAATCAGCCAAGCGAACACGCCAACGTAAGACAACCTACCCAATGCAATAATCCTTATAAAAGCACATACATTTTTTTTATTATAGCATGCTTCCTATACATGAGTACTTATAGCCTATAGGACAATATTTGTTTTTTAATAATACTTCGCTTGAGTTACATGCATCTGAAAATTGTTGTGAACATTTTCAAAGGGACTTATGTTGCCGAAAAAAGCTTTTATTTCAATTCTGAATCATAAAGCATTTTTGGCAGTTAAAATTTTGAGAAGGTAAGCTGGACTTTCTAAACTTAAAAAAACAGAATCTTATAAAAGCTCCGTTTGGAGAAAAAACCCGCCAGTTTTTCATTTTGGCGGGTAGATGGCCATTTTGAAAAATAGCGAAGCTTTGAATCGGCACTTGGTAATGTAGTACAAATTGTAGTACAAAAGAAATTAATGCCAGACACAATATTATATATTTATAACGATTTATTAAGAAACACTTAGTTTGCTCTTAGCCGTAACACATTCATTGGCGACAGACTTTTTAAAAGAATAACGGATTAAAAGAAAAAGAAGAATAATAAAGTACGAAAGATGAAGATACGGTTAGAGTAAAATAAATAGATAGTTAAAAGAAGATACACACTATAAAATACGTTTTGTTGCAACTTTTCAAAGTTAGGGGCGTTGTTGTCAGCATAGAGGAAATATATTATCTAGAGTCCCGACTGGTACCCGTCTTGCCTGAAACACCCTCAAATTTTATTTGAGGTAACTCTCTTAAAAGCCCGTAACAACTACATAGAACCTGCATTTTCCCATAAGAAATGCACGGGACAACTAACACATGCTTATGCTAATGGGCAAAATTCGCTCAATTTAGTTTGTAGGCCGAAAGAGAGCAAACCCATTAAGTCGGGACTCTAGATAATATATTTCCTCTATGGTTGTCAGTACAATGTTGCCACAATAAGTTGCTTTCCACACCACCTGGAAGTCAGTGCTTATACAATTGGAGATAGTAACATCTTTCTTTGTTTGAGTATGTGTTGTTGTTTTCTATCTATTTGCTTACAATTTTTGAGATCAAGTTACACAGGTTGAATTAATAAATAAATAAATTGGGTGGCTCAACAGTCCGTTGAGAACTAGGGCCTAGTGACTTACAACTCTCAACCATTCCTGTGTGCGAGTAATTATGTCAGGGATGGAAGGGACCTACAGTTTTAAGCCGAATCCGAACGGCAAATTTGAGAAAGCACTTTTCATGACAATAATTACTCTTGGAGAATTTGTCAATTCCTCGCAAGAGGCAGTACCCGTGAAACTTAAAATGGCATAGGCAGTGGTCCTCTGGCATGACAGTCCAACTCACTAACCATCACACATGTGATACACGGGTACTACACACATCGTCGCCCGAGAATTGTTTTGTCGTAAGCGCCAAATTGGTTTTTTTTAAACTGGATATGCAGTATTATGTTTTCAAAGGTGCTCTTTTCATTTCTGTTGTCAGAGTTTGCCTATCTCTTACCGTTGCTGAGGTAAATAGTATGCATTTTGTCGTATGTCCACAAAATAATCACCCCTTGAGTTTTGTTTTGTCGTAAGCGACAGTTTTTGGCATATACGACAAAAATTCCATGTGTTTTCCCTCTTTTTTTTTCTTAATATTGTTTTGTCGTAAGTGTATAGGCTTAAAACATACGATCAAAAATTTAAAATAAAACCTTAAAATTGTTTTGTCGTACTTGTATGAGACTCACATATAATGTAGGACTGATCATAGAGAAATACAACACAAACAAGAAAAAAAATATTGCGGTTTGGTTTGTCGTACGTGTATAGAGATTTCAACTGGAGGTGCAAAAAGATTTAATCGTATACCTATTTCATAGTCATAGAATTACTTTTCCGTTAGTTTTTATGAAAAAAAATGTGATTTTAATTTTGTACCTATATAAACATTAATATTTTTATGGTCATAGGATGACTTTTTTGTTATTGTTTTTTTTTACCATTTTTAATCAAGTTGATTTTTTCACACCAAGATTGCCTTTAAACAAAGACTCAATAAATGTGATGTACAGTACCCTGGCTATATTATTAGACGCACTTTAGATTTTATGCAAAATCTTAATTTCCAGCTATTTTAATCAGGTTTTCGAATATTGTAATGCATTTGAATTATTTTGTATGCAGGCAGAATATAAACTACTTCCTAGAAATAAAGCAACAGATTTAAAGATTTTTTTTTTAAATTAATATTTTCAGTTTTGTTGTTGTTATTTTTGTAATTTTGTTCAATATTTTGTTGAACCTCCTTTTGCTTTAATAAGAGCCTCAATTCTGCGCGGCATACTGTCAATGCATGATTTGACTGTTTCCTACATTTGTGGGTGGTGATTCGACACGTGAATCACTCTTTCAATAAGTGACCACATCTTTAGCTACTTCCCTCTTCATCAGCTCCCACACGTTTTCAATTGGGTTCATATCAGGGGCCTGATTATGAGGTTCGCGGCGAATCGTTTTGCTAGCGAGTTTGCCATTTTTCAATTATTGCTTTCGCTTTCGCCTTCTTCGTTTTGAATTCGACCAATTAACGAATTCGAAGGCGAGTTTGAAATGTCATAATGTTTGTTGGCGAGTTGAATCCGATAGCTTTTTTTTTGGCGGATTCACAGGCGAAAGAGTGTTTATTATTATTCAGTGTTCGATTTCGTGGATTATTTCTTTATTTTAATTTAAAAATGTGAGTTAGCTTTATTTTAATTTTCTTATAATTTATCCACAATAAAATATAAAATTTTAAAATTCATTCAAGGAACGATAAAAACAAGCAAACAAATCGACATTAATCAGAAGGAATGCCGTTGCTGTTCTGATCCTTGAATTCCTCACTGATCTCTTGCAAAATGAAGACAAAAGCTTCTTTCGAAAGTCGAAATAGTTTGATAAATCTATTAAGACAAAGTGTGTAAATTAATTGATTAATTTGATTTCAACTAAAAGGAAACAATACTTACTCAGTTGAAGGGAGATCCAGAGGAGAAGATTTGCTCCTTAGTAGTCTCCTGGACACCCGTAATCTTGAGGATTCCTGGGATTCCTCAAATTCCTCACTTTCAGAATAAATATACACCATAATTGATTCCATTTTGCCTGGCAAAAATCCTCGTTTCAAACCCTCCTAGTGGGTGCCGGGCGGTAATGATCACCACAGTTATCTTGTACGTTGTCAAGATGGGGGTCAGCTAAGGTCAGGTTGAATTGCTGAAGTTTCCTACTCCTTAATAGTAGCAAGCTTTAGCAATGCAATTTGACCATAGATACGAGGTCCCTAATTTTCAGTGGTGGTGTGAGCGTTTTTACATAATCCGTGCCGAAGAATGAAAGGCTGGGGGGCAAACCAGTCGCTAACGAGCTCATTCGGATGCCTTGGCAGGGTCCGTCTTATTTTTCTGCCTTACCCCGGTATATCGGCTCTGCCGGGGCTGACCTCTTCTTTCCGACCTACTCGTGGGACCAACATTTACAAAACTTATACATAATGGACGAACTTGACTTAACGAACACAGAACCATCCGCAGACTTAGAGGATGAACTCTTGGCCTCCAGCCAGGAGACCATAAAGGGGAGCTCATGTAGCGCTGGTAGTTCCAGCACTTGTGAGCAACCCAAAACTACAGGAAGTATGGGCAGTGCTATTCATAGCACTCCCATGCTTCCTAAACCGCATGCCAATCCGAAACCCTCGAGTAGCAGTGCAACTCGAACAAAAAAGCCATCGGAAGGCGTTCTTCTCAAGAACCGCTTCAAAACGGCCTCTTTTATTCTTGCCAAGATTGCCAAGAATGAAGAGATCGGAGCGATTCATGAGAAGGACGCCCAAGATAAAATAAAGTACCAGAAGGTTGTTGATGAATACAACAACCTTCTGGCCAGCCGAGAAAAGGCCGTTAAGCGAAACAGGTCTCAGGAAGAGATCTGCCAGTCTCAGAAAAAGAGCAAGCTTGACGGCCGGACAAATCCAGGGAAAGCACCATCTTCGGGAGCAGCGCAACTGCGTACTCTTAGTGAGGTTGTCAGGGATGACCTCCAAGTAGCAGTTGTGGATGAGCTCTCCACGAACAGCAAAGGTCTGCTGAACGTGTGGAACTCTATCGAGGGCAAGCTCTCTGAGATGGTGTTTTCATATACAATAACCAACAGTGAGGGCCCCTACCCTAGTTTTGACTCTGGCGAGATGCTCAGGGGGTATAGGGTGATCAAATGTGCTGACAGGTTTTCTAGGGATTTCCTTAGTGAAAGCATTGCTAAGGTTAGCAATGCCTGGGAGGGCTTGAAGCTCAAGCTTATCCCGGCTAAGGACATCCCTAGACAACCGAAGGCTCGCATTTGGTTACCGCTCATGAGCATAAAGCCAAGCGGACAGGATTTGATCCGTGGTCTTCAGAGGCAAAATCCGCTGGTCCCCATGCACGACTGGGCTGTGATAAAAGCAGAAGAACCACAGAAGACCAGCGCCTCTTACCTTCTGAGGATCAGCGAGGAAAGCCTAGGGGCTCTCGAAAAAGCCGATTATAAGCTTAGTTTTGGCATAAGGAATGCCAAAATTAAAATTCTGCAGAGCCAGGGAGCAGACACCGACAAAGCTGATGACATCGTCGAGGTCGACGAGGCTGTTAGCGGAGTCGAGGTCCCCAGCGAGTTGCCGGGCCCTAGCTCTGCAGCCAAAAATAAAAATTAAAAACGCGCTGAAGGTCGTCCAGATTAATCTGAAGCACTCTAAGTGTGCTTCAGATAATCTGAGAGTTTTCCTTAGGGAGGAAAATTTCGACATTGGCGTCATCCAAGAACCGTGGGTAAACGGCCTCAAGGTGCGGGGCCTCCAAGACAACCAATACGACCTCTTTTATAAAACCGCAGACCAAGACCAAGGTAATCCCAGAACTTGTATTTTAGCTAAGAAACATTTAAAAGGTTTTTTATGTCCAAATTTTAGCACTCCTGATCTGACAGTTGTCAGATTCGAAGACGAAAATACACAGGGTTTGCTGCTGGCCTCTTTTTATTCTGCCCACAATGTACCATCACCTCCGGAGGAGGTGCGCAAAATTATAAACAGAGCTAAGATCGTTAAGGCAAACCTTCTGATCGGAGGCGACGCGAATGCTCGGCATACCCTTTGGGGAAGCTCTGAAATCAATGAACGAGGTGAGTCACTTTTTGATTTTATTATTGCACATAATATGACCATTTGTAACAGAGGCAATGCTCCCACTTTCGTCTTTCCGAGCTCGGAAAATTATGATGGATGGGAGGATGTGCTTGATGTTACTTTAGTAAACAACCGTAATTTATTAGTGGAGAATTGGAGAGTTTCCCCTTTGAATTCGTTCTCGGATCACAAGTGGATTCTTTTTCAAATTAATTTCGAGTCGAAAAACCCTCCGCCCTATAGAAATCCCAAAAGAACTGACTGGAAGAAATTCAGTCAAATTGCTAATTCCAAACTGAGCAACATACCGAATCTCGCAGAATCGATAGTAGACCTTGAATCAAAGGTGAAAACCTTTGAAACTTCTATAAGTAAAGCTTTTAGAGTCTCTTGCCCAGTTAAATACAGCCGTAAAACCCTTCCTTCTTGGTGGAATGAAGAACTGTCCAGTCTTAGGAAAATGACGAGGACAATTTTCAACATCTGCCACAAACATAAGTTTTACCAACCGTATAAGGACTCTCTTAAAATTTACAAGAAAGCCCTGTCATCAGCCAAAAGACAAGGCTGGAGAGATTACTGTCAATCAATCGAAGACATAAAGGACTCCGCAAGGCTCAGCAGAGTTTTATCGAAGGAACACTGTAATCCTTCATTTTTAAAAAAGCCTGATGGAACCTGGACAGCCTCTCCAGCCGAATCTCTTGAGCTACTGATGAAGACGCACTTTCCGGGTTGTGAGAGCGATAACCCCGAACCGCGTGAAACCACAGAGCTAAGCGCAGCTCATGTGGAGCAAATCAATTCCGTTATAACAAGAGAAAATATTGTGTGGGCCATCAATACTTTCTCTCCATATAAATCCCCGGGCATGGATGGCATACTGCCAGTTATGCTTCAAAAGTTGCATGATGTGGCAGCTCCATGGCTGGAACAAATATTCAAAGGATGCCTCGCTCTCAAACATGTGCCCTCGTCGTGGAGACAGGTCAAGGTAGTTTTTATCCCGAAAGTGGGTAGGCGTGGTCACGAATCCGCGAAGGATTTCAGACCAATAAGCTTAACATCTTTTGTGCTTAAAACCTTGGAGCGCATTCTTGATTACCATATTAGAGAAATCCTAGATGGAAGACCTCTCGAAAAGTCTCAGCATGCTTATCTTAAGGGCAAATCTACGGAGACTGCCCTCCATGAGGTAGTGCGTACTGTAGAAAAAACAATCCATTACAAAGAATTTACTCTTGCCACCTTCTTAGACATAGAAGGTGCTTTTAACAACGTCCTTACCAAATCCATAGAAGAATCGCTCGTTAAGTTCGGTATAGAATACTTCTTTCGAGAATGGATTATTTCCATGCTCAGTGGTAGGAAGATTCAAGCCACGCTAGGCAATACAACCGCAACAAAACACGTAAGTAGGGGAACACCGCAGGGTGGTGTCCTTTCGCCTCTTCTGTGGCTTCTGGTCATGGATACAATTCTCGTTAAATTAGAGAGATGTGGAGTGAAGGCGGTAGCCTATGCGGATGATTTGGTGCTATTGGTGTCAGGAAAGTACACCTCTGTGATTAGTGAAATCACGGAGTCAGCTTTGAAGAAAGTTAGCAGCTGGGCCACTAGTTGTGGTCTAGGAGTTAACCAAAGTAAAACTGAACTGATGCTCTTTACCACCAAAACTAAAGTACCGCCCTTCACGCTACCTCGACTCAACGGTCAAATCCTATCATTGTCTTCCAGTGCAAAATATTTGGGAGTTATACTCGACCCTAAACTAAACTGGAAACGAAATATTGAAGTGCGGGTTAAGAAGGCCTGTGTTGCCTTCTACGCCTGCAGCAAAACTTTCGGCAAAAAGTGGGGACTTCAGTCGAAGATGATTTTATGGACGTACACAGCCGTAGTACGTCCAATCTTAACTTATGGTTCGATTGTGTGGTGGCCTGCTCTAAGCAAAGCCTATAATATCGATAAGCTAAAGAAGGTTCAGAGAACAGCTTGCGTTGGCACCACAGGGGCCATGCGTACTTGCCCAACGGACGCCTTAAACGTTATTATGGATCTTCTACCAATCGACCTTTTTATTAAATACCTGGTTTCCTGCAGCGCTGTTAGGCTGAAGGAATCAAACAGCTGGATGTCAAAACCGTATGGTCACAGCAACACAGCGAAATTGATACCCTCAGATATTATCTCGGTAGACACTGACTACTGCACTCCTACTTTGAGCCTTAGTAGGGATTTTAAGGTCTTTTTCCCATCCAGAGAAGATTGGGAGGATGACATCGTGTCGATAGGTTTCGATACAACCATCTTTACTGACGGCTCAAAGATGGAGTGCGGAGTTGGTTCTGGGATCTTTTCTGAGTCCCTAAATGTAGCTAAATCCTTTAGGCTTCCTGACTTTGCTAGCGTTTTTCAGGCTGAACTGCTGGCAATTAGGGAGGCATGTAAGATACTTAAACAAAGCCCAAACCAAAACCGAAATGCGGCTATCTTCACAGACAGTCAGGCAGCTATCAAAGCCATTAACTCGGCTACATCCTCATCTAAATTGGTCCAGCAATGTCGCGATGAGCTTGCGAGCCTGAACATTAACCTCGGTGTCACCCTGATCTGGGTTCCAGGCCATAGTGGTATCGTGGGAAATGAACGGGCTGACGAGCTAGCCAGGCAAGGATCGGCCCTTCATAGCTCACTTGCGGAAATGGTTAACATTCCTCTTGGTGCTATGAAGGGTAAAATCTTCTCCATCTACCAAACTGAATCTAACCGAAGGTGGAGCAGTTTACCCAACTGCATTATATCTAGGAAGATATGGCCCACCTATAATAAAACCCGTACAAACGATCTTCTACACAGGCCAAGGCAAGATATAGCCAGGATTGTTGCGGTTTGTACCGGACATTGGCCCATAGGAGTTCATGCAGAGAAGTTGGGTATCTCTTACAACACCTTTTGCCGTAGTTGCTGCGACCAAAGAGAAAGTGAAACGATAATCCATTTCCTCTGCAAATGTCCTGCCTTGGCAAACACCAGAATGAAATGCTTTGGGAAAGCATTCTTTCACGAACTGGATGAGCTATCTGAGACAAAGATTGGAGACCTAATCTCTTTTCTCAATGCGACAAAGTGGCTCTAATTTAATCGCTATAAATCTTCTCCTTTCTTTCATAGGTCAAACGAGTTTTGGTATCAAAACGGCGCACTACAGCGCTAATTGGATCTCAGGCTAGGTCTGCCCTGAGATCGCCATTTCTACCTACCTACCTACCTGATTCCATTTTTTAATTTTAATATTGTTTATTAAATAAATCACCGCAAATTTCACAAATTCAATCAAAACAAAACAAAATTTGTGGAAAGCTGTCAAACCAAAAGTGTCAAATCACTGGAATATAGAGAGAAAAAGTCAAACCAAAGTGTCAAATCACTGGAATATAGGAAGAACTACTTTCGCTTCGCCGCGAGTTCGTTAATAAGGAAATACGAAGCGAGTCGAATTTGAAAGGTCGAATTGAAAACGATCCGCCGCGAACCTCATAATCAGGCCCCAGGGCTGTTTCTAGCCAGTCCAACAGAGGGATGTTTTCTTCCCTCAAATAAGTTTTTATGGACCGGGCTGTGTGGCATGGAGCCCTATCTTGCATAAAAATGTAACCATACATCCATTCTTGAACGTTAAAAATATTGCGTATAATCTAATAATTATAAAAATTCTGCAGTGCGTCTAATAATATGGCCAGGGACTGTATGTATTGCTATATTAACCTTTATAAAATAAATAAAATTTAATTGTTATCATTGGAAATTGACTTTTTTTAATTGGTTCTCATACTAATCCCTATTGAAATAAACACGACGCTTGAATATTGAAATGTCGTACGTGCGTTTACTTTGTCGTACGTGTATAGGATGGAAACAAAAGCTTATTTTGGTGGCGTATACGACAAACTCATTTTGGGGAAAAAGCTTTATAATTTGAAAACCAAAATAGCTAGGACAGTTTTAAATACATAAATCAAAAGAAGATACTCCACACAATATATTCTAATAAAAAAACAAAAAACTTAATCGCTTAGTTTTTTTTTTATAGTAACGGAAACCTTTAAATGCGATTTCTCAAAATCGTGTTTTTGGGAGATACAACAAAACAATTCTCGGGCGACGACATGTTGAATTACGTTTTTGAAATATTTTCCTCCTGATTTAGAAATAACCTCACAGTACCTATTATACTTTTATAATCATAATATTGATACCCGTTGATATAAAATTATCTGGTAAAATCTTTCTGTATGTACATGTATGTATGTATTTGGTTTCATATACAGAGTAAAATCTTTGTATATGAAAACCATTAGGAATCAAAGAGTATATGATAACTTTTTTTGTCATTTTGACTGGTAAATTAATTATCTCCCTTAGTCTGCTGGCTACTTATGGGAATAAAAATAATATTTTTCTCTCGCTCCCATGAATCTCTCCACTTCGCGACACCAACGCCAATGATGCGGCATGTGGTCGCCATAAAAGTTTCTACTCATGAGAGTACTATGGTTTTTATGGTTTTATGGTTTTATGTACAAAGGTTTTAGAAATCACAGGGTGTTCGAAATAATAGGGAATGATAAACTTAGTTTGTGAATTGGTCAAATTTAGTTAAGAAAATAAATAAAATAAATAAATTGGGTGGCGCAACAGTCCGTTGAGAACTAGGGCCTAGTGACTTACAACTCTCAACCATTCCTGTGTGCGAGTACTGTTGTCAGGGATGGAGAGGACCTACAGTTTTACGCCGAATCCGAACGGCTAATTTGAGAAAGCACTTTTCATGACAAGAATAACTCTTGGAGAATTTGTCAATTCCTCGCAAGAGGCAGTACCCGTGAAACAAACTTTTAGATGACATAGGCAGGGATCGAACCCAAGACCTCTGGCATGACAGTCCAACGCACTAACCATCATGCCACGGGTACCACTAATTTAGTTTAGAAGAAGTCAGTTTTCAAGTGCAACATTTGTTTTGGTTTTTAACAAGAATGGTCTCTTATATTTTTTGTATACGACGAGGCATGGACTCCACAAATTGTCAATTGAGTTGAAATCGAAGGAATGAAATGGCTGGGGTACCACAGTGATCGCGAATCCAAGCACTCAACAATTTTACAGAGTGCTTGAGATTGTTATCTTGCTGAAAATGACATCAAATTGCATACTGAAAAAGTACCTCTTTCAAAATACCACGATGTTTCCTTTGTCATGATATCATGAATTTGGAGGATCGGTCTCACACAAAACCGATTAAAGCGACCCCGCACAATGATGCTACCTACTCCGTGTTTCATACTTTTTTTTTGTTTTGTGCAACGGAAGTGAAACTCCTTTCCTTAAGAACGCATAACATCTCTTCCGCAGTCAGTAAGAATGTTGCGGAACATCGTTTGCCTTCTCAAAGCAATTCCTTATTATTTTGAACCACTGGTTAAATAACTAATGAGCAATAATAAAACACTGCTACTAGCTAACTTGAATGTGAATAACATTTTTTCGGACAACAAATACATTATTTGTCAATGCATCCTTAGTAAGGAAAAAGAAAATTGGGACTGGGAGCATGAGGCTTGGTTCAAGGGCGGATCCAGACTTTTATTCAGTTGGGTGTCACACATTATAAAGATGAGTTTTTGTGCACCGCTTAAAGGTGTTCTTTAATGTTCTCTAAAGGAGGATGACAAAATTTAAATAATATAATTTGAAACTTAAACTTAAATATTTCAAGGGCTAAAGTGACAACTTTAGTTATTAGAATATTTTAGAACACTGTTGTCCAGCAAGATATGGTCTAACTATTTAATTTGGATGACTCCCTACATATGATCTTTTTTCGTAGGACATTAAAACAGAATCTTTTATGAAAAATTTTTACTATTGCTATTATTACTACCACTATCAGTCAGTTTGATCTTAAAGGAGTTAAAAAAAACTTACAAATTGTAGAGGTTCTTGAATTTAAGGAAGTATGTAGGTGCATTAAAGTTCATAGCTTCTCTAAAAATTAAATAAAAACAAATTAAGGTAAACAAATAAGCTGGGAAGCTGGCACTCCAAAACTACACGTTGCAGAATCTCTTTTCAGTTTTACTTCAGTTCGGAGAAAATCAAAGCTTTTCTATTATACTAGCGGCACGTCCGGGCATTGCACGGGTAGACATAAATAGGTACAGATAATGTAGTTTTCTAATGAAAAAAGAATTATTAAAATCGATCCAGTACTTGAGTTTATTCGCTACATACAAAAAACAAATCTTTCCTCTTTATAATATTAGTGTATATTGATAGATATGAAGCGTTCATTATGATTTTCATGTTTGTTTGGGACATTTATGTTCTTGAAATTCGTGAATAAATCTCAGTTCTACAGCATCCAAGTAAATTCACAAAAAGTAGATTTCTTTAGTTTTCTAAGATCTTAAAAGTATTTGTTTTAAGTTTTTTTTTAAAGAAAAACTAACACTTTAAGAAAGCCTTACATTATTTATGTGTGTCAATAAAATAAGAAGGAATTGAGACGAGTTTTAGAAATTTAAAGGCAACTTTATCAAATTGGCGATCTCTTATTGAAGGTGTCGTTTTAAGAACTGTATGGCTCATATGACACCCCTGGATCGTTAATTGGTCAAGAGTTGATGAATTTGTATGCTAAATGATTCGAATAGGACTCGATTTCCGTAATATGAGTTATGTTCTTGGTCCAGTCCTCAGTTAAAAGTAGTATTATAGCAGGAAGATAACAATATTATATTTTCGTTTATAAAAAAAATAAAGAACTAAAAATATAATGGGGCAATATACATTAACGCCATATACGTAAGTTTTCAATTGAAGGGAATTCCTATGAAAAATTGTATGGTAAAATAAAAACAATTTATTTTACCTGTACCTATTCATAGATACATGCCTGTATCTATACAAATAAATAATGCGAATATAATCCTTGGTTTTCTTCAATTTACTATTATTATTTTTGATTTCTAGCCAACATACACTTTAATTGTTGATTTCATTAAATTAAAGTTGAGCTTTTTTACATTAAAACCTTCCATACAAAAATATTCATCTAAATAAGCTTATTCCAAAAGCTAACACAACCATTTTTGTCTTCTTCTTATCTTCTTTTTTTGCTTTTAATAGCCTAACGTATTTGTAACTTTTACAAATTTTAATTTTTTTGTCCAATATTATAAACAAATTGTCAATGCCAATAAAAAATTAATATATTTACCCTAAAAGAGGATACATCTAACTAATCGTAAGAGGATACAATTTACTCATGACGCTTGAATTAAGAAAGGAAAAAATATTCTATTGATATTGCCATGTAAATGGGACCATATTTTGTTTTCAGTCTATTTCGTGTGACTCCAATTTTGTAATAATAAAAATACCTATTTTATCTTTAATTCTGTTTAAAAATATATCAAACCAACTCATTTAATTTTTGTGCATAGTTTGTATTTTATTATATTGTGTTTTATGTAGATGGAAATCAAAAATGGAATAGAAAGGATCTCATTTATGAACACAAAGGAATAAGATCAAATAAATGTATGCAATAAAATAAAAACTAGCATTTATTATTTTCTTAAGTAATTGATAGAAGTGCCTTGGCACAAAATTTGAATTCAATTTGCATTATAATTAAGTTATAACAAATTTAAAACAAAAACATTTTTTTAATATTGAAGAGCAGGTAAACTTTGGATAAAGTAAATCAAAACATACATTTATTTTAAAGAAAATCTTATAAATGTGCTGCATATCAAACTTTTTTGAAAAGCCTTTATTGTAAAAATGTGGTTCCAGAGCTCATAAGATTAGGAAAAAAGTTTTTTCTTGAGGTTTTTCGAGACAAAAAATGCATAACATGGCGACGAATTGAAAAAGATTTTGTTAATTATTTTATGAGTGTACACATTTTTTTCTACATTGAGCTTGGGTTAAAAACTATAATTTGTATTACTGCTAGTTTTTAGCTTTAAGACATCTTTTTTATCCCACAGTTTTCTCAATTTTATGTAGTGAAGTGCAAACTTCATTATTTTTATCATTTTTCCACAACCATACAGTTAAAATGCTTAAATTTACTGCATTAAATTAAATTTAAATTTTAAAAAGTGCATTCGTAGTTTTCGAAGCTTTATTATGTACATTCTTTGAAATTGAAACATCCTCTTTCTCGGAATCTTGGGCCAAAATTATAATATTTTTTCTTATTTTTATATATGCCACTTTCGCAAAATACAAAATTGAAAAAGATACTTTATTCAAAACATGAGTTTTATAACGGGGTAATGAATTATTGTCCTTGAAGTGATGTTTTTTTTGGAATTTTTATGTTGTGGAAATGACAAAATTTTATAAAATATTTCAATCATTCAAATTGAATGATCATCATTTCCTCTGAACTGTGAATTTAAAAATATTTTCAACGCTTCTGATGTTTGACGTTTAACACAAGATGAATATTCCCATAGGAATTAAGATAAAAATAAAAATACTTTCATTGGTTTGTTTGTACATCAACCTATGTATATATTAATTTTTCACTTGCAGTTTTTGAAATCAATTTAGATAAACCAAAACCAAAAATGTATGCAAATAAGAAGTAAAAATAGCACAAATCCAATTAAAAATGTATTTAAGCTTTTGTTTATTCTGAGAATAATTAAAAAACCATTAAATCGCAGGAAGATTATGATGAAAACGCAGTTTTTTTTAAATAATGAACATTTTTTGTCGGTCTGCGAGAGTAGGTGTGCATTTAGAGGATGTGTTCGCAAGAAACCGCAGTATATTTCGAGAATTAAAAGTGCTCTTCAGAAAGGATACTGCAATAAATTGTTATTTATGTGTGTTTTGAAATTCATATGGTACTTATACCTAAATATTTTCTGTTCAATTGAAAAGAACAACAAGAACGTTGGCAACAACGGATATAATCCACATAATTTACACCTGCAGTTCTCAATTAAAAAATATACATTCTGAAAGCTTTTTCATAGATACACTTCTTCTTCAGTCCGTATAGATCTTCCCTGCATGCTTTGCCTCACTCCAGCAAACACCGTTTCCCAACTATATCTACCACCCACTAAAAAAGCTTAACTGGCAAATTAATCTGATTTTGAACATAGTAGCATGTTGGAGGCAGGAACTCTGTGTTTATCCATCCGAATCCGATATTAGTTTAGATTCGACCAGCATCTTATAAGCATCGCACTACCGCGCTAATGGGCCCGGGTCAATTCAATTGAACTGTGTTTATTATTTTTATATTATTTTGCATTTCTTTTTTAAAAAAATCATAAAAATTGTTGCAATGCAAATTGACTTCATGAATAAAAGTTCGAATCGGTTGGGGTGAAAAGAAATACAAAAATAAATGAAAACACTTGAATAAAGTCCAAGAATCCTTTACTGGATGATACGGATCTGTAAATGTGTTGGACAGTGCATTGTTTACATAAATAACTAGTGTGTCCTTGCCAGTGTTGCCGTTTGTCTGAGTTTTGCTTTAATTGCACATTTGAATCCTACAAAAAAAATTGCTACATTTCTTAATTAACAGAAAACATTATAATCAGATTTTACTAAAGTATGTTCATATGTACATATGTACAATGTACATGGTTAAAAGTTTGTCAATTCTTGAATACTAAATTTCCTTTATTTTGTAATCAAACTGTGTTTCAAGAAAAATTAGATGCGGAAAGCAACAACATAGTTTTCTTGAATGGACTTACTTCATAAAAAGGTGAGAGCAAATAAATGTGTCAAATAATCAAATAAATAATAATCAGCATTTATTTTTTTGTTAAGTTATTTAAATCAAAATAATCCTTATTACTTCAACGAAATTTAAATTAAAAAGGATTTGATTTTTAATAAAAAAAAATTAACTGAAAAATATTGTTTGTTTAATTCCTACATTTTTAAAACACAAGGACAAGATTTTATTGCCTCTTAAGGGATATACATATGTACCAATATATTTAAAACAATGTTCTGTCGAAATAACCTGTTGCATTCCCCCCTCAAACAATTCAGCCGTAATACTCACACTTCCAGGATCTTAATTTCGAACGTTCTGTAAAGTATAGTTATTCCTTTTTTAACTGCACATCAAGGACCTGGAATGCTGTTTTAATCAACTCTGTTTTTCCCTCTCATTTGGATATTCAAAACTTTAGTACCAATGTGCACCAGTATAACTCCTCTTTAATTTTTCACTATTTTAGTAAAACTCTCTCTGTGTAAACTTTAAACATTTTAAGGGTATTAATCACCCCTCGAAAAAGAAAAGAAAAGTAAACATACAATTTAAATTGGTTTATTAAATCACTGGAATACATACAATTCTTTTTATAGGAAATCAAATCAAGCATTTATTGATTCGAAGAAAAAACATTTTTTCATAATTTTGTAATTTGTTTTTATACATTTTTTTGATATTTTATTTGTCTCTAGTGGTATTTTTTTAATTTTATTTTAATTTTAATTTATTTAAGAACTGCCAATATTTCGCAACTTTAATTTATTTGTAAATCCGTGTTCCAATTACTATATATTTTTATTTTCATCAAATATCATTGAAATATCTTCTTTAGGTAAATATATTTTTGACTCGTTTGATTTTCTTTTTAATTAAATAATATATTAAAATTTAACTTCTCTTTTTTATTGAATTCAATTTTTAAACTATTATCTAAAAAGAGACCATTTACATTTTATTTTTTATTATGTTACGTTTTTTATATTTTTTTTAATTTTAGTTTGAATGTATTGTATTTCATTACACATTTTTATATTAATTTGCTTAAATAATTATGTTATTATTATTATATTTTATGTAATTTAGATTTTTGTATTGCATTATAGTAACTGAATTATTTGTTTTGTTATATTTCATTTTATTTTGTAGCATTTTCCCATTGCATTTCGTTTTATTATTTATATTGAATTATTAATTTATCGTTCGTGGTTATATTTTTAATTTATTTTAATTTTTGTTCCATTTTATTTTGGTTTGAATTCAATATTTCTTAACTTTAATTTATTTGGAAATCAGTGTTAAAATTACTATATATTTTTATTGAAATAATTTTATTGATTTTTAATGATCGTAAAACATGTTTTCGTCTAGGTTTGATTTTTTTTTTAAATTAAAAAACATTAAAATGTAACTTCCTTTTTTTTACTGAATGTAAATCTTAAACTAATTTAAAAAGAGACAATTTACATTTTATATATTATTTTATGTTTCTTATAATATCTTTTTTAATTATAGTTATGTTCTTCGTGTTTTTAACTGAATGTCTTTTGATTTAATTTAAATATTTGAGCTGATTTGATTTTCTCTTAAATTTTTAAAATTTAATTAACATAAATCTATTTATTAAAAAATCTACTGTTTTTACTTACTTTGTTCGATTTTTGTTTATTTTATTTAAGAGTGTTTTATTGTATTTCTCAGAATTTAATATTATTCCATATTAATATGTATTGTATTACACATTTGTATTCTATTTTTATTTGCTTAAATTATTATGTTCATTTAATTTAGATGTAGTTTTTTATTACATTATATTTACTGAATTTAAATATATTGTGTTTATTTTATTTTGAACTATCTACGTTTGTTTTATTATATTTCATTTTATTTTGTAGCATTTTTCCCATTGCATTTCATTTCATTATATTTATTCAATTTTTACTTTATTGTACTTATTTAAGTTTATTTTCAAAGTTATGACTATTTTTAATTTATTTTATTTTATTTTATTTTATTAGGTATTGTTCACATTTTACTATACGAGTATTTTGTCTTATGTTATTTTATTTCAGTTTATTGTATATTCTGCTATATTTTAGTTAATTTTTCTTTAGCTACTTTATTTTATTTTGTTTTACTGAATATTAGTTTATATTATTATATATTATAAAAATGTATTTAAAATTTTATTAATTTCACTCACTTCCTTCCTTCTTTTTTAATAAAGCTCCATAGAAAAAATAATATATAAATCCAATACATGTGAATGGAAAGCATATCCTTAATATGCATGCATTTTTCTATACATTAAATAGCAAACAATGGTCAATATCCTTACAGCTTTAAAAGTCACGTGGCTTTCCAGTAGTCATGTTGCCAAAATCACGCGTCTGCGTCTGCGTTTTTTTATACTGCTTTTGCCTGATACCAACACCTCAGCATATGAGTGGGAGATTTCAATTATTATGAAGGTAGTGGTTTTGTTTTGTACTACTCGCAACAAAAAAACGAAAAAATTGAAATAGAAGAAAACTTATAGATACAGGTCCTGTGGCAGGAGATACTTGTATTTATCATAGGTAATTTTGTGGCAGCGGCGGCGGCGGCGGCGATCAATTGAATCCTGAAAAGTGCCGGGAGGTATTCTTTTTTAAGGAATTTGCCATAGACTTAGGAGTATTAGTATCAATAGATTTTGCTGTTCTGGAATTTTATGTACTTCTCGAAAATGATGTCTTCCTCACACTCCGTGTCACTTAATTTAAGTTAATTTTTGTAAATGGTTCTGAGTTGGAGTTTGATGGATATTTTAACAGAGTTTTTGAGTTAGGGAAGTTTGGTGATAAGAGACAAGGAAGAAATTTTATAGAATAGAATATAAGTATGTAATAACATACCTACATATATTTTCAGAAAATAGGAGTATTTTATTTTAAATGCTTTATTCGTTTACAATAATTACAAACCTGCCTCTTAAAGATTTTTGTTGGCAAAAAATCGTGCAAAAAAATATAAATTTTACTGATGCTTTAATAATAATTATGTAAATTTTCTAAGGATTTCACCGGCTTATGAACTTAGCACAACATCTTAATTGTCTATGATGATTATTGTTTATGATATATGTTATTTGTTATATGAGTTATTTCAATTTCGAGTGCTGTGCATAAAAGTGGAACTGGCATTTGGTAAAAAAGATTCCTTGTTTTAATGATTTTTTTAAATAATTGTAGTTATAATATTTTCTACAGATTTTTGACTTAGTCAAACACTTACTTACGCAGTATGGTTTGATACATTTTCCTGTTGATTTATCGTGCTTGGCCTTCCCCGTGCCCGGGCGCATCGCTATGAGTTTATAAAAGTAAACTGTTGATCTATTATTTTGATTCATATTGATATTTTACTAACTGACCCGAAATCAAGTCTTTTCGGTTTAAAAGGTTACCCAAAATTATTTCAGGGTTTAAAATTAATTAAAAAAGGGAATTTGGATATCAGCTAGGTTGTATAATCCACTTTTATCGGTATCAAATAAAAAACTCAAGTGGCGCAACAGTTCGTTGAGAACTCTCAACTATTTCTGTGTGCGAGTTATGTTGTCACGGATGGAGGGACTTAAAACAAGGACTTTAAACGATTTTTAACACGCCAATGTCTTCTTTATAATATTTGTAGTTGAACGATTTTTCTTAAAAACATCTAAGAAACTTTTCGACTGTACTCTGGCCCATATCAACATCAGTCTGTTTCAACCGATATTTGAAAACCGCCTTCCGCAAAAAAACAAATCAGCACCTAACATCAACACAATCCAAAGAAAAAACACTTATATATATAATATATAATATTTATTTCACTAAAAACACGAAATATGACAATCAGCTAAATGTATTTTGACTAATGTACTTGAAGTTATTTCGAAAAGTATGTATTCGAATTTATAAAATCGATCGATATGCTATTTATGTTACTTATATGGGCACCTCTTTGAAAGAGAATCCTAAAAAAAATTGGAAACTTGTAAACTTAAAGAAAAAATCAGATGGCTTTCCAGTTAACCATAGACATAAGCAGTTAACTTCACTTACAAGAACCTTTCATAAGATAAAACAACAAATTTCCGTGAATCAGCCCTGAAGAAGTTGATGAAGTATATTTTCATAATCTTTACTCCTTTTCGCAAACTAGCTGTAGTCACATCCCTGTGCTACAGAGTACGGTCCTTGATCTTTTATCCGCGTTGAATGATGACTGCTCAGCCGGTCCCGATGGTATTCCCCCGATAGTATTAAAAAAGTGTAGTAATGCTTTAGTTGAACCCCTATGTTCTTATTCAAACTTTCTCTAAAAACAGGCAAATTTCCAAGTACATATATGGAAGATGTCATTTCTAACACCAGTTTTCAAGACAGGTAACAGGGTGGATATAACAAACTACAGGCCCATTGCAAAGCTTTCTTGCATTCCTAAATTGTTTGAACAAGTTGTTTGTGAAAGTGTAGCATTTTTTACTAAAAATCTGATTTGCGAACAGCAACATGGTTTTGTGACAAAAAGATCAACCGTTACAAATCTCCTCACATTCTCAAACATATGTTCAAACGCTTTAGAACAAGGTTATGAAGTTGATTGTGTATACACTGACTTTTCTAAAGCTTTTGACCAACTTAGCCACGGAATTATTTTTTTGTTTAAACCAAAAACTCTTGGTTTTTCACCATTTTTCGTACCTTGGATCAAATCATACCTTCAAAACAGATCCTATGAGGTAAAATTTAGAAATTGTCATTCTGAACCTTTTGTTGCTCAATCTGGTGTTCCCCAGGGAAGCCATCTTGGCCCTTTTTTATTCATCCTGTCTATTAACGACGTATCGTCATGTCTACGCTCAAGTGAAGTTCTTATTTTTGCTGATGACATGAAAATTTTTAAGGTAATAAAGTCCACCCAAGATCGTATCCTTTCACATTTTGGTGTGGCAAAAATAGCCTTTCCCTTAACCCTTTAAAATGCCAGACGATAACTTTTACTTAAAAACGAATCGGTAGTGTATTTGATCATTATATATCACAAAAAAAACTCTGTCGCGTCTCAACATTTAAAGATTTAGGTGTTCATTTCTGTTCGAACTTAGAATTTACACATCACATTAATTTTATTGTTAAAAAAGCAAGTTCTATGCATGGTTTAATAAAACGCTGGGCAAAGGAGTTCAATGATCCCTATGTTACTCTTTCTTTGGGATTAAAATCATTGTTTAGAACAACAATCCACTATCGTAAACGTCTTTATTCTATTTTTTTGTACTGTAATAATTCATGTTAAATGTTAATAATTATTATGTTTTGTATTTTGTGCGTGTGTTATAGGCTATAATTGTATTATTTTCTTACTAACAACTAACACATGAACTTATGATGAGCCTCTGGTCGTAGTTTGACGCTTGCTATAAGCTAACTACTTTCTGAAAATTCTGAAGTGTAAAAAAAAAGATAAAACCATGAACAAAATTTCACTCAGTTTTCAATTCAGATCTCGATTTCTTTTCAGTTCACTCTATTTTGAGGAACCTTGTCGTGTAACTTTAGAATGATATTTAGTTTTATTTTATAATTCTTCACAAATATTTATAGAAACTAATTTCACAAAAATGGACCTCACTTGCGTGGGCACGAAAAAATGAAAGATCTTCAAAGAAAACACTGGTCGACAAAATTACGTTTTTTTCTGTTGCACAAACAAAAGAATGTTTTTTAAAGGATTAAGATAACAAAAATTCGAGTGTCGCCTTTGAATTTTTCTACCACATCAGGTTTTTAAAATATGCCCCTTTAAAAAAGCTAAAATCTACCAAAAACGGTGTTTTCAAGCCTAAGTTAAAACTCAAAAAATATTTCTTACAAATAAATTGTATGATGATTTTGAAAAGTACAAATCTTTCTTTTTTAGATACAATTTAAAGCATTTTAGTATCTTATTTAGTTTCTGGAAATTCTCATCAGTTACGAGTCTTTATTTGAATCTGTACAAAATTTTGAGAAAAAACTATTGAATTTGATACGTTCATAACTTGGAAAATCCGGACTTAATTCTTAGTACTTATTTCGGACTCTTATATTAACTATTTGCCCAAGTTTTAGAAATATCCGTTTCAAGATTATTTTTATATGTTTAAGGACATTTCAAAAACTTGGAAAAGATTCATTACAAGAACAAAACTTACTTTCAAACCGTTTTGCCTTTTTCTGTTGAAAACTGTTTAAGCAAAAATGGTTTAGGTTTTCTTTTAGATTTTTGTAAGACAGGTGAAATCTAACAACTTTTGATTTTTTTTTTTCAAATATTATATAAAATAATATAAATATTTAAACTGAATATTGAAGAAAAGGATAATAGATTTGGAAAAGCCATCACGGATTTTATTGAAAAAAGCTACTTCATAAATTTAGATAACCTCAAATTTCAAAAAATGATACCCCAAAAACCTGACATGATACATTAGTTTTGAGCTTGCATTTGAATTAAGGCCACCAAAACCCATTGGAAAAGTTCAATTTTAATGCCAGTAAGAAAACTTTGTCGACCAGTTAAATCAAAGACAATTTCGCAAGCTTTTGAGACTTCTAAAGTTATTTTTGAAATTGTATTAAAAAAATCGTTATTTATTATCCAGGACATTGATTTAAATTCAGTAAGAAAAAAATCAGGATTTAATCGAAATCACTATTTTCTCACATTACTCTGAAAAATTAACACAACAAGTTGTGTGTGATGTGGCACGGTCTTGTTGGAACAACATTTATGTACGATCTAAGGGAAACATCAACAAGTGTTTACAAATGAACAAGGTATTTTTCCAATTATGTCAAACATCTGCAAAGTTGTGCATCTGTTACGACTAAACTTTTTTATTTTGCAATCACCCTACTATGTAGGCAAAGGAGAAGAATTATAGTCTTTTTATCATGTCACGTCTTTAAAGGACATCGGCTTAAGATAATATCTCATATACACATTCTACCTCAATTACCTTTGACTTTTGTGTTGTAAGCAAGTTCCTAGTCTGGGAATATTAATAGGATGAGATAGCTTAACTACTCGGTGTTTAGTTCTTTTTGATTAATTAAATTCATGTATTGAGGTCTGTTTCTATTTTTACTTGCCACATATTATAGGAACTACTATATGGCAAGTTTTGCATTCGTGCAAAATTTCGAATTCGAGATTTTAATCAAACATGATATTACGATGGTAGAGAAGTCGAAAAAAGTGGGTCCCGCGATTCCGTCCGGTCTGTTTTGTCTGTCTGTCCACGCTCCTACAGCCTAAACCATTGGGTCGATTGAGTTCAAACATAGAAGTTAAGGTATTCAGCAGATTCGCGTTATGCATTTTTTCATTTTTTTTTAAGATCAAAACTAACAGTGGCCCCCATACAATTTCTTTGGTCAAAAAACGATAATTCGAATTTTCTCAAAAACAAACCGATAGATTTTTTTTTAATTTTCTCTAAAATTTTATTTTTTAACTTGGCTTCTTTTAATAAGAAAAACATATTTTTGTATTGCTCCGGAAAGGTACCGCTCATAGAACAGTTATTTTGTTTTTTTAATTTTCTCGGCAACTTATGAACCGATTTTAATAATTTTTTTTGAACGAGCTCTTATATTGCCTTAACAATATTTGATTATCAAAAGTGTAAGTTTTTTTTGTTTGGGTTTTAAAAAAAATATTGAATTTTTTTTTCAAAATTCTACATCTCAAAAACGAGTCAACATTTTTTTACGAAATTCAAATTTAGAGCGTATATTTACAATCACTAAACAACTGCTTACCAAAAATATTTAAAAAAAAAATTGTAAAATTTTATATATAAAAAATTATGTAATTTAAAAAAAAACCGCTAACGATTTTCGAAAAAAAAATTTGGAAAATCAAGGGTTTTTTGATTTATAAAATGGCATTTAAATTTTTGAAAACAAACTTATTTTTCGGGTAAAATTTTGAATCTTAAATTAGTTTTTTTTTTTAAATTATTTTACTTGTATTAAATGTAACCGCCTCCCATCTCACCACATAAAATCCTGTGCATGAGCCCGAAAGAGGGCATTATTTTGAAAAAAATTTAATTACTTTCCTATCTTTTATCAAAAAATTAATGCATTTGGTACATATTTATGTATTTTTATAACTATAACTATTGTAAATACCAACGATGGCCGTGTAGCGAGACTGCATCATTTAATCAACAATCTATTTTATAGTGTCTATCAAAAACTATTATTTTGGTACATTTGTATATATGATTTTAAAATATTTTTCTTTAAGAATAAGGTTGTTTCACACATATTTTACTTGCCTTCGACTATATAAAAGAATAAATACTTAGTACAAGTTAAAGAAACGGGCCAGAAAGAGTATACGTATTTTCTATTAGAATCACTTTTTTAACGTATACTTATTATACCTATAAAGGTATTACGTACAACCTCTACAACTACTGCTTACGTGTCACTTCATAACTAAAATCCAAAACGCACAAGAGCCTGACTGTAAACTGTTCGTATTCTTGTTTTTTTTTAAACTTTAACGAAAAAAATAAACTGAACGTAATAACTCCATGTTTGCGCTGAAAACTTGTAGGAAAGAAGGAATGTGATTGGATTGTAGTAAGTACCTTCTACCTACCAATGACATTCCTTCATTATCATCATAAACATGTCTTTATCTATCTATCTGCATAAAGCTGAGCACGCCAATGAACTATGTATTCTTTATTCGCTTTAGACACCTACCTAACTACGAAACCAATAGACGATCGCTTTACAATTTAAACATACATGTTCTTCCTCTTTCTTATCTTCAAATAATTTATATTCCATCCTGGTTCTTCTTATATGAAATTAAAATAAAGTTATCCAAAGGAAAAAGCTTTGAATGAACTAGTTGAATACACGAACAATTGTTTTCGTTAAGTATGCTTAAAAGTATTTTTCATTTCCGGGATGAGTTGTCCCAGGATGAGTTGTGTCTTGGGATGAATCGCGCCGTTTTTTTTTGACAAATCAAATGGCATTTATATCTCTGAAGACAAACTTATTTTACAGGTATATTTTTAAATCTTATATAGGTACTTTTTTAAACAGACTCCTTGCATACAGGAGCAAGTTCGTGCGACTCAGTCGTGCATTTTATTTCCTGTTGCACAAACAAAAGAATATTTGTTTAAAGGATTAAGATGTCCCAAATTTCAGTGTCGCCTTTGAATTTTTTATCACATCAGGTTTTTAAAAAAGCTAAAAAATTTGAAAAACTGTTTTTTTAAAAATGAAAACTCAAAATATCTCTTATAAATAAATTGTATGATGATTTTGAAAAGTACAAATCTTTCTATTTTAGATACATTTGAAAGCATTTTAGTATCTTATTTAGTTTCTGCAATTTCTCATCAGTTATGAGTCTTTATTTGAATCGGTACGAAATTTTGAGATTGAATTTTTTTTATATTTTTTAATACATTTCAAAAACTTGAAACAGATTCGTTACAAGAACAAAACTTACTTTTAAACCGTTTTGCCATTTTCTGTTGAAAACTATATAAGCAAAAATGGTTTAGCTTTTCTTTTAGATTTTTGTAAGACAGGTGAAATCTAACAACTTTTGATTTTTTTTTTCAAATATTATATAAAATAATATAAATATTTAAACTGAATATTGAAGAAAAGGATAATAGATTTGGAAAAACCATCACGGATTGAAAAAAAGCTACTTCATAAATGTAGATAACCTCAAAAGGCCTTATATACGCGTTTTTTTCGAATTTCAAAAAAAGATACCTCAAAAACCTCAACATTAGTTTTGAACTCGGATTTGAATTAAGGTTACCAAAACCAATTGGAAAAGTGCAATTTTAATGGAAGTAAGAAAACTTTGTCGACCAGTTCAATCAATGACAATTTCGCAAGCTTTTGAGACATCTGAAGTTATTTTTGAAATTGTATGTATTAAAAAAATTGTAGTTTATTATCCAGGACATTGATTTAAAGGTAGTAAGAAAAAATTAGGATTTAATCGAAATCACTATTTTCTGACATTATTCTGAAAAATTAAATTTTTACAAAAATTTGCATCTTACAACAAGATAAGTGTGATGTGGCACGGTCTTGTTGGAACAACATTTATGTATGATCTAAGAGGAACATCAAAAAGTGTTTACAAATGAACAAAGTATTTTTCAAATTATGTCGAACATCTGCAAACTTGTGCATCTGTTACGACTAAACTTTTTTATTTTGCAATCACCCTAATATGTAGGCAGAGGAGAGGAATTATATATGTATATGTAGATATGTTGTTTAGTCTTATTATCATGTCACGTCTTTAAAGGACATCGGCTTAAGATAATATCTCATATACACATCCACCTCAATTACCTTTGACTTTTGTATTGCAAGCAAGTTCCTAGTTTGGGCCTATTAATAGGAAGAGATAGCTTAACTACTCGGTGTTTAGTTCTTTTTGATTAATTGAATGCATGTATTGAAGTCTGTTTCTATTTTTTTTATTACGTTATTACAATTAAGTTTGATGTATAACCCTTTATTTGATTAGATACACAGCGGTGAATTCTAAGACAAATTTGCAAGCCTGGTCAACAAAAGCCTTTAAATATAAGAATATGTCACTATACATATTATATGTACATAGTTTTTATGTTAAACTTTGCGAGGTGTACTTTTACAATAAAAATTGAGAGTTTGAAATGTATCACTTATCAGAGAATTTTTATTTTTAAGTAGGAAATTTCAAAACACACAACTTTTGTATTTTCCAGAGAGATAAGACATTTTTTTTGATAGGTCATACTTTTAAATTGCCAGGTAGGTATGAAGCCATGTATATAACTCCAAGAGAAATTAATAATGAACCTTGACTGCTTTCCTTGTTTACTTTATCCTCTCGCATCGCGTCGTTCCATAGGTTCTTTATGGAAATTTGTGGCCTTTAACAAAATGTATTACATTTTTTATATCACCAAAATATAATTTCTATATTCCGGGTCGGTTATCATTCTCAAAAATAAAGTTGACTGACAAAGATTGAATTAAAATAAGTTATGTGGTTTGTTATCTGAGCCATACAGCTACACATCAGTGTTCTTTTGCATCATGAAAATTTGTGCATTTGTGACAAATCAAACAAATCAAACTTGACAAAATGATGAAGGAAGAAGTAAGAAAAATGGGCTTTACAATTCTGTCTGCTTTATGTCTACCTGGTTACATCCAACACGGATTTGCTGTTAAACTTCATTGTTCAAATAAACAAATTTAGATGATAAATTTAGGGCACTTTTGAATGTTGAAAACATGCATTTATTGGATACTACTGGTATTGTGGTTACCTCCATGGTACTTTAAACTTATGTAATTTAATAAATCAGGTGCATTATTTACACCAGTAAAACGTTTATGAATAAAAACAATATCATTATCAACCCTCCTTTGTCATAGAGGCTGCATTTGAAAAAGCTTTATCCGATGTTCATAAGGAGGGAGGTTATAGGATCAGACCATGGTAGCTCTCTTAATTCGAAACGTATGAAACTGCGTTGAACAGATTCTATCCTATTCTTGTGGATCTCGTAAAAAGGAGTCCATACCTGGTGTGCATACTCAAGATGGGGGTGGACGAAATTGTTATATAGAGCGAGAGTAACATACGGATCCTGAAGATCTTTAGACCAACAAATCCTAACATAGAGTTGGCTTTACTAAAGATCGAATTAATATGCTCCGTGAAATCGAGATTAGAACTTAAAAGAACTCCTAGATCTTTAAAACTATTGTACAGAGTTCTGCGATATTTTATAATCAAGCAAACTAGAAGCACGTTTTTTAGAGAAAGTCGTTGCCCAACATTCAATTGGATTAAAGTTTAGCCCATTCTTTTTGCACAAAATAACAGAACTGTTAATATCCTCTTGAAGTTGTTGCCGATCGTTTATAGATTTTATGTTTTTGAAGATTAAAATGTTACTGTATCGAAACAGAAAGAGGTACATCATTGATAGCTTGGATAAAGAGTAGAGGTCCTAAGTGACTACCCTGGGGAACTCCTGATTTGGCAATGAAAGGCTTAGAGAAAGAAATTCTGAATTTAACTTGATAAGACCTGTTTTGAAGACAAGATGAAATCCATGTGATAAATTGAGGAGAAAACCCCATTGCCCTTAGATTAAATGTAATGATATCATGAGAAAATTGGTCAAAAGCTTTAGAATAATCAGTGTAAATACAGTCGAGCTATTGACCGAGTTCTTGGGTATTTGAGCAATCATGCAAAAATGCAAGTTGATTACTAATTGTCGAACTTTTTTGCAAAAACCATCTTGTGGATTACTTATGTTATAATATTCTTGCAGTTAAAATCAAAACTATCACAAACAACTTTTTCAAAAAGTTTTGGAATACATGACAGTTTAAATATTGGTCTGCAATTACTAATTTCAGACTTGTTACCCTTTTTAAAGACTGCTGTAATTGATGCCTTCTTCCATATGGTTGTGAATTAACTTGAGCTTAGAGATAGTGTGAATATGCGAAGAAGAGGGGATGCCACTACCGCCTTATATTTTTTAAGACAATTAGAGAAATTTTATCTGGACCAGTACAATAATCATCCTTAAGTAATTCCAAGTAATGCAAGATTTTGTCTAACGTCATTTCAACATTATTAATGGTAGTGTGGGGACAGTCTCGCAAGTATAGAAAGAAATTCTCATCTATTTTTACAGGAGTGTCAATGAAAGATTGCTGAAAGTTTTTAGCAAACGCGTTACAAATTTCTGGAATGCTAACTTTTATTATAAGTAAAATTTACTGGGTAGCTATCAGATTACCGATTTATATTAACAAATTTCCAAAAGCTCTTAGCTTTGTTTGGCTTGGTTTTTCTTGGTTTATTATAAGTAAAATTTACTGGGTAGCTATCAGATTACCGATTTATATTAACAAATTTCCAAAAGCTCTTAGCTTTGTTTGGCTTGGTTTTTCTTGGTTCGAAGCATTTTAAGCTCTTTCGTATACCATGGATGACAAAAACTGGAATATTTGGATAATTTAAGAGGAACGATGTCTTAAATGCAGGATTCCACTACTTTATATGAGACTGCAACGTCAACGTCATTTAAAATTGGCGTATTATCAATACCACAGGTAAATAGATGATCAGAAAGTTCCTGATAAATTAGCTTTCCGAAAGTCAATACAATATGAACAATTATGTGAATTAATATTTTTTTGTAAAAGACCAAGAGAGAGTTCAACAAAAGCTGAGGCTGTGCTTTTTAGGGGAATGTAGACATTAAAAACAAATAAATCTTTTGACTACCGCGATATTTGAACACAAGTAATTTCATTCAATTGTCCGGTTAAAAAGGAATTTTATGGAAGTCGTACAAAATTATTACTTATAGCTATTAAGACTCCAATACCTACTGAATTTGCTTTATCCACGTGACAATCTTTTCTAAAAACTAAGAACTCTTGATAAAAAAGTTCTATGTCTAAGATAGTGGCGTTCAACCATGTTTCAGTGAAAGCGAATAGATCGTATGAAAAAGCCTCGAAAAACGTGATGTAGCAGCATCACGTCCCCTTTTTTTTACATTTCTTAGGATCAATTTTAAAGGTATGTTGTCATTAGTGGGAGTTAGACTAACAAGATTGTGTGTAGAAGTTGATTGATCAAAATATTTGGAAGGGAGATCTTGTTAATAATTAATTCCACTGAAGACACATTATTTAAAACAACTCTTCGTAACGGTTTTGATTAATGGATGATTTTTCTATTCACTTAAATCTTCCTGCATTGATAATAATATTTAAGCCTTTAAAGCCCATTTACAAACTACATGTTTTTCCAACCGAATCTATACTCAAAAACTTATGTAAATAACCTCCCGATTATATACGTCTTCCTCTCCACCACGCTTTTAACTGTTCGATTTTTTCCGAATAAATATAATAAAATATTGTTTATATGGACATATTCAATAAAATTAATAAAAGTCTTAAATAAATTACAAAATGTATACTTTGTTAGTTGCAATGCGGAAATTTGAGTTTAGCACCCATCACTGTGGGTATTCTTAAGGTAAATAATATGAATTAATTATCAGGTACCACTACCTATCATAATTTAAAAAAATATTATTTGTTCTTAAGATATTGAATCATAAATTATATAAAAATTGAGAAGTATTGAAATTTCAAAAGGTGTTAGCGAATGAGACCCAACAGGTATCAAATACATGAACATACACATGGTATTTCTTTTTATCAAGGTCGAGAGTGGGCGTCAGCTGTTTGAAATAATTTTGAAATTTTACTTGCTTTATTCAAGACAAAAAAAAAAACACAATTTGATAGAGTCTTGATATTTGTTATTTAATGGTAAAAAAAACTACATACAAATTAATAAATATTTAAGTTTTGAGTCCCTTAGTTTATTAGAACCTTAATGTTTTTTTCAAATAAAAGACCAACTTAATGAAAGTTTTTATTTTATTTATTGTTATGTTAATTAAATTTGTAGTTAGATCATTTGTTTGTTAATAAAAGAATTAAAGTTAAATTTATAGAGTGCCTTACGAAAAGTCTCGTCTCGCTATCAGACCGAAATTTGTCTTTTCTGGTTTTATAAATATATAAATTTTGAACAAATGTATTGATTATTGAAATTTTTTAGATTTTAATTTTTCTACTAAAACAACAATAAACCTTTTATAATTTTACGTCACTTACAGTGTTGGGAACAAAACATAAGAATAGGTCAGCTGATAGTTAAGGTTTAGTAAAAATGAAGTTTTATACGAAAGAACAACACATTTTCATTGTTGAGCAATATTTCAAAGTGGATGCAGATTTTTTGAACACAAAAATTTTCAGTGATGAAGCTTATTTTAGCTTAGGTTATTTTATTTTCATCCCAAAAGTTTCGTTATTTTGAGAAACAAAATCAATCACAATGCATGCATGTTTGACTTATCATTCGGTTTAAACTAAAACTAAAACCTTGAACACAATTTACAAAACCAAATTAAAAAAGGGTCCGAGATGCGACGCACGCTGATAACTTCCCATCCCGTCTGTCGATTTGTCTTGCTTAAAGTTTTAATAAAATATTCATAACAATATTTTGTGTGCGATAAATGATTTGAAGTTAATATCTTTCTTTGTTCTCCTTATACTTAACTCGAAAACCATTTCTTATCAGTTTTGTGTTGTTTTTGTTGTTTGTTAAAAAAGTTGTCAGTTGTTCTTTTTTAAATAACTTAAAATTACCAACAATATTTTGCATATTCTAAAATCTATTTTTGTTAACGAAATTTTAGTCGAAACCCAACTTTTACCAATTTCAGTAGGATTTTTTGAAAGTTTGTATTTCTTATATAAACTAAAACATATTTCTTTTTCTATGAAAATTTAGCACAGAATGAGATCATTTATTGACGAGAATCGAGAGTCGAACATCACTTTTCACCAATTTTACGTATTGACTGTTGGATTTTTATAAACATTTAACTGAATGCTGAAAACAATGTTTTTTATAAGATCAAATTAGTTTGAAGCCAATATCTTCAATTTTTAAAAAGACATTTAAGTAGAAAATCAATTTTTACCAACTTTTAGTTTTGTTTTAGGTTTTTATTTCTTGTAAGAAAACTGTCAAGTCGATTTTGGTCAAAATTTTACAAAATGTTAAAAACGTTATTCTTCGTTGCATAAAATTATTTTGGAGATAAAATCATTTTTTGTTCGTAAGATATTCGAGGTGACATTTTTTTTTTAATTTTTTGATTTATAAAAAAAAAGTTAGTTGATTTTTTGTCAACAAATGTTCAATTCAACAAATGGGACCAATTACAATTATTTTCTAATGGAAGTGAACTAGATAAGAGGAGAAAACCACTAGTCAGAGACCGAGATAAGACTCATTTATATTAAAACAAGACGAAACTTGAAAAAAAAACATTATAACTTAAGATGTTTAGCCTTAGATTAAATGCGATTAAAAACACATTTTTCAGATCTAAAATATTTGTCCTCCTCCTTGTAGAAAATTTTCTGAGGAATTCTGAAAATTGAGATAGCTGATATATTATTTTCCTGAGTTTATCTTTTATGAATTATGACTAGAAGTTTTACATACATTCGAGTCTCTAATGCCAACTGAAACGCATTTCCGTATGGTCACCCTGTACTTTTTCGAAGAACAGGGGATGGTAAATGTTAATAGTTATGCGTGTTTACTTTTTTCAATAATGCGTCAATATTATCTGCGGTGAGATGTATCTAACGAAATGTTTGCACCTCACTCATGCGGAATAGATGAATTTTATTCGTATGTATACAAAGAAACTCCAGGCAAACTTATATCAAAGATAAGTTCAAAATCAAACAAACAAAAAATCAGTGATCAAAAGGCCTACAACACAACGTTCAATTTTTATACGTCATGGGTTTGAGTAGTATTTTATTTCAGTTGGGTAACAATTTTTTCTCCAAAGGCATGAAAAACCTACGTTCGTTTCAATTTTGTGTTATTTATAAGAAACTTTTAGTTTTAATTTAGTAAGTTTTGTATGTTTTAATATTCATTTTATTTATATAAAAATGTCAACAAATATTTGGAAATCGTCATAAGTTGTAACGAAAAAGCACGATATCAAATCGATGTACCGAAATCGCAAATCTGGGTCTTAAGAAGAATTACCGCGCTGCAAATATGTACAAATCTCAGAGTGAAGTGACTGATTTGAAAAGTTGTGAGATTTTTCACTTTGATAGTTGTGTAATGTGTGCTAGTGTTCACTTAATTTTTGTAAAAATAATATATAATATAATTATAATTGAAGATATTTCGTCATCAATGACTTTTTAATTTGTATGTGTTCTTTAGCCATTAAAAAATCGCTGTCTTTTAGATGAAAACTACAAGACCTTAAACTGGCAACACATTTGGGAGTGCAATGTGTACATATACGGGTAAGCGTTCGAAAATGGGCATTTTTATGACTTTGAGGTAAAAATGATAACCACCTGAGTGATACATTGATTACAAAAATGTGTGTCCAAGACGTTTTACTTTCAGCCTTCGCCAGATGCATTTTAAGCTTTTTTCAAATGCATTTTTCAACTTAAAACCATAATAACTTTTTTCATACATCATCATATTCATCAGAATATGCATCTTAGACGATCAGGATGCATCTTTAATTTTAACGAAACATATAAATACAATATCCTCATTACATCATCATATTGAATACAAATCAAACATTTTATTTACAAATTTATCATCATCAGATTTATCGGATGAAAAATTCTCTATTAATGTCTTTACTTTCAGTGTTTTCATTTTCATTTTCATTTACACAGACATTTTCAATAGTTTCTTTTTTATCATCAATCCATCCAAAAATCCAAACCATTGAGGAGTGTTGAAGTTGATGGAGTTAATAGATATTTAAAAATTTACTTCATATCAATTTTGGAAGAATTCGAAAAAGTATTACTGACTTACTACCTACTGACCTATTTCTGTAGTCAATTTCTTCAAGTCTTCAGAAAATTTTGTAATCCGTCCACTTTTTAGATCTCGAAGACCAAAACGTCTTGGACACACATTTTTGTAATCAGGAGATTTTCATGGGAAAACAGTTATCATTGTTTTGGTTATATCTTATAAGAAAAAAGTAATCAGGGTTTTAAATTGAAAAATGCATTTGAAATAGCTTTAAAAGCGTCTGGCAAGCATAGGGCTTAGAGTAAGACGTCTTGGAAACACTTTTTGTATTCAGATAGTTAGAAGCCTACTGAGAGAAAAGTCTTACGGATAATTATCCGTATGTGAGGAAAGACGATTCCGGAGACGCCACATTCTTGGACTGCATGCAACCTACCTGCAAGTAGTGTTCTGATTTATTGGTGGGATTGTCAGACTTCCCCACATGCCTTATATTGGAACTGTGGGTGAGGTGAGACGTATTTTTGGCCATCCATTAATAGCGATAACCTGTTTGTAATAATGTACCTATCACATTCTAACTTCATTATATTCATCGTCGTTATGATTTAATTAAATTCATGTTTTTGATAGGTGAAAAAGTCTTCGAAAACTTTTAATTTAATATAAGAAAATTTTCGGCAATCTGGGCCTAATTAAGCTTCTCCTATTTATAATCATCTTTCTGTGATGATATACTCACACAGAAGAAATGCTATTTGGCCGGGTTATTATATACAAATTGTCATCTCCAAAAACTCATAGCTATACGATTAAAATTGATTTTATATACAAATCTATGCATAACCTTCACCCTGTTGCTATATCAATGGAACAACATTTTTTGTTTTTTTTTTCCAACTGAAATGCTCTACTTTGTCCTTCTAGGAACAAGCAAATGTCAAAGACTCAATTAAATAGTAGATATCCAGTAAAGAACTACATATACCCAACATTACTACGTATCTATATGCATAAACCTGTAAGAGTACTCATGTATAGTTATACTATATAGCCAGGCAAGGTAGTAATAAAAAATAAAAAAATAAAACGCGATTCAATAAAATAGACACATATATTGTCCAATAGGTACACTCTATATCCCGTCTAGCTCTAGGTGTATTAAGCACATCCAACGGATAGAAGATAGTTTACGAAGCAAAAATAAATAAAACAATGATTGTTTACACTAAGCTGGTGTGTTGTGGTTTTCTTCAGCCTTAAGACTTTATATACATTAGACTTCTATACTAATTTCAACATCGAAGGCTTGCACATTGTCAAGATACGAGCACCTAGCTATATTTAAAAATATTTCACGGCTTTGAGGAGCAGTAAAAATAAATAAAATGATTAATTTGAATTCAGTTTAGAGTAGGAAGGTACATTACATTCGTTGTGACGTTCCTCCTCAAAGGATGACCAGACCATATGTGGGTTCATATTGACAGTATGGTTCAATTGAATATACACAATTCAATACATACTCGTATATTTATTTGTTTACTCTTGTAATAGTTGTTTTTAGAAAAAATTAATTTGATAGACGTTCTAGTATTTTTAACTCTTTTGAAAATATACTTATATTTTAATATTACAGAAATATGTGAAACACTGTGTCTAAGCGAGAGAACTGCATTGTGATAGTGGATATGCATTGCACAGCAAATTGGAGAATATTTTCGACATCTAATTTTTCATTTTTATGGGAAAATTTTCTACATGATCATAAAACTTGATTGTATGTTTTTTTTTATAAAATCAAACAAATTTTGTAAGCTTTTTGATTTCTCTATTCTTGGTTCATGTGTTATAACGATAGAAATAGCTATAGGTACGGAATGTAGATACCTACCTTTGTAAATAATTGTTATTTTAAAAGGAAATTGTTTAAATTGTTTATGTTTATTTCCACTGCACATATCTAGTTCCTATACATATATTTTATTCTTTGTATTATTGAACACTTTTCTTTGTTTGATTTTTCTTTTTTTGTGTTTTAAAAAATTAAATTAATTGAAATCCATTTAAAAGTTCATTAAATATATAATCTATACAAATGGATATGTGCATTGAACTCATCAAGAATTGTTTAAATATTTATTGAAGGAAAACAAAATTTTAAGAGTTTAATGCAAATACAAAATATAAATAAACCGAATAAAATGCACAAAGGATTTTTAAATTTTCTTTCGCAAAAAATATCTCTCAAAAATACATTCAGCAGGATTTTTAGCAGAGGGCAGAACTATAATATAAGAGAGAACTGATAACTTTTCATCCCGCCTATCGATTTGTCTTGCTTAAAACTTTAACAAAATATTCATAAAATATAAATAATTTGAAGTCAATATCTTTCTTAGTTCCCCTAATACATGAGTTGAAAAACCTTTCTTATCGGTTTTTTGTTGCTTTTGTACGTTTTCGTGTTTTGTTAAAAAAGTTGTAAGTTGAATTTTTCTAAAAAAATTCTAAAAATTATCAAAAATATTTGGCATATGATAAAAAAGTATGATTTCAAAATTCAAATTTTTCTACGAGATTTTAGTTGAAAACCAATGTTTACCAATTTTAGTAGCTTTTCTTGAAATTTTGTATTACTTATATAAGCAAACACAGATTAAATTTTTCTAGGAACATTATCTTACGTTATCAAAAAAAATGTAGCACGGAATGAAATCATTTTGAAGTCAATGCCTTCATTTATTCACGAGATGTTCAGATTCGAATATCAATTTTTACCAATTTTGCGTATCTACTATTTTTTTGTATAGGTACTTTAATTTTTATGAAAAAACTGACTGTTGGATTTTTATACAAAATTTACTGAATGTCAAAGATAATATTTTCTATAAGTTGAAATTAGTTTGAAGTCCATATTTTTAATTTTTGAAAAAATACATATTTAAGTCGAAAATAATTTTTTACCAACTCTTTTTAATTTTAATGATTTGATTGTTTGTAAAAAAAACTGTCAATTCAATTTTTCTCAACATTTTTTTAGCGAAATTCAAATGTAAAATATTTATTTAAAAGCACTAAGTAACTGCATACTAAAAATATTTTTAAGAAAAAATTGAAAAATTGTATACAGCTGTATACAAAATTAATTTAGAAAAAACCGCTCTAACGATTTTCAAAAAAAATAATCTAATAAATCAAGGTTTCTTTGACTATTTAAATGCTAAAATTTAATTTAATGTTTTGAAGACAAACTTATTTTGCTTGTAAATTTTTAAGTTATAAAATACATGTACTATTTTCAAACAGACTCTTTGAATACAGGAGCAAGATCGGGCGACACAGTAGTGTATTTTATTAGGTTAGTGCGTGAAATTGTCATTTCAGAGGTCTGGGTTTAATCCCTTCCTGTAACACCTTAACGTTTTTTTTTTTTTTTAAGGGTAGTTTTAAAAACCAAAGCCCTTTTGGGTGGTCGGGATTGTGATGCGCATCGTGAAATGATGGGCAAGTTATGTGAAAAAATTGAAACCGTGTGTGGTGCTGGTATCATGTAGTGTTGACCTAAGCCCAGGTTTCTCAATTACTCTCCGATCTAAGACTTAGGTCTCAAGGTCTTTAAAATTCAGTCAAGACAATAACTCAAGAAGGTATTTTGCAAACAGACATAAGGTTTGCAGGTATAAAATTCATTTAAGACAAGAACTCAAGTCGGCCATTTAAAAGCCATATTTTCGCTGATTTTGTCCTTTGGAAAATCATTTAAATGATCTAGATTTTTATTTAAAAATCATCTTTAGAGATGAGACTATTATCACATCGGTATTTATGGGCATTACTTAGAAGAATTTAGTTCTCTTAAAATCCAAGAATGAGCCGGAATTGAAAGATATTGATGTTATTAATATGATACTCCTTTTTTTGGAGCCACTTGAATGATAGGGGTTTTCCATTGCTTTACAATGGACTCAACACCTTATATTTTTATATCAATCAAATTAACAAGCAATAAAAACCTAAACAAATATTTGGTTAAAATTGATTTTCGATTCAAATAACTTGAGAATAAAAACAAACACATATTTAATCTTATAAGATTAAATACAAAAAAAAATAAAATCCGTTTTTGGCCTATTGCATTATTAGTGTGTGTTGCATCCCAGCCTCTTGCATTATTTCTTTACCACCCTTAAAAAAAACGACCTGACCAAAATATTTGTCAGGTAAATGAAAAAATTACATCAATTTTCACGACCACGTTTGGAATTTGTTTTTTTTTTATTTTTTATCTGTACTAACAAAAGCAGCTATATATGAGGGTAATTAATGTTACAAAGTATTTACTTATAATTTATTGTGACTTGAGTTCAGTCATAAATTTGATCGATCAATTTCTTATAATATAGACGACTGGTCCGGTTGTTAGATAAATATTTATTTTGCCATCTTAAAATGCAAAGTACTTCTATACGTTACTCCAAGCTAATTTATTCTCAAAGATACATTCATACATTTATTCATCTCCTAAAACATGCTTATCTGAAATAATTTTTGCGTAGGGTGAGAATATTTTGTATTGCACTTCAGGGGAATCTGGCGGAAACACACGAATTCAGTTACGAGATAGCCTAAAATATGCTTAGATCAAATTACTTGCCTCTCATTTTTCATCCACTTTATTTGAAACTTGAAACGTCACTGATTTTTGGATCTAATATAAAATTGCTAATAAGAATATATTTATTTATTAACTTCCCATAGGAAGTTATTGTAATGGGTCCGATTTGTCGAATTAAAAATTTTGACATTTCTCGACGTTTCAAGGTCCCCAGAGTCGAAATAAAAGATTTTTAGAAAGATGTCTGTGCGTGCGTGTGTTCGTACGTCCGTATGTCCATACGTCTGATGTATGTACGTCCGTACGTTCGCGACGTTTTTTTGTCGTCCATAGCTCAAGAACCAGAGGGGATATCGACTTCAAATAAATTTTGTTATACAGATAATATTGCAGAAAGATGCAAAAAGGGCGCTCAAGGAAATTGCGTTTGTGGTTTTTTTACCATAGCAATCTAAAAAAAGGTGAAAATGTTGGTTAAACCTAAATATCTCATGAACTAATGACGCTAGAGACTTGAATTAAATTTTATATTATATATTGTAACGTGATACAAAACAATTTTATTTTTGGAAAAAAATCCAATTAACGTTTTTTTTTTAAATCAAAAAAACTGAAAAAAAAACCTCGAAAATTTTACGACTAAAATATGATTTTATCTCCAAAACAATTTTGTGCAACGAAGAATAATGTTTTTGACATCTGATAAAATTTTGAGAAAAATCTAATTGACAGTTTTTTTTATAAAAAATTAAAACCTTAAAAAACATTACTCAAAGTTGGTAAGAATTGAATTTCGATTCAAATATCTTTTCAAAAACTTGAGATTAAGGCTTCAAACTTATTTTATCTTATAAGAAATATTGTTTTCAACATTCTCAAAAATGTTGAGAAAAATCGAATTGACAGTTTTTTACAAAATATAAAAACCTAAAAAAAAAATAATAAAAGTGGGTAAAAATTGATTTTCGACTTAAATATCTTTTCAAAACTTTGAGATATTGGCTTTAAGCTATTTAATCTTTCAAAAATATTGTTGTCAACATTCAGTAAAATTTTGAAAAAAATTGAATTGACAGTTTTTGTACAAAAAAATTAAAAACCTAAAAAAAATTTAACAAAAGTTGGTAAAAATTGATTTTCGACTCAAATATCTTTTCAAAAATTTGAAATAATGGATTCTTACTAATTTTAACTTATAAGAAATATTGTTTTCAACATTAGAAACATTTTGAGAAAAATCGAATTGTCAGTTTTTTTTACAAAAAATAATAACCTAAAAAGAAATACAATACTAACACTTGGTAAAAATTTACTTTCGACTCAAATAGCTTTTCAAAAATTAAAAATATTGGCTTCAAACTTATTTTATTTCACAGAAAATATTGTTTTCGATATTCAGTAATTTTTTTATAAAAATACAACTGTCCGTTTTTTCATAAAAAAATAAAATCTACAAAAAATAGTACGCAAATTTGATACATATAGACAAAATTTTAAGCAAGACAAATCGACAGACGGGATAGGAAGTTATTAGTGTGGGTCGCATCCCAGCCTCTTTTTTATTATTTACGAATCGACCACTGTTTGTATTGCCTAAATACTTCTACTCTGTATTTGACATCTAGAGCCAAAGAACTACAATTAGAAAAATTGCCCAAGAGCATTTAAAATTTCGTTTGACTTACACTTAACTTGAAAATTAGAGATTAAGTTACGATGAAATCTTTAGTAATCTTCTTATGATTTCCATTAAATGGTCAATTTCCTGAGGCAGATATGTATTTATATACACAATGCTGATTGCCTATGCCCGATTACCCTTTTACCTACATTAATGTTCAAACTACGAAACTAAATAGATATGTATTGCCTAAAGCAATCTATTCTAAGTGCTAACTTGTTTAAAAATCAGAACGAAGAACATAATGGCTTTCTGATGGCTTATATGCTTATGTAACTGTCTAACATTAACATACATATGTTTTATTTTTAGTATGTCCAAGAACTATTTCCCACAGTATCACTTCAATTAGAAACACCCTGTACTATACATGATTTATGGTACTTTTCGCGTATGAACTTTTATGATTTTAGGTTTATCGCTTGGTTCTTATTATTTCGCTGATTCAGCGTAGATAAGTATATTTTGGCGCTTCTGTTAACAGTGTTCTTTCATTTCTAAAATCAACATCACACACCGTTATAAGCTAAGGTATAGAGGCATTCAACATTCATGTACTCTTTTGCTATATGGTAAGGACATAATCAAAATAAAGTTGAACTTTTATTACTAAAGTCCTAGTCTCAGGAAGAGATATTTGGTATAGGTTAGATACCATTTCGCTGGAGGCAAAATTGCAACAATTTCTCTATTTTATCATTTTGAAGGAATCCCTTTCTTCGTGTAGTAAAGTTACAAAATAGACTGAAAACTGTTGAAGATTCTTTGTGAAGGTTATTCATACACTATGAGTATACTGGTACATGTTTTATTATTGATTGATGTATCCCCCCAGAGTTTTTCTTCCTTTTTTTTATTATTATTTTTGAGGTTATTATAAGCCAAGGAACTTTAAATTTTTAAACTTCTGTATAGTAAGGGCTCCGTTTAGTATTGAGGTTTTAATGCTTGTTTATTAATATATTCCCAGCAAGTTTTGTTCCTTGAATTGTTGGAGCAATAGATGAAAGATTGATTTCATAAATAAAGTTATGGTTGTAGGACTGGTATAAGTTATGAGTTGTCATACGAAGACCTTATTTTTTTAATTTAAACAAATCAAGGAGATTTCAACTGTATTTTTTAAAGTTCAGTAACTTTTTCATTTGAATAGAAGGAAATTTTGCGTTAAATCCGGTAGTAGTTGGTGTTGGCCTAATTAATAATCCAAATTTCCGACCTCGAGCGCCGAACGGAACATGACCTAAAATCAGAAAAAAATCACCTATTGTTGTTTCTTTTACTCTGAATGTAATTTCGTTTGAATGCAAATACGTTCTACGGTTTTTAGCAAATAAATAAACTTCAATTTGGAATGGGAGGGTCTATATCGAAAAACCGACAAAGCCGTAAAAATAGTTAGTTTTTCAGGATTGTTGTTGACTGTTTTTAACTTCTTTAACACAGGAAGTTATTGTAATCGCTTTGTCGATTTAAAAATGTTGATATTTCTCGAATGTAAATCAAATAAAGTGCACGACTGGGTCGCACGAACTTGCTCCTGTATGCAAAGAGTCTGTTTAAAAAAGTATCTATATAATATTTAAAAATATACCTGTAAAGTAAGTTTGTCTTCAACGATATATATGCCATTTGATTTGTCGAAAAAAACCTCCATTTTTCAATTTTTTGGGAGGGGGTTACATTTAATACAGTTAAAATAATTTAAAAAAAACTAATTTAAGATTCAAAATTTTACCTGAAAAATAAGTTTGTCTTCAAAAATTTAAATGCCATTTTATAAATCAAAAAACCTTTGATTTTTCAAATTTTTTTTTTGAAAATCGTTAAAGCGGTTTTTTTTAAAATTAATTTTTTATATATAAAATTTTTCAATTTTGTTCTAAAAATATTTTTGGTATGCAGTTGTTTAGTGATTGTAAATATACGCTCTATATTTCAATTTCGTAAAAAAATGTTCACCCGTTTTTGAGATATAGAATTTTGAAAAAAAAAAATTTCAATATTTTTTTTAAAATCCAAACAATAAAAAATTGCACTTTTGATAATCAAATATTGTTAAGGCAATATAAGAGCTCGTTCAGAAAAAAAAATTATTGAAATCGGTTCAAAAGTTGCTGAGAAAATTAAAAAACAAAAAAACGGTTCTATGAGCGGTACCTTTCCTGAGCAATACAAAAATATGTTTTTCTTATTAAAAGAAGCCAAGTTAAAAAATAAAATTTTAGAGAAAATTTAAAAAAAATCTATCGATTTGTTTTTGAGAAAATTCGAATTTTCGTTTTTTGACCAAAAAAATTGTATGGGGGCCACTGTTAGTTTTGATCTTAAAAAAAAAAATGAAAAAAACGCCTAACGCAAATCTGCTCAAAACCTTAATTTCCAAGTTTGAACTCAATCGACCCAATGGTTTAGGCTGTAGGAGCGGCGACCACTTTTTTCGACTTCTCTACCATCGTAATATCATGTTTGATTAAAATCTCGAGTTCGAAATTTTGCACGAATGCAAAACTTGCCATATATGTAGTTCCTATATGTCGCAAGTAAAAATATTTTAGAGAGATATCTGTGTGTGCGTGTGTACGTTCAGGATACCGCCGTATCTGATGAACAAGTATAGATATCGACTTAAAATCATTTTTTTTTTACAGACAATAACATCAAGGATGCAGAAAATTGAGTGAATGTTTTTTTTTACTAAACCAATTAAAAAAAGAGACTAGGATGCGACCCACACTGATAACTTGCCATCCTGTCTGTAGATTTGTCTTGCTTAAAACCTTAACAAAATGTTTATAACAATGTTTTGTGTGAGATAAATAATTTGAAGTCAATATCTTTCTTTATTGTCCGTAAACTTGAGTCAAAAACCATTTCTTATCAGTTTTTTGTTGTTTTCGTAGTTTTGTTTTTAAGTTGTCAGTTGAATTTTCCTAAGAAATTAACTAAAAATTTCCAACAATATTTTTCATATGATGAAATAGTTTAGTTTCAAACTCTATTTTTGTTAACGAGATTCCTAGTCGAAAACCATTTTTTAACAATTTTAGTAGCATTTCTTCAAAGTTTTTATTTCTTATGTAAACAAATACAGATTATACCTTATTGGTATGTATTAAAAAATATTTAAAACAAATAATTGAATTAAAAAATTATTTTTAATATTACCTCTTAACTGATTTTACACAGCGAAGAATAAAGTTTTTGACATCTGGAAAAAATATCGAAATAAGTCGTGGATTATATTGCCTAGAAACTAATTCTATCTTACAAAAACATTGTGTTTAACGTTTTGTAAACTTTTCAGCAAGAGTTCGAAGTTTACAGAAATTATCGTCATGTTGGTAATGGAAAGGATTTAGGTGCAGGTATTAAAAATATACATTTCTCTTCGTCTGTATCTTTTAAACTATCAATCGAACTGGTCTGCGTAAAGATAATGGTTCTAATGGTTCTAGAATCTAGACTAATACTATTTTCATTCAAACGCATTACATTCCTCCAAAAATCTTAGAGTCTCTTTATAGCGAGCTCTCCTTGGCATTAAACTTTGTTATCAATTTTTCCTGTTCGTTACACCATTATTTTACTTTTAATTTACCACACATTGACTAGATCTGAAGATGAATTCTCCCTTAAAGCCTCTTTCTCGTCATCACAATTGCAACTATCTTTTATTAAAAAAATCTTTCTTACTAACTTACTGCAAACAATCTGTATTAAAAACTCGAAAAATCCAATTCTCGATTTAGTGTTTTCTGCTGACACTGTTAGTACCATAGTTCTAGAATCTAGATCAGAAATCACTAACATTGATAAATATCACCCCCCTTTGGACATTTTTATTGATTTAGGTAATCACCTTATTGAGCACAATAATTCCTTTGGTTGCTAATATAATTTTGATTTCAGAAGAACTAATTTCCAGTTGTTGTCCGAAGATGGAATTGCTGACCATTAGCATTTTTGATGATTGACGAAGCGGTTTAAAATTTTTTGAAAATCCTTAAAAAAGTCTACCATTAAATAAATCAAGAAATACACTTTAGTACACGAAAGAGCTACGCTTACTGCAAAACAAAAGAAATAAGGCATGAAAAATTTACCTCAAAGCTCTGTCTCCAATCAACTTCTCTTTTTATGTTAAACTCTTTAATGAATTTAAGTGTCTTTCAAAATTTTGTATACTCTTGTTATGTTACTGATTTGGACCATTCTTTGAAAGAGAAACCAAACAAATTTTGCAAACTTGTCAACTTAAAAAGAAATCATATAGCTTTCCAGCTAACTTCACTTACCAGATAAAACTGTTGATATCTGTAACTTTGTCGCAATTAATTTCCGTGAGTATTTGTTAATAACCCTAAAATAGTTGATGAAGAATATTTTCATAATCTTCACTCCTTTTTGCAGATTATCTGTGGTCATATCTCTGTGCTATAGAGTGCGGTCCTTGATCTTCTATCCGTGTTGAATGATGGTTGCTCAGCTTGGCTCCTGGTCAACTAAATCATGTATAAATGCTTTAGTTAAACCCCTTACGTTCATATTAAAACTTTCCCTTAAAATAGGCAAATTTCTCAAGTATATGGAAGAAATTATTTCTCAAACCAAATTTAAAGAAAAGTAATAAGGCGGACATAACAAACTACAGGCCCATTCCAAACTTTCTTGTATACCTAAACTTTTTGAACAAGTTGTTTGTGTAGGATTTTTTTAAGTAAAAATTTCATTTTCGAACAGATACACTGACTTTTCTAAAGCTTTTGACCAACTTAGCTACGAAATTATTTTATTCAAACTTAAAGCTCTTATTGGTTTACTAACATTTTTATTAGATTGTATCATATCATACCTTGAAAACAGATCCAATGAGGTAAAATTTAGAAATTGTAATTCAGAACCATTTGTTGCTCAATCTGGTGTTCCCCAAGGGAGGCATCTTGGCTCTTTTCGGTTCATCCTGACTATAAACGACGTAACGTCATGTCTGCACTCAAGTGAAGTTCGCATTTTTGCTGATGACATGAAGATTTTTAAAATAATAAATTCCACCCATGATCGTATTCTTTAACAAGCCGACAATGCTTTGTAAGTATGGACTCCCTATTACGAAATTGATCGAAAAAGTATTGAATCAATTCAACATAATTTGCCTTTAAGGATTTTCCTTGGGATGATTCTTATGATCTGCCGCCCTATGAACATCGTATTGAGCTTCTTCAAATGCAATCCCTCCATCAAAGACGGATTAATATTGACTTAATATTTCTTCATCAACTGATTAATGGTGAAATTGATGCAAGATAGTAATCTTGTATACATTTGAATTACAGAGGCGGAGCTCATCTCCTGCATACATTTGATATTATACATATTGACTTCCATAGAACTAAGCCCCTGATCGTAGTTTGAAGCTTGCTATAAGCTAAATACTTTCTGAAAATTCCGAAGTGTAAACAAAAAAAAATTAACAAATTCAATTGACAAATTTTATCTTACAAAATATTTTTCCAAGCCTTAAGAATTATCGACAGAACAGAATGACACGAAGGTGAAGTAGTCAGTATGGACTTGGGCAAGTGATGGACTATTTTTTGTTAGCTACATATATTCAAACACTTATATCAAATAAAACAGTAAGAATTCAAAAATCGTTAACCCGATATATCCCTCGGACAATGGTCCTTTTCTCATTCCAAGGAAAATTAAATGTAACGCATTCTATCAATGTGTTTGCTTCTACTTTAATGCACAAATCTTTACTGAGTTCAAGGCACTTTATACCTATTAAAACTTCCAAATTCGATTTTCCACATTACGACTCATATATTTGGTACTCTCCTAATTAAATACATTAGGCTCAAATGTACCTAAACACTCTTACCAAACTTAGTTGTTTGATATTCGTTATAATACGGCATTAGTAATTTCTCAAACATTCGACTCGTTAGTCAACTGTAGAGCTTATAATAATAGGTATCTATAAGCTTATAACATGAAGTTATTTATGTATTAATTATGTTACAAAAGCTGCAACACAAAGTATCTGGTCTTAATTTTCGTGGCGATGGCGGGCAGCTGAATGTGAATGTTTTTTTTGTTGCGTTCATCTAATGGTCCGTTGACATCATTGACAAATTAACAGTATTATTATATTTTCTTACCAATAATGAAGGATTTCTATAAATGTTTAAGAATTTAAAGAAATAGCTTGTGCCGAATTAGGAACAGGTTCTATAAAATTAAATATATTTTAAAAACAAATAAAATGAGGACAGAAAAAAACAAAATAAATTTTGTTTACACAAAACAAACAAAATTTTAACTTTAATGAAACAAATACAAAATTAGTAGAGAACCAGGGATATAGTGACTTACAACTCTCAATCATTCCTGTGTGCGAGTCATTTCAGGGATGAAGGGGAACTAGAGTTTTATGCCGAATCCGAAAGGCTTCTTTGAGAAAGCACTTTTCATGACAAGAATTTCCTTTAAAATATTTGTCAATTCTACGTAAGGGGCAGTACCCGTAAAAAGAACTTTTATAGGTGGCACAGGCAGAAATTACATACTAACCATCACACAGCGGGTGCTACTGCTAATATTTAATCGATTCATTTTTATTTAACGCATAAGTACTTTAATTGACAAAAATTAATAAGCTAATTACACATGAAATAAGAACATACACGTAGATGAAATTTTTCATTTAATTATATTTAAATCTAGGAATCTCTTCTTACAATAGTCCAGTCAAAATAGACACACAATTCATCAAACCTTATTAACAAGTGACAAAAAGTCACCAAAAATCCCAGTGAGCATACAAATCTATTAATTTTTTTTGTTCGTTTTTCAGCTAGACTTTGTAGACCGTAAGATGAACTACAAAATACGAGTAACTTGGGTTACCTTTTTTTCTACTGGTAAGCGTTTTAAGGTAACAATAATATCAAATGTGGAAATTTCGATTTTTCGCATGTTACGAAAAAACAGTGGTAAAAGCCTTTTTTAAGGATCTGCTTTCAATAGTGGTCACTTCTTAATATAAGAAAACAGTATGTTATTTTTAGGCTTATACGTACTTTTCTAAAACTAAGTGTTGTGCCCATTTTTGAAAATAAGTCTTTTTTAATGAAAATAGAAAAACAAAAATTAAAAAATAATGTAGTATTTTTAATCATTAATTTAAAGTCAACATGTTTCACAATCGTCGCACTTTTATTGCGTTTAAAATCGTGTGATTTGTGTTTATTTTATGTGGTAACAGTGACTCTGGTCACTCTGGCCAGAGGTCTTGGGTTCGATTCCTGCCTATGCCATCTAAAGTTTGTTTCACAGGTAGTGCCTCTTGCGAGGAATTGACAAATTCTCCAAGAGTAATTCTTGTCATGAAAAGTGCTTTCTCAATTTGGCCGTCCGGATTCGGCTTAAAACTGTAGGTCCCCTCCATTCCTGACAACAGTACTCGCACACAGGGATGGTTGAGAGTTGTAAGTCAATAGGCCCTAGTTCTCAACGGACTGTTGCGCCACCCAATTAATTTTTTATTTTTTTTTATAACAGTGACTCTGAATCCTAATTTTTTTGTGAAGTTCAAGCCAATAAAATAAATAAATTAGGTACCCCAACAGTCCATAGAGAACCAGGACCTAGTGTCTCAACCATTCCTGTGGTGAATTATGTCAGGGATAGAGGGGACCTACAATTTATATGAGAAAGCACTTTTCATGACAAGAATTACTCTTGGAGGATTTGTCAATTTCACCAACAATCTTAAAAAAAAAGTACCAAAATAAAACCTTCATAACATAGAAAAAAAACTGGGACTAAAAGTCAAATAGTGGACATATTCAAGAATGCAAAACACAAATTTTTTGAAATAGACGTATTTTTTAGTAAATTATTTGTTTCTAAAAGAAAATTGTTTGATCTAAATACATATTAATTTTATGTCGAAAATTTCGTCATTAAAAAAATAAGCAAAAGCCTTTTTTTTGGTTTTGACCAAATTTGATAAAAATGAATATTTTTCGAATCAGTATCACTTATTGAAAACAAAGAACGCAGATTTGTAGGAATAAATATAGTCTAAAACAAAAACAGCCAAATTTCTATGAAGTTAACAAATTAAAAGTTGTATGCAAGAAAGCGGTTTTTGAAATTTCAACAATTTCCCATTGCAATATATTGGTATTTCTTGCTCCTTTGGAAACAAAAATCTAACCCTCCCTTGTAGACAATTGCATATTTAACAAACAATCCTATCTACCGGTAAATACATAGATAATTTGCTTTGTTTTGTTCAGTCTTATTTTTTTACAATTTATACATTCCTAAATCATATAAGCATGACTTTAAAAAGCCGTCTGTCAGAGTTTGCTCAATTTTGATATACATAATAAGAAACAAAATAAAAATTTCAACTTCTCTTAAAACATTTCTTCCGAAATAAGCCATTCTGATTTTCTGCAGTACCGGGCACACGCCCAAGAAATGGAAGGAAATTTCCGTCATCCCAAGGTTAAAAATTGAACATTCTGTTCTTAGATCTTCTCTATGCGGCTGATAGTTTCATTTCATTTTTTGTCACTATGAATATGACTTTGAAGTAGTTTCGATCTCCGAGGATATGCTGAACGTTTATATATAGGCATATCCACAGTATTTTTAACTTTCATGTTACCAGAGTATATTAAGCCTTAGAAATGAAATTGGCACTTTCTAAGTGGATAGATTTTCGAACCATGACTTATTTCAACTATGTAACCTACTTGTGACTTGATTGGATAACATTTTTTAATTAAAATTAATAAAAAATAGGCTTAAATATTGCAAATTTCAAGCGTACCAGATGCAAATTTATTAAGTTTTATAAACAGAAAACATTTCAACAACCTTTGGAACAACTTAACATCATTAATATATAATTAATTATAATATACACTGATAGAAAAACCTCGAAAGAAAGGTGTGCTACCATTTAAAAAATTGTACAAAGCAATTAAATTAGAGTACCTGCGTTTTTACAAACATTAAAATCTGATCTTTTTCTCTATATAACTTTCTCAGCGATCGATTCTGATGGTATTTTATAGGCTTAAATTATTCTCTATTAATCAATAAATCAATTAAAATTTAATTGGATCATGTGCCTCTATTTAAAAATAAATAATGCCATTTTAAAGTTTAAAATTGAAAACGTGATTGGTATAAAATGTGATGTAATATGTGATATTTTTAGAGGCACACCTATCGATAAGATCTTACAGCAAAATAAATGATTGTGAATGAAAATTTTACGAATAATCGATAGTAAAAAAAAGCTGTTGATCTAAATTTTGAAATTTCAAAGTTTGTACGACAGCACAAAATCAAAATTTATTATGAAATGAGGGTTTTTCATTAAATGCTTTTCAATGATCTAACGTACCGGATATTACGTGACGGATATTCTTTTAACACTCACTTACCCTTATTAAGGATGTTTCAAAATGAATCACGCAAGTATTTTCTTGTTATTTAGATGATAAACAATCAAGAAAATGTTTGGTTTTAGATGTGCCTCAAAATAAAAAAAAAAATTCAATTGTTGAAAATGAAAGATTCTGTGGATATGCCTATATATATATTTATCGATGCATGGCCGTACTCGCTTTCCATTGAAATTCTTGCATCCATTTCTCATCCAAATACTCCACAATTTCATACCGTTTAGGTAGACTATACAAAAAATCGAAATTTTTGAAAGTTGACTTTTGACCACTGTAACTCTCAAATGTTTGCTCGTAGAAAAAAAGCATATGTTATTTTGTAGTACATCTCATGGTCTCAAAAACTAGGAGAAAACTTTCTAGTAGCATTTACCGTTCAAAAGTTACAGCCTAAAAACGGACATTTTCGACAAAAAACCTCAATACCGTTTTATGCTCTTTTGGGATTTTTAGTCACTTGTTAATAACGATGTCAGTGTTTAAGTGAAAATTCCATAAACCTATCTTGGGTTTGTGAATATTAATTGCTAGATGGCAAGTTCTCGATATTAGAACTAAAGAGGTTTTGCAAAAACTGTATGAGGTTTATGGCGTCCATGACCAAGAGTATAACCCACAAAAAGGTGACTGTAATCTCACTCAAACTGTGAAGTTCTAGGAAAATCATAAAGGGGGATTTTTAGATAATTGATTTTGAAGCTGGCATAGAAATTACATTTTTTCGCAACAAAAGCTCGTCACGTCCCACCTTAACAAATGTATACCATAATATTATTAAAAAAGAGGCTGGGATGCGACCCACACTGATAACTTCCCATCCCGTCTGTCGATTTGTCTTGCTTAAAAGGTTTGTAGGTGATTGAGTTTTGTTAAAAAGTCGTCAGTTGAATTGTTCTAAAAAAATTACCAACAATATTTTGCATATGAATAAAAGAGTTTGATTTCAAATCCTATTTTAGTTAACGAGATTTTTATTCGAAAACCAATTTATACCAATTTTAGTAGCATTTCTTAAAAATTTGTATTTCTTTTATATAAACAAATACAAATTGGATGAATGAAATTAATTTGAGAGATATCGAGAACCGAACACCAATTTTTACCAAATTTGCGTACTATTTTTTGTAGATTTTTTTTTTATGAAAAAATGGACTGTTGGATTTTTATAAAAATAAAGTGCACGACTGGGTCGCACGAACTTGCTCCTCTATGCAAAGAGTCTGTTTAAAAAAGTATCTATGTAATATTTAAAAATATACCTGTAAATAAGTTTGTCTTCAAAGATATATATGGCATTTGATTTGTCGAAAAAAACCTCCATTTTTCAATTTTTTGGGAGGGGGTTACATTTAATACAGTTAAAATAATTTAAAAAAACTAATTTAAGATTCAAAATTTTACTTGAAAAATAAGTTTGTCTTCAAAAATTTAAATGCCATTTTATAAATAAAAAAGCCCTTGATTTTTCAAAAATTTTTTTCGAAAATCGTTAGAGCGGTTTTTTTTTAAATTAATTTTTTATATATACAATTTTTCAATATTGTTCTAAAAATATTTTTTGTATGCAGTTGTTTAGTGATTGTAAATATACGCTCTACATTTGAATTTCGTAAAAAAATGTTCACCCGTTTTTGAGATATAAAATTTTGAAAAAAAAAATTTCAATATTTTTTTAAAAATCCAAACAATACAAAATTGCACTTTTGATAGTCAAATATTGTTAAGGCAATATAAGAGCTCGTTCAGAAAAAAAAATATTGAAATCGGTTCATAAGTTGCTGAGAAAATTAAAAAACAAAAAAATGGTTCTATGAGCGGTACCTTTCCTGAGCAATACAAAAATATGTTTTTCTTATTAAAAGAAGCCAAGTTAAAAAATAAAATTTTAAAGAAAATTAAAAAAAAATCTATCGGTTTGTTTTTGAGAAAATTCGAATTTTCGTTTTTTGACCAAAAAAATTGTATGGGGCCACTGTTAGTTTTGATCTTAAAAAAAAAATGAAAAAAACGCCTAACGCAAATCTGCTCAAAACCTTAACTTCCAAGTTTGAACTCAATCGACCCAATGGTTTAGGCTGTAGGAGCGTGGACAGACAGACAAAATTGACCGGACGGAATCGCGGGACCCACTTTTTTCGACTTCTCTACCATCGTAATATCATGTTTGATTAAAATCTCGAGTTCGAAATTTTGCACGAATGCAAAACTTGCCATAGTTCCTATATGCAAGTAAAAATTACTCAATATCGAAAACAATATATTCTGTGAAATAAAATAAGTTTGAAGCCAATATTTTTAAGTATTGTTTTTGTAGGTTTTTATTTTTTGTAAAAAAAACTGTCAATTTGATTTTTCTCAAAATTGTATCGAATTTTGAAAAAAATATTTCTTATAAGATAAAATTAGTTTGAAGCCAATATCTCAAAGCTTTGAAAAGATATTTACGCCGAAAAGCAATTTTTGACAGCTTTTGTTAATTTTTGTTTATGTTTTTATTTTTTTGTAAAAAACTGTTAATTCGATTTTTCTCAAAATTTTATCAAATTTTACAATATTTCTTATAAGATAAAAGTAGTTTAAAGTCAATATCTCGAAGCTTTGAAAAGATATTTGAGTCAAATCAATTTTTCCCAACTTTTATTAATTTTTTTTTTAGGTTTTTATTGTTTGTAAAAAAAACTGTCAATTAGATTTTTCTCAAAATTTTACCTGATATCAAAAACGTTATTCTTTGTTGCACTGCACAAAATTGTTTTGGAGATAAAACCTTTTTTTATTCGTAAAATTTTCGAGGAGACAATTTTTTTTCAGTTTTTTTGATTTATAAAAAAACCGTTAATTGGATTTTTTTTTTCCAAAAATATATTTGTTTGGTATCACGTTACAATATATAATATAAAATTTAATTCAAGCCTCTAGCGATATTGGTTCGTGAAATATTTAGAGTTAACCAAAATTTGTACCTTTTTTTTAAACTGCTATGGTAAAAAACCACCCACGCAATTTTATTGAGAACCCTTTCTGCATCTTTCTGCACTATTATCTGTATACAAACATTTTTGAAGTCGATATCTCTACTGGTTCTTGAGCTATGGACAACGAAAAAAACGTCGCGAACGTACAGATGTACAGACGTACAGACGTACGAACGTACGTATACACGCACGCACAGGCATCTTTTATTTCGACTCTAGGGACCTTGAAACATCGAGAAATGTCAAAATTTTCAATCGGACCCATTACAATAACTTCCTATGGGAAGTTAAAAACCTGACTTAAATTTGTCAAATTATTCTTTAGCTTTTTTCTAAGTCAAAAAGAGTTCTAATTTTCATTGTTTAAAAATAAAATAAATGCTTCAGTAAATATTGTTAAAAAATGCCATAACTTTGCGTAAAAAGATTGAATTGTAATGATTAAAAAAAAAAACATGTGAAACATATATAATGTACATTACTTACAAAAATAAAATTATTATTTAAAATATGTACATATATGTACTTTTCTTATCTTTAGTCGAATAATAGCATTTGAAGTAAAAAAATTCAAACGTTACTTAAATAGCAAAAACAAATATGAAAAATAAAAATGAGATTATTCTTCATATTTACTCGTTAAAATTGTAAATCTTTTGCTAGGTTTATTATAACTTTTTTGAAACAAAGGTGAATCAAACAAAAACATCATATGCACAGATATGAAATGCATGATTTATGTTAATTTATAATCTGTACTTACACTTATGTTATTTTTATAATATACCGTGGATAAAATTATGCGTACAGTAACAAGTTAAAGTAATTTCCGAAACTAGTTTCATAATAATAAGAAAATAAGATTTCAAATCTAACTACAAACAAGAACTTTGAAATTGTGAAACTTATGAAACCTGGCAACTATGTTCATAATTTTAACGAAAGCTTTTGAAGTATTTCTTTTTTTAGTGCTTAAGAGCGTTCAATGATATTTGGTGAAGGTTTGAAATAAGTTTTTATTTTGGTTTTTAAAATGGCAAAAACAGTGTGCATATTCAAATCATTAAATATTAAAAAATCTGCACAGCGCCTCCTGTGAGAATTAGATATTAAAATATTTAAATCTTAAGCTTAAGCCCATTATTTAAATCACAGCTCTAGTGCAAATGGGAAACTAGTGTTAAAGCTAACTACGCTCGTTATGGGATGCAAAGCAGACGAACGAAATCCCAACGAAAATAGAATACACAACAAGGTTCTAGAAATCGATCGAAACCAGTTTTTGTTTTTTGTAAAAAAGAGTTGTCAGTATAAATAAATAAATAAAATTAAATACATATTAACATAACGTTAGCAATAATATTTGGCATATGCTCAAAATATGTAGTTTGATTTCAATATCTGATTTTGTTGATGAGATATTAAAGTCGTAAGCAATGTTTACCAATTTAGAATAACATTTTTGGAAGATTTCTTTATCTTATAAAAATTAACAATATTTTGTATAGATTTAAATCTTTTAAATCAAAACCTTTATTTATTCTTGAGATATTCGAGTCGAAACTCAATTTTGACCAGACTTGTGTAGTTTTTTTTGGTAAAATTTTAATTTTATCACAAACCTGTCACTTGAATCTCTTTTTAAATTTTACTAACTGTAAAAATAAAATATGTTTGTTGTTAAGATAAAATTTATTGTGAAGCCAATTATCTTTAATTTAAGTGGAAATTCAAAACAACTTTTAGCAGTTTTGTGTAAAAAAACTGTCATTTCGATTTTTCTAAATTTTGTACCACATGTCAAAATCATTATTCTTCGATACATAAAAGATTATGGAGGAAAAGTCTTTTTTTTTTCAACATTGTCTTCCTTTCATTGTAATCTTCACTTACAAATTAATTCTAAATAATACATTTTTTTCAGTTGTAAGATATAATTAAAATATCATATCTCTAAGCAAGCTCTGTATTTAAATATTGTAAAGCCTCTATCTATAAAAAAAAGTATCTATCTATCTATCTCCTAATCTTTTTTCGAAAAATATTTGAGCTGACAAATATTTTTTTATATTTAAGCCTAGTACGCTGCTGATGCGAAACGAAATTTTTCGGTGGTCTCCAAGTGCAGAGCGAAATAAAAACAAAAACCACAGCGGAAAAATATTTGTGGAGAGTTCTGTCTGGAAGTTGAATTTCACTGCTTGTCTTCATCACTTGTTGCACATCACCAATAACATCCTGAGTTTCGGATTCAGAAATGCAATGTTGGAACACATTAGACAAATCCATTTTATTTTAAATTTTAAATCAAATATAAATCAAAGTCAAAACACCGAAAGTCACGAGTAAACAATTTTTTTTTTCAATAAAAAAATTAAACGTCAAAATTTCGCAAGCAATGAATGTGCTGGGCAATTAAATTGAGAACGAAAAGAGTGGAGAATTGTACCAAGAAATCTAGTACAGCTCTCCACTAAAATGTCACGTTTCGTCGTTCAGCAGCGTACTGAAAAACGAAAAGCACAGCGAAATTTTTCGTTTATGATTTCGTCATGTCATTTTTGTATGGGAAATTTCGTTTCGCATCAGCAGCGTACTAGGCTTTATTAAAAAAGCCGTTAGTTGTTTGTTTGTTTAATTTATAGTAATAAATTTAATTCAATGGCTAGCGTTATTAGTTCAAGGGATAATACCGCCCAATCAAATTTTTTTGAAAGTTCTTTTTGTATCTTTTGATGTTATTCCTTGTAAAACTAAATTTATTTGAAATCGATATCTCTACCGGTTCTTGAGATATAGCCGGCGAAAAAAGTTATAACGAACGGGCGTACGCACACACACACACAACTCTTTAAAAACGTTTAATTTTCTATGCACCTTGAAACTTTCAGAAATGTCAACATTTTTAATTTGACAAATAGCACCGTTTACAATAACAAAAAGAGGCTGGAATGCGACCCACACTGATAAATTCCCACCCCGTCGATTAGTCTTGCTTAAAAGGTTTGTGGGTTTTCGTGTTTTGTTATAAAAAAAGTCAGTTGAATTATTCCAAAAAATTAACTAAAAATGAACAACAATATTTTGCATATGATGAAATAGTTTGATTCCAAAATCTATTTTTGTTGACGAGGCCAAAACCAATTTTAGTAGCATTTTTCTAATTTTTTTTATTTATTTTATAACCAAATGCAAATTGGATACCTTCATTTATTCACGAGGTATTGAGAACCGAACATCAATTTTTAGCAGCTTTTAGGAATGTTATTGTTAAGGTTTGTATTTTTTGTAAAAAACTGTCTACTACTTTTTGTAGATTTTATGAAAAAACCTGAGTGAATGTTGAAAAGAATATTTTCTATAAGATGAAATTAGGTGTAAGTCAATATCTTTGAGCTTTGGAAAGATATTTGAGTCGAAAATCTATTTTTAGCAACTTTCAGTAATGTTTTTGTTTTAGGTGTTCATTTTTTGTTAAAAAAAAACTGTCAATTCGATTTTTTTCAAAATTTGACCAGATGTTTAAAACATTATTCTTCATTGCATACATTTATTTTTGAGATGAAATCATTTTTTGTTTGTAAAATATTCGAGGTGACAATTATTTGTTTGGATTTATAAAAAAGCCGGTAATTGAATTGTTTTCAAAATTATATCAGTTTGGCATTACGTTATAATATATAATATACAATTTAATTTAAGCCGCTAGCGTTATTGGTTCGTGAGATATTTTGGGTTCACCAACATTTTAACTTTTTTTTTTAAATTGCTATTTTAAAAAAATCGCCCACTCAGTTTTTGGAGAGTCTTTTCTGCATCTTTCTGCATTATCATCTGTGTTACAACACATATCTCTCTAAAAATCTTTTATTTAGACACTAGGGATCTTGAAACATCGAGAAATGTCAACATTTTCAATTTGACAAATCGCACCGATTGCAATAACAACCTATGGTAAGTTATGGGTCAATGGTTCGAGTGATAATATTGTGGACAACCATTCAATTTTTTTTGAAAGTCCTTCCGGGATCTTTTGATGTTATTTCCTGTAAAACAAAACTTATTTGAAGTCGCTATCTCTAACGGTTCTTGAGATATTGACTACGAAATAAGGTATCCCAAATGTACAACTCCTTAAAAACCTTTGATTTGATTTAGATTCTAGAAGCTAAAAACGTCGAGATTTAGATTCTAGAACCTAAAAACGTCGAGAAATGTCAATATTTAAATTTCGACAAATAGAACCGATTACAATAAAAAAAAATATTATTCAGGCTTCCCCGATTTGCAAAAATAAATAAAAAATCACACATAATAATTAATTGATGGTGCTATAGTCATACAATTTGTACATAATCCGAAATTGCTCCAAACAATTGCTGCATATCAATTTAGCTTATTTAAGAGTCTAGATACTACAAAAAAAAATATTAAAATATATTAGTTTTAAAATTGAAAATTAACCGGTGCGGAGTATGTTTTAAATTTTAAGCAATAACGGCTGAGAGATGTATCTGTAAGAAACTATGCATCCAAAACACACTATACGTACTCTGCGAAATGTATCATAAATATATATGTAAATCTTATATTTTTTCAGTCAAAAGGAAATAAGCAGATATTTAACATCTCCGAAAATTTGCAAGCTATGGAATTTATTGATACAGCTAATTAAGTTTTTAAGGGCCCATGTCCCTCATCTCATTTCTATGGACAAAATAAGCTTTTCCAATTTTCGTCGTTTAGAAAAATTCTAATTGAAATTTTATCCTCTCTTATGCCAATGTTAGGTACTATTAGTTAACATCGACAATGCGAAGAAATATAATATTGTTTTTGGAAAATTTCACACATATTTTAATTGAATCAAACTATGTTAGCATATTTGTAGATAGAATATACAGATTAGAACCTACTTGAAAGGATTTTATTCTTAAACAAAATAGTCTTTTTTATTTTTGCAACCAACAAGTCTTATGTTAGTTCATATTATTAGATACAAAAATTCACGATTTACTTTTTTAGCTCCATTGTTAATTTTATGAATGACATATTGTATAAATTTGTTTGTACTAAAATCAAAGATCACTGTCTGAATGAAAAATATATGTATGTAAATAAATGTTTAAATATTTAAATTTTAATTCAAATCGATAAACGATGAATGATTACAACTGCTTGACAATTTCTGGTTGGGCGAACGCAAAATGTGATCATTATTTTCAATTAAATAAAATGAAAATTAAATAAATACATGCATACATTTATGAAACAATTTACTAAATTCTATAAAGCAAAGAAATGTAAGCAGATTTGTCATAACAATACCCTCATTGATTGACACTAGAGTAGTTTAGTAGCTTATACAATTTTATAAGTAGGTACATTTTTAGTGATGAAATTATATTTAAAACTTTTACTGATTATTAATTATTTATTGAATAAATGGAGCACGTTACCACAACGTATTTTCTTCAGTGATTGATACAAAATATATCAATATCTTAAATTGTACTAAAACTCAAGAGTTATGTATATTAATTGATCATTGATATTTACTTGCAGGTCTTAATTACCAACGAACTCTAATCTATAAAGTTTCTAAAAAGCCATCTTTAAATTTATATATATAGTTAACATGCATCGGTTTAGGATTTTACACTCAATTTCAAAAATAGCATCGCTTGCAACAATTTGACGCAACTAAAAATAAACCATATCGCATTCCTGACACATTTTCTTTACAAAATTTTATACAGCATGGATACAAATTCAACAGCTTCACTAAAATTTAAAAAACCTGAAGTTTCAAATGCGATGGAAACTTTATCGGAACCACCTTTATCGGCAGTTATAAAATCTATTCGAGCCGTTATTATGGAAGAACTGATGGCTTTTGAAACGGCTGACAATACAAATACAAAGATACCTAAAAATACTGCACCACAAAATCATGAAACTGGATGGGCTTTAATGGTAAACGAATCCAACTACTCAAGTATTACATACTCTAGTACCTCACCAACTATATCAAATGAAAGTAGCTGTTTGCATACATTTAGTGATTGGGAATTTAGTGAGAATCATCAGTGGAAAAATGGTGAGTATGAGTTTGTATTCGCTTACGTTTTCACTTATAATTATAAATTGTTTTATTAAATTCATAACTTTATTATTGAATCCTGCAGCATTTTATTCAAAACTATACCCATAAACTTATTGATACTCGTAGTTAGCTATTTACCTTCCTTCCTTCTTCTTCTTTTATATACTCAGTGATTATAAATGTACAACTAATATACTTACGACGACGCACGTTTTTTTTATAAAAACACGCCGTTCAATCTTGAGCACGAGCACGGCTAAATTTGAAAGATCTTATAAGGAGTTAAGATCAGCTCCTATACTCAAAACCTGAGCCTGAAAAAAATAAGTAAAAAAAAAACCAAAAATTCTTCATATTGGATTCTGTAGAAAACTGTTGGAATCTTGGATTGCTTTCATATGAACGGAACCGTCCAATTTAATTAGTTACACCATATCTTGCTTGACAAGTGCTTTAAATAATCTAATAACTAAAATTTTATTCCTTGAAACATTTTTAAGCGGTTGTCAAAATTAAAGATTAAAAGTCAGGTTCCGCCCTTGTTTTACTGATGCAAGTACATACCTAAGTGCCTCTCTTGGATAGCGGCGTCGGGGGTGGGTAACACTTTAACGTCAAAAGACAGCATTAAGTTTTTGAAGCATGGAATTCTACACTGTTAATAATTCCCTGTTAGACAATGCTGTCGAGGTTGGAATTTAATGACCTTAGATTCGTCCCATAAAATCGTTTATAGTCTCAAGTAAACTCATGACACTCTCTGGTAGCATTGAATTAACACCAAACTGAGCTGCAAACAAATTGGCGAGCTTACATAAATAGAGTGTTATAGTGAACAGACGTTAGAATCAAGAATGACGTGGTGTTTCGTATACGTTGGACATTGTAGTATTGTTTGGTTCGAAGAGTATGACCGTTACGGGTCTTTCTAACTTGCTTGAACTTTTCCCGTTTTTTCTCAGTGGGGATGGATTTATAGTAATGAAAACTTAAATCTCAGACCCTAATAACCTCTCTAATGAAACCATGATTTTTCCTCAGGTTTTATTGATTGTTCTCTGTTCGGAATAAAATTTCTCAATTCCCAAAGAATTAAGTTTTTTATAATATCCGCGTTGAACCTCCCGTCACTATCGAGGAAGCAAAGTGACTTTCCTGAAAAAGTCATTAAGACCGTCTTGACTTTCTTAGTTGACTTTCTCAATTTCATATTGCCAAACAGATTTCGTAGGAGTTTTTTCTTTAACTGGGTTATTTGGTTTGGTAAAACACTGATTGCGTATTTATTCGAGTTGGCTCGTCGACAAGCTGAGTTAATTGGTTTAACTCATTAAATACTTTAACATGTCCTTATTCGGTTGTTGTTTGGCCAGGATAGCGAATCTATGAAGAATTATGTATACAAATTTACCGCAAGGACATTCAAAAAATGATCTGGTTTAATTTTTTACTTTCAACTAAATTTCAAAATAAAATGAATCATTATATGGGCGACCATATTCGTTTGCCGTTATTATTCAGTTTTCTATTAATTCTTGTGGTGAACAAGGTCATAGCTTACTTGAGTTTCTAATATTACTTACTTCCAGAGCTTCAAGTATACGACTAAATATAAAATTAAGTGATAGTCCTATACCGCATTAAACTTCCTATACTTAATCAAATCAGCCCACAGGTATTTTTGCCTGCCTTGTATAATTCGTAGAATACACATAATTCCAATGTATAGCAAGCTGTTCCAATTCTGATAGCGTTGGCATAGCTAACCTAAGGCGTTCGTAATCCAATAATCATCAAAAATAATTTCTTAACTAAAAGTTAATTAAAACATACCTATTTGAAATTTGAACCAGATACTCGTACATAGGTATAGGATTCTACAATAATAATTCGCAAGAGACACAATAAGTATTAGGTTTTGGCCGCATCAATATATCAAGACAGTGATAGTAAAAATGTTTATATTTGTATATTTAAGTGTTATTTTTTGTGTTTAACCAATTGGAGCGATGTAACACTAATCAAATTGCATTAATCAACAATCAACATCCTTCAACGGAAATTAAACAGTATGGTCATCTTAAGTACTACGCCATCTTAGCAAAGAATAGTTAAACAAAAAATAACATCTCAACCTCTTCTATGTAGTGTCTACAAGTATATTCTATGTTGTAAATATTTACTTTATTTGGATATTATAGCCTACATATACATATTTAAGCGAAGAAATTGTATTTTATCTCAAGTTACGTGTTCATTTATATGTTTTGTTTTAACGTACATAGTTATGCAAAACTAAATTAATTCAGAGTATATTTAAACATGCAAAACATTAGTATCTTAAGTACTTCTAAAAAACGAAGATGACTTGAGAACTGTTTAATAATTATTCGTATTAGAAATAAATCGTGCATTAAAGAAATGAAATTTGATTGCAGTTTGTAACTAAAATAAAATAATGACAAAAGTAGATGCAGAAAAGTTACAATACCAGTTATCATGTCTTACCCTGCTTTAAATCTTAAAAAATGCATTTGTACTTTAAGTTCTAGTTACATTTTCATTTCAATTAGTATTTCCCGATTCTGTTGATAAGTGCGCACAGAAAAAGATCTTTTAACTAAATATGGAAAATTCTTAAAAACTTGCATTTCCCAAAGTTTGACCCATGGTGGGTGATGTTGTGAAATTATGGCTAAAGCACACAAATGGCTTCTTTATTTTAAGTAAAGCACTGGCGGTTTTTAGCTGCATGAGAAGTTTCGATGGATGTTGAACAAGCGACTCCCTCTAAGGGCCCCCGCAGACTGCAGACTTTTTATCGGCCGATAGTTTAGTCGAGTTGGGCTGAAAGTGCGCACACCGAGCCAACTAAACAGTTTGGTTGGTGAACAGGGTGCAGACTATCCAATTCTCGAACAAGTTTGTAACTGACTGTTTAAGCCATATTCAAAATACACGCACACGACGCCAAATCACAGAGCGAACTGAACTATCGGCCGACTAAACAATCGTCATGTATGTGCAGGCGTGTATGCGCCAAGCCAATACTGATTAAACAGTCGGCCGATAGTTGGCCGACAGATTAGTTTGAATATAATCGGGTAGCCCATCAAACATTTTTATCGCCCGATACTGAATCGCTGTAGTGTGCGCATATGCATTCCTCTCCATACTGATTAAGAAGCCGACCAAACTATCGGCCGATAAAAAGTCTGTGTAGTCTGCGGGGGCCCTAAGTCGAATTTCTCTCTAACTCGAACTTGTTCGTCATATTTTTGCATTCCCGTCAAATTTCCATAAGTCGAACTCCCTCTAATTCGAAATTCTCTTTAACTTGAATAAATTCTATAGATTCTTGGACTATCTTTTATCCCGTTAACATAAAATTAAAAAAATTTAAATTTAACACAAGTTAACTTTAAAAGAACTTCGTTATTAGTGTGGTAGGTAATGAATTCTTCATGTGAGGGAAGTTCTTATTTTTTACAATTCAATACTAGCTTTCAGATAAATTATCTTGCCACGAAGATTCGTTTAATTGAAGAAATTTTGAAGAGAGTTGAAAAGAAAAAGAAAATTGCTGACGATTTTTTAAGATTTCCTAATTTCAAGGCAAGTGATGATTGGCTAACCAGATTTAAAACCAGGCATAGTATCCTTAGCAAAGTTTGGTCTAGTGAAAGTGCTTCTGTTAATAATAATAAAGCCAATGAATGCAAACAACAGATTTCAGATGTTGCCCGAAGATTTAAACCAGACGACATTTTTAATGTCGATGAAATGGGATTTTTTTTTACAAATGTTTGCTGACTCATACCTTGGCTTTGAAAGGGGAATTATTTCTTGGAGGGAAGCACAGTAAAGAAAGAGTAACATGCCTTCTGGGGTTCAACATGACAGGCTCAGAAAAGATTAAGTTCTTATTCATCGTGTAGAGCAAAAATCCTCGATGTTTTAATAAAATCTTTTTCGTTTGATTATGTAGCCAACCAGTGTTCTTAGATGACAGCAGATCTTTTTTATAGTTGGCTTTTTGGATGATCAAAGGCAAGGTATTATTCTTCATCTATAACTGTCACTCCCACCCAAAGCAAGTCATGGTAAAATTAAAGTTTATAAAACTTTTGTATCGTGGTTACAAGACGTAAATCCTTTGACATTTGAAAATTGTTTTAAAAAGCACGAGAATAGGGACGATAAAGATGATATTACGCTTAACCAATAGTAAACAATATCGTGATTCTCGTGGTTCTCGGTATATGTAACTATATTCAGAATATAATAATATTCTTATTTTAACTTAATGAACTTTGAACTTTGAGTCGAGATTATACTTCTTATGTAAGTATAATTACCGATTTCAAGCACCCTAACTTCGTCAACGTTATCAAGAATCTTTGCAATCATCTGCAACCTAAATATTAATAAGCAAGATAATAATTCATCAAAAAAAATAGATCTGAAAAACAAGCATTTCAAAAATACATGTACATCAAAAAAAATTAATCTGAAAAACAAGCATTTCAAAAATACATGCATATTTTTTTTAACTAAACTCAATCAATAAAAACTCAATCTGCAACATAGAAAGGAAACTTAAGGAAATAAATAATGGCAACAAAATTCCGTGAACAAATCCTATAAATTTTAACTCCAATACCGGGTGATTTTTTTAGACGTGTGGTTTTTAATTTGACAATACTATTATCAGAGTTGGTCTTTTTGACAGCATAAACGAAAAATTTAAGATGTTGGCTTCAAACTAAATTAAACTTATAAAAAATATTATTTACGACATTCAGTAAAATGTTTATACAAATTTTAATAAATGCTACTAAAATTGGTAGAAATTGGTTTTCGACTAAAAATCTCGTTAACAAAAATTAATTTTATAATCAAACTGTTTATCATTTATACAAAATATTGTTGGTAATTTTTAGTTTATTTTGAAGAAAAATTCAACTGACAACTTTTTTAACAAAACACGAAAACCTAAAAAAATGATAAGAAATGGTTTTTAACTCAAGTATTTAGAGAACAAAGAAAGATATTGACTTCAAATAATTTATCGTACACAAAATATTGTTATAAATATATTGTTAAAGTTTTAAGCATGACAGACGGGATGGACGGTGGGTCGCAACCTAACATCTTTTTTCTTTATAGGGGCCGAAAGATAAAGTACATGCCAACACTCCACAATCCATCCAAGACCTTATATATAGAATTCGTGAATTTTTTAGGGACATATAGCCGCGAATGTATGTATATAACTTTTAATTCAAATAACTTGAGTTTGCTACTCAAACATTAATAATATTATGTATATCCCTTGAAATGATGTAAGCAATAATCATAAAAATTTGATAAACAAAACTCAATGCAATGAATTGTTGAATCTAATGTTGGAAATGGAGTAAAAACAATTTAAGGGAAAAGATAAAATTAAAAGAGTGGATGTTCATCTGAAAAAAAATTAACAAACATCAATAAAGAAGTTTAAAAAACAACACTTTATCACTTTGAATAGTAAATAAATAAATTGAAGAAATATATTGTGGTGAATTTAATCAATTCTTCGAACTTAATCATTAAACTTTATAATTTTACCTATACCATGATATTTTGCAATTAGACGTTATCCTTTCTAGCATGCTTCACATGCGGTTGTAGGAAGGCATTTATGTAATACTTAATAAAGTGCATTTACACATTATATTAGATTTTGCCTTTCAATTGAGCCACCAAAGATTGCTTTCCAAAAAATTATAAAATCTCTTGTTGAAAAACCATATTAGTTGTAGTTGTGTCAATTTTAATTGTAGGAGACGATGCAAGTGAACAACATTTTTAGTCTTGGGTTTTCTGGTTTAATGTTTTCTCGGTTTTTGTTTCCCTAACTAATCAAAGCACCCTCTAGAAAAATTGTATAAATTTGTTTGACTATAAATATTTTTGTTGTGAGTTTGTTTAATGATTCCGTATTTTTATTTATTATTTTTTTAGTAGAATTTCTTTCGAGGGCATAATTTGCATACCCTTATACCTTACGATACATAAAAAACAAATACTAATTATTGCCGAACTGAGCGATTCGTAATGCACTTTTTGAGAATAAGAATACAGAATTAAAAAAAGATTTCATTAAAAGAAAACTTTAATAATATCTCAACAAAGCAATGCTGCTAGACTTTCTCAACACAAAAAAGCAAGTCCTCCATGTCTCGTGGAAGTGTCGTTATCTTATCCTTTAAGATATTCTCTTAAGCTCGTCCTTGAGAAAAGCTATTCAAGTAAGTAAAATTGCTAAATTGCTTTCAAAACGTACCTTGCTATGATTATACACAAAATCATCATCACAAAACGAAAGTCTTATAAAGAATGAAAAGCGAATTGAAAATGAAAAGAGGATTTGTTGCTTTTTTCTGTCCAAGTACATCGAATAGTGGATGATGGGATATCCACCGCCAGGCTCAGAGTTCCTCTTGCTATTAACACATTTCCAAAAAAATCCTATCAATATAAAAAGTGAAGAGCCCACTTTGACCAAAACCAGCAATCATAATGGTTTTCACATACATTACAATGATAGGAACTCTTCACACAATAGAGGGTCTAATTTTCTTAATTACCCCAATTCATTACACTTTGAGTACTTTTTCATGCTCTTTTTCCGAAAAAATGTAGACTATGCTAAAAGGATGTTGAAATTATCCTGATGTAGTCAATTGGGATGAGTTTTTCGACTAAAAAATAGTTAATTATAGTTGAAAAGCATAACCGGAATGCTGGTGTTAAAATAATCTCGAACGTCCTTTAATTTTGCCCGTTATGTGTATAATAATGTATGTGATTGGAATCCGATTGTCAGAATTTTTCTTATTTTATTATGTTTATGTATTTATGTCCTTTAAAGAACGATATATTTTCAACTACATATTTTCATTATTTACTATGTATGGGAAAGCCGTTAAGCTTTTTATGAGCCCATCTATTTTAGTTTAGATTTATCTTGCTTAAAACTTTAACAAAATAACAATATTTTGTGTGAGATAAATAATTTGAAGTCAATATTTTTCTTTGTTCTCTTAATACTTGAGTCGAAAACCATTTCTTAGCAGTTTTTTGTTGTTTTTTTAGGTTTTCGTGTTTTTTTTTAAAGTTAAATTTTTCTTAAAAATTACATACAAATTAACAATAATATTTTGCATCTGATGAAAAAGTTTATCTTCAAAATATATTTTTGTTACGAGATTTTTAGTCGACTTTTTATTTGTTATATAAACAAATACAAATTGTTTTTTCTTAGAAAATATAGCATAAAATGGAATCATTGTGAGGTCAATACATACACTCACGAGATATCGAGAATCAAATATCAATTTTTACCAATTTTGCGTACTATTTTTTGTAGATTTTAATTTTTATGAACAACTGACTGTCAAATTTGTATACAAATTTTACTGAATGTCGGAAACAATATTATAAGACGAAATTAGTTTAAAGCCAATATTTTTAAAAAGATATTTGAGTTAAAAATCAATTTTTACCAAGTTTTAGTAACGTTTGAAAGGTTTTCATTTTTTGTAAGAAAACTGTTAATTCGATTTATATGAAAATTTTACCAGATGTCAATTTGTCGTTGCATACAATTATTTTGGAGATATAATCATTTTTTGTTCATACAAAATTCAACGTGACAATAGTTTTTTTAGTTTTTTGATTTATAAAAAACCGGTATTTGTTTTTTTTTTCAAAATTATATCACTTTGGTAGCACGTCACAATATATAATATGTAATATAAAATTTAATTCAAGTATCTAGGTTTTTGGTTGGTGAGATATTATTTTAGGTTAAGCAATCCCACTCAATTTTTTTGAGAGTCCTTTCTGCATATTTCTGTGTTATTATCTGTATAACAAAAATTTTTGAAGTCGATATAATATGTATGTATGTATGTACATTACATACATATCTACTGGTTCTTGAGATATGGACGACGAAAATAGTTTAACGAACATACGGACGTACGGTTATACGGACATACGGACGTACGGAAGTACGAACGAACGAACGAACTTACGCATCATTTTATATTTCGATTCTAGGGACCTTGAAACGTCGAGAAATGTAAAAAAATTTGAATCGACAAATCGGACCAATTACAATTACTTTTCATGGGAAGTTGAAAAGTCTACAAAAGTGTAATATCAAAGGGTATCGGTGGCCAATTTTCATCACCTCTGTGGGATATAAAACGACAAGGAAACTTTTCCTGCCTACTGCATGACTCCAAAAGTGCCTTTGTACATAAAATGAAATCTTTAAATATCAAATCCTGACAAATTATTCGTTGAATAGCTAGTTGATTTTATCTTCACAGTCACATTTTTGGATAAACTGAATTTTGGTCATACAGATTTTCGAAACCATGCTTAGTCTTTTTTGAGATTATGAATTTTATTTTGTCAAACCTAAATGAGAAAAGAACCAAAAGAAATCTTAACTCAGCAATTATTTTAAACACTTTGACGATATTGATAATCAAATATTTTATTTCTGTTACAAGGAAATTAAACTTCATTCATTATGTTCATTGCTTGGATTACATTCCTCAAAAACCCTATTTTTATAAAAAAAAAAAATGTATTTCCTCAACTAACTATTAATACAAATACTTTTCTAAAATATATCTACGTACCTAGTATATTTCAATAGGTACAGTTATAGTTATAAAAGAATAATAATAATTTTTATTTGACAGGAAATTACTGCAACTGGACATGGGATCAATTTTTATGCTGGCCACCTACACCTGCTGGTGTATTGGCACGAATGCGATGTCCTGCTGTTGGACATGGAATCGATATAACAAGTGAGACAAGTCAGCTTTACATTATACCTTACCTACGCTATGTTAACTTATTCCCTCTGTATAGCAAGTTGATATAGGTACAAAAGGGTGTTCTGTTTTAGATGCAACAAAAAACTAGGGTTTATATTTTAGATTAATTTGAATAAAATAAATAAATTAGGTTGCGCAAGTCCGTTGAGAACTAGAGCCTAGTGACTTACCACCCTCAACCAGTCGTGTGTGCGATTACTGTTCTGTGCATTTTCCAGCTGTATTTGTGGGAGTAGATCTTTTAAATAAAATTTATTATTTAAAACTAAAATTTGCTAAATGTATCTTATTTTTCTGTTCTTATCTTACTAGTATCATACTAAGTGCTGGGGTGGAATCGGCTAAGGTGATTTTTGATTGTCACCTTTGTGATCATAAAAAGTGATCAAACTAATTTTTGCGTCTGTGTAAGGTGATCACCAAATTTTGTTTAGAATTTGGTATCACTTTAAAAGAAATTCACTGACGTTTGTTACAATTCCAGTGGTTGTATTCAAAAACCGATCTGAAGAAGATCTTTACTAAGAAACAAAATCCTACCTCCAGGAATTCGATATTTTTCGTAGAAGAACATTTTTGTTGCTTCTGAAGCCGATTGATTAAATTTGATTGTAAGTGGGCACAATTTCCTCTCCATTTGTTTTAAGGTCAAAGAAATAACCTCACAAACAGTACTTTGGCCCATTGGAGCTGACCAGTCAGCGCCAACTTGCCTTTGGTAGCCACCACCTCCAAGAAAATTTAAAGTCACGGCTAATCGAAGAATAGGGGGAATGTGTGTTGACCGCATTCCAGCTGACAAATCCAGAAGCGGTAGGATATGTAAAAATGTTTCCTTATTCAATCGAAAGTTTTTTAAGAATCTATTTAATTCAGAATATTAATTATAAATAAAAAAAAACAAGTTATAATAAATAGGTATTTATATGTGAACAAATATATAGCACATATGCGTACTTACTTTGGACTTGGAAGATCCAGAATGTTTATTTTATTGCGGAGGTTAATCCTCAAGAGCCGGACATTTCTAATTATTATGATTAATATTTTCATTTTCAGCATTTTCAGAAGGTAAAATCAAAGGCACAAACACATTCATATTGTCTTGAAATTTCAGCAACTAAAAATAAAAATCAATTTCCAATGAAAGTGACAACTAAAGAGCTGTCACCAGAAAAAGTCACCAAATCGTGATTGTCACCGGTGACTATCACCTTACACAGACCGAATTTGTTGATTGTGACTGTCACCTATCACAAATCACCTTACCCGATTCCACCCCTGGTTTGTTAACAATAGGTCATCATAAATCCATTATTATTCTATGTCCTTTATACTTAAATGCACTTGTGCAGGAACATTTTTGTTAATGAATACATAGTTTGAATAGTTTACTGTATTAAAGTTCTGTCAATGACTTAACCTCCGGGCGGCGGGCGGCGGCGGCGCACAAATATTCAACACTAAACCATTTTCCATTTATTATATTTAAGTCTTTTCTTGTTTTGACTAAGCCTTAATTTATAAAGTCTCTTGCCTTTTGCACAGAGCACCTTGTACTTATTCATGTAATCATACCGTGTATAGATGAAATTAAGAAATTTTAATCGATCTTAACTTTACGATGATGAAGAAGTTCGGTAGAGTAGTTTTCCATTTAAATACTGTTCCTTTTTGCATGTAGGTTATTTTTATGGAAAAATTTGAATTGATACTTTAATTCAACATAAGAAATTTTAACGAAACAATTCATTCACTGGTTCTAAAAAATGTTCTTAATCCCACATTATTTAGATATAAATCGATGAATAATTTAAGTTATTTAAAATGCTAATTCGACTTAAAGCTTCATTCTTTCCATAGTTAGTTCTATGTAAGTCAATATGTATAAAGTCAAAAGTACGCAGGTGATGAGTTCCGCCTCGGTAATTCAAATGTAGGTACACAAGAGTTAATGAGTTGATGAAGAAATATTAAGTCATTATTAACACGCCGCCGTTGATGGAGAGATTGTATTTGAAGAAGCTGAATATGATTTTCATAGGATCATCGCAAGGAAGACTCTTAAGGGCAAATCGAATGAAATTATGTTGGATTGATTTATTACGTTTTCTATGAATTGCGTTATAGGGAATCCATACTTGCGAAGCATAATTCAAGATGAAAAAGAGTAAAATAGGGATCATTGAACTAATTTGCCCAGCGTTTTAGAAAACCAAGCAGAGAAGTTACTTTATTGAAAGTCAAATTAATTTGAGTTCTAAGTTGGGACAGAAAATCTTTAAAAGTGACAACGCGACATAGTTTCTGATGCGAAATACAAGAATCAAATACACTTTCGATTTGTTTTTTTTTTTAGTAAAAGTAATCGTCAGACATTTTAAAACTATCAATGTCGGCTTGTAAAAGAATACGATCATGGGTGGTCTTTATCATTTTAGTAATCTTCATGTCATCAGCGAAAATGAAAACTTCACCTTAGCGCAGACATGACGTTACGTAGTTAATAGACAGGATTAACAGAAAAGGGCTAAGATGGCCTCCCTGAGGAACACTAGATTGAGCAACAAGTTTGAATGACAATTTCTAAATTTGGGATCATAGAATCTGTTTTCAAGTTAAGATTTGATCCAAGCTTAAAAAAATGGTGGAAAACCAAGAGCTTTAAGTTTAAATAAAATAATTCCGTGGCTAAGTTGTTCAAGGCTGGCTTTAAAAAAGTCAGAGTATACACTGTTAACCTTATTCTAAAACGTTTGAACATACATATGTACATATGTTTGAGAATGTGAGGAAACTTTTTAACGGTTGATCTTTTTTTTACAAAAAGTTGCTGTTAGCAAATGAGGTTTTTACTAAAAAATGCTATACTATAAGAAAGAATTTTTTCAAACAATTTAGGAATGCAAAAAAGCTTGCCAATGGGTTTGTTATATCCGCCTTGTTACCTTTCTTGAAAATTGGGGTACAAAATGATTTCTTCCATATACAGTGAAACTATCCTGTTCAATTAAAGCATTTCTACCCTTTTTTAATGCTATCGGGGGAATACCATTAGAACTGGCTGAGCAGTCATCATTCAACAAGGATAAAAGATCAAGGACCGTACTTTGGGAAATGACTACAACTAGTTTATGAAAAGAAGTGAAGATTATAAAAATATACTTCATCAACTACTTCAGGGCTATCAACAAATGACTCAAGGAAATTGATTGCGACAAAGTTACAGATATCAACAATTTTATGTAATGAAAAGTTATTGTCAGTGAAGTTAACTGGAAAGCCATATGATTGTTTCTTTAAGTTGACAAGTTTCCAAAATTCTATAGGATTCTCTTTCAAAGAGGTGCCCATATCAGTAACTATAACATAACTAGCGGATACAAAATCAGAAAGAGACTTAAATTCATTAAAGAATTTAACATACAAATAATGAATGAATGTAGCAATTATTGTTAGCTCTGTATGTGTTAACTTAAAACAGGCTTTAAAGCTATTTGTTGGTTAGTTATGGATACTTTCTTTATTTATATTGATTAGCTTCAAAAAATCTTAATTACATCTTAATCATTTTCATCGATTTCAACCCGCATCGCTTTTAAAATATTCTTCTTATTTTCCATTTAGAATTTGCAGAGCGGTTATGCCTTAAAAGTGGATTGTGGGCCAATAAGCCACATGATACCATTTTCAATCCGCATGGTTGGACCAACTATACGCCTTGTTTTAAACCTGATGTGATAGATTTGATGCAGCAGCTTTACTCTGGAGGAAATTCCGAAGTAATTCAGGTAACTAACTTTGCAGATCATTACTTAGGCTTAATGAAAGCTATTATCAGATCTTACAATATGGCAATGTACTGACATTAGCAAAATACTTTTTATTTTAGATTTTTGAGAAATATAAAGTATTATTCCATTTGAATAATTTAATTTCCATTTTGAATAAATTTTCTTATTTTTTGTTTGTATTTATTGTTTATAGAATAAATTTGTTGTGGCTGAAAGAACGCGAACGTTGGAGATCATTGGCCTTATGTTGTCGCTTTGTGCGCTGCTCTTGTCATTAGTAATATTTTGTAATTTTCGTAGTTTACGAAACAATCGAACAAAAATCCACAAAAATTTATTTGTGGCAATGGTTATACAAGTTATTATAAGACTGACATTATATTTGGATCAGGCCATTATAAGAGGCGGTCGAAATTTGAAGGGTAATTCTAGTCTGAATGGAATTGAAAACACAGTAAGTATTAATATTATAACAATTTAATTATTATATGAAATAGACAATTGGACAAATAGGAGCAGATATAATTTTTGAATAAGGACAACCATATAGAGTCATTCATTTTATGGTTCCGAAATTAAAGCTAAATGAAACACAAAGCGATATATTATTGATGACAATATTATTTCATTATAAATTTTGGCAATTGCCATTAACCAAAACCAACATATAACTACATTTAAGACAAACGATACAAATTTTAACAATGTACGTTAATAGACATATTTTCTTATTTTTAGTAATGAATTAAAGTTTTAAAGACAGATCGAATGTCCTTAGAATTTAATTCTTTGAATAAATACATTATTTTCAAGTTAGAAGTAGTGTAAACCCCAATGAGTAGGTCTTTCAAACCTGTGCTAGCTGCATTTAATCCAAGAAGATATAACTTACGAGTCAAAGGCGAAGGATCAATTTTCCAAAAGAAAAACCTAATTTGAGTGTTGACCATCATTTTACCCTTGTACTCAATTTCCGACGTATTATCAAGCAAAGATGTACTTTTTTTAACACACATCAAGAATGTGAAGTGCTTTACATAATCCTCTCATTTTTATATTCAAAACCTTAAGATCAATATATAGCCGTATCTCCTTTAAAATGCTTCCCTATTTTCCTAACTCTCGCCATGTGTTAATTGTTTAAACTTGTAAAGGATAATACTATCCCCTTAAGAATGGGGTAAAATAAGAAACAAAGTTTTTAAAAACAGCGGATACACTTACAACAGATTCGTACGCACATTACAATAATTCGTTTCAATTTCAAACCGAATTTGTAACAGATGTTGCCTGCACCAATTTTTAACTCAGGCCCAATAAATTTGCAACATATTAAACCAACAAAGTTCTCGTTCTCTTAACCATTTTTGAGTTACACAAATGTATATATGCAGTATTTAAAAAGCAGTCCATATTGAAAAAAGCATTTTTGTTATATGACATTCAAATTGTACCTTATGCAATTTTCATTTCAATTTGCAACAATTTCTTAAGCAATCTTTACGGTTTTCCATAAAATAACTCTTAAAATAAAAGGAACAAATTAAGGAATCTAAGAACAAGGCTTCAAACAAATATCCTATAGCTTCTTTACAAAGCACTTGTGGATTTACTTTAATTGACAATAAATTGACTTTCTGAAGAAGAACATTCTCTCGAAAACACGACCATAGTTACTCACTCAATTGTATTTATTCTTATGTAATTCATCATTGTACAAGTCTATGCATATATCTTTTGCCTATAAACATTTAATCGTGCATATATTTATTATAGCCATATATCTGCGAGGCATCTTACGTCTTGCTGGAATATGCACGCACTGCAATGTTTATGTGGATGTTCATTGAAGGATTATACTTGCATAACGTGGTAACTGCAACTGTTTTACAAGGACGTTTCCCTCAGACCGTTTATGCGATAATTGGTTGGGGCACATCAGTGGTTATGACAGCTCTGTGGGCTGTTGTCACGGCTCACTACAAATCAAACGAACCATGTTGGTGGAACTACAATCTAACACCGTACTATTGGATTTTGGAAGGTCCTCGACTAACAGTTATATTGGTAAGGACATTCTAATGATAATGAATGTAACTATATGTTGGTCATTATTCATAACATACAAAATATTTCTGTCTTTCAGTTCAATTTTTTCTTTTTGCTGAATATAATTAGAGTCCTGGTAGTAAAGCTTCGGCAAAGTCATACGAGTGACATTGAGCAGGTTCGGAAAGCAGTACGAGCGGCAGCTGTATTGCTGCCTTTGCTGGGAATCACTAATGTACTTCACATCATTCAAGCACCAATAAACCGGAGTGCGTGGGAGTTCGCTCTATGGTCATATGTAACACACTTTTTGACGTCATTTCAAGGATTCTTCATTGCAACAATTTACTGTTTCCTGAATGGAGAGGTAATTTTTAAGAAATAAAATGTAATCGAACGAAATCGAATCGATATGATTTCTCAAATGCTCTTCGTTAAAATAGTTTTGAACTTATGTAAGTTAGGTCCCTTTTTAATGTTTGAAACAAAGCCATCAATAAAATTTTACTATTATTGTTAAGGATGGAAAGCATATTCATTCTTTTAAAGAAACCCACCACTCGACTTGTTAGAAAAAATATATATGTACCATCGACCAAAGAAAAATATTATTTTGTTCTACTTTAATTATGCAAATAGAAGACATTATTGTTTTGTGTATTAATTCAATCGACTTCACTTTACTTCTACTTTTAAGGCGGATCCTTCTGTGAACCTCTTGCTGACATTATTGTGAAAGGAGTTTTTAAAACGTGTGGTTTTCAACAATAAGTAAAACGCAAGGAATTTAATTAAGCTTTATTATAAAGATAAAGGTTTGCCATTATATTTCAAAAATGATTTCGAGCTATTGGTCATCGTCGCGGCTGGCGCAAATAAATTGTTCAATTTTTAACTACTTTTTGAAGCAATTCTTGGTTGTTGGCAACGAAAACGCAAAGATTGGGCTCGTGTTGGTCAAATGAAAAGACTTTATAATGTTTTGATTGCAAAAGACCAGTTCTACAAGATATAGTCAACATCAACACACCTTTTATCTTTGTTTTTGGATAACTTTAAAATATGTTTTCGCTCATTTATCCAAAAAAGTATGTTTAAAACTATTTCCTGTATTTTAAGATTTAAAATGTACCTGCAAAAAATGTTTGTTTTCAAAAATGTAAATGTCATTTGATTTCTCAAAAAAACCTTAATTTTTTTTAAAATTTGTATTTGAAAATCGTTTTTTAAATTTTAGTTAAAAATATTTTTGGTAAAGAGTTTTGAACTTATTATTAGACGTCTTGTATTTCAATATTGTAAAAAATGATGACCCATTGTCAAGATATCAAATTTCGAAAAAAAATTAATATTTTTTGGTCATTAAATATTATTGAGACAGTATAAGAGCTTTTGCAGACATTTAGTTCTTGAGAAAACTTAAAAACAAAATAACGGTTCCATCCACCTGGAGCAATAGCAAAATATTTTTTTATATTGAATGAAGCCAAACTAAGAACACAAATTTTAGCAAAAATTAAAAAAAAATCTATTGGTTTGTTTTTGAGAAAATTCAATTATCGATTTTTGACCGTACAAATTTGTATTGGGACTACTGTTATTTTTAGTTTTAAAAAAAAAAGGAAAGACGTACGGACAAACCGACGAAATCGCGGATCCACTTTTTTCAACTTCTCTACCATCGTTATGTCATGTTTGATTAAAATCTCGAATTCGAATTTGTTTACGAATGCAAACATTGCCATACAGGTCCTATATGTCGCAAGTGAAAATGAAAAAAGGGTTAAACTAGAATACATTAGATAAAACGGAACCTCATCGCAAATGCAAACACTCAAGCGATTTTTAATTCTCTAGAAAATTTTGAGACTACAATACAAGAGTGATATGGAGAAAAAAGTAATAGATTCAGTCTATTTTTATTAAAATTGAAAGTAGGTAGAAACACAAATCTTAAAAATGAAGTAGATTTAAATATTTTGATGATGGTGCGAAGTAGGAAGAAGATTTTAAATTTATTTGAAAAAAAGAAGTAGATCTACTTCAATTGAAGTAAAGTGGTAACGCTGATTGGGGCAGTATGGCAGTGATAACGTACATTCCAAGGCGTCAGTCGTCTCTTAGACTAGCGGTTTCGCATAACCCCACAAAATATAATCCAGCGGTGTAAAATCGCACAATCTTGGAGGCCACGCCACAGGCCTCCGACACACGATGACACGAGAAAATGCACCAATAGTTTTCTTCAATACTTTGTGTTTTTTCGATTTCAAAAAAAAAAATTAATTGTTTTTTTTTTTCAAAATTCTATATTTCGAAAATGAGTAATCATTCTTTTACGAAAAACAAATATAAAACGTTTATTAATAAGCTCAAAATAACTGAATTGAATATGTAATTAAAACAAAAAGAGGATGTGATGCGACCCACACTGATAACTTCCCATCCCGTCTGTCGATTTTTCTTGCTTAAAACTTTAACAAAATATTTATAACAATATTTTGTATGAAATACATAATTTAAAGTCAATATCTTTATTTGTTCTCCAAATACTTGAGTCGAAAACCATTTTTTACCAGTTTTTTGTTGTTTTTGTAGGTTTTCGTGTTTTGTTAAAAAAGTTTTCAGTTGATTTTTTGTTTTAAATCAACAACAATATTTTGCGTATGATGAAATAGTTTAATTTCAAAATCTATATTTGTTAACGAGATTTTTAGTTGAAAACCAGTTTTTACCAATTATAGTAACATTTCTTGAAAGTTTTTATTTTGTATACCTATACACAAATACAGACTGGATTTTTCTAAGAAAATTTAAAACAGAATGAATTATCAAATTGGTAAAATTTTGCGTACAATTTTCTGTAGATTTCAATTTGCATTTAACGTTTGGATTTTTATAAAAAATTTACTGAATGTCGAAAACAATATTTTCTATAAGATGAAATTAGTTTCATTGAGTGCAAACTAATTTTATCTAATTTTTAATTTTTAAAAAGATATTTGAGTCGAAAAAAACTGTCAATTCGATTTTTCACAAAACTTTACCAGGTGTCAAAAACGTTATTCTTTGTTGCATGAATTTATTTTGTTTCAGTTTTTTTATTTATAATATATACATACATACTGTTAATTGAGTTTTTTTTTTTTTAAATATGCTTGTTTGGTATCACCTCTTAATATATAATATACAATTTAATTCGAGTCGTTAGCGTAGATACTTTGGGTTAATCAACATTTTCACTCGTTTTTTAAATTGCTATGCTCAAAACCGACCCACTCTATTTTCTTGAGTAGCCTTTCTGCATCTTTCTGTGTTGTTATCTGTATAAGAAAAGTTATTTGAAATCGATATCTTTACTATGGTACTTGAGATATAGACGACGCAAAAAAACTTCCCGAGCATACGAACGTATGTATGTACACACGCACGCACAGACATCTCTTTAAAAATCTTTTCTTTAGATTCTAGCTTCTAGGGACCTTGAAACGTCGAGAAATGTCAACATTTTCAATTCGAAAAATCGGACCCATTACAACAACTTCCTTTGGGAAGTTAACTAGAGGAATTTACTTTTAAAGTCAATTCATGCGTTGAGCACTTTTGCATATAAAATTCTAAAGAGTTTTACTTTTGCCACGTTTAGGGAGAGAGTTCCTTACGATATTTTTTCTTTGAACCTTTATTTGTGTAAGTTTGTTCAAATTTTAATAGAAAGTTTGTGAACCATATTTCTTTGAATCTATTTGTATTCCTCATTTCTTAAGCTTAATTTTAAGATGGATACGTCTTATTGAACTCAAATAAGAGTTACATTTTCTCTTCACAAGGAATTAAATAAAATTAGTAGGCGCTTATGAACAAAAAATTGATCGTACCATAACATTCTCCAAATAAAAATATATTTAAGAAATGTAACTGCGTCACTTTTCTTATAACTCAGTGTACCTATATTCAATCCAAGAATCTTCATTGTCATGGATGTCCTCTTCGTAGATTGCTTTAATGAAGAATCTGCTTTTTTTTCCTATTTTGTATCCCTGCGAAATAAAACTTAGCACTCAAAGAGATTAATATTTTTTTTTTTTTTTAAATTGTTAATTTAAGGTTCGTACGGCTTTATTTAAAAGCATAACCGTTTATATGTCATCCCGTGGCCACCCGGACTGGGCACCACGTCGTACTTCAATGTTTTCCGCCGGATACAATACTACACCTGCTTCGGATGGACACGTCCACACATCATCAAGGTAGTTAGTATCCTTTTTGTCATAAAGATATTTTAAATTATTTTTCAGATTTAATTCATTACATCCACACAGCACTGACAATAAAACCATTGGCAACAACAACATCGCAAACAATCATATCAATTCTTCGTCACATAGCTCACCCATTATCATTCATCAACAAGTCCAAATTCGGAATCGAAACCACCGTCATCAAAAAGGCTGGATATTATCGTGGTGTTGTCGAAAAAATAAGAAAATCGAACCCCAAGAAACTGCAGTTCCACCAGAATCAGCTTTATTCGAATTGTCCGAGCAATAAATATACCTCTCATCTACTATTTATTTATTTTTGTATAGACTAAAATAAAACTATAGTTAAAATAGGATTCTTCAAAATATTTCGAATCCAATAAAAATATTCTATTTTTTTTTTTTAGATTTTTATAAAAATTGATTGTACCTCTAGCACAAGAAAACTAAATATTAAGATCTTTGTAATCAATTAGTAAAGTGAAATCAATAGATGATACAAATATATATTTCGTTAAACAACATAAAAACTGAGTGTAAATTAATTTTTTCCACAGAGTAAAATAAGTTAAATAAAATCAATGCAATTTATGGACGATTTTGTGTCTTATTGTATAATTAAATTTAATTTAACTACAAGGAGTATTGCAGCCTCATCTGATGTAATAAACTTTCATAACAGGGAATCATATTTCAATTTAAAAATAAAATCTCGTACGGGAGTGTCTAGGGGCTGATTGAAAGTTGCAAAGTATAAAGTTAATGTCCCCAATTAAACATTTACCTACTTTTCAATACCGTGGGTAGTGTCATTAAAGCATTTATAATTTGTTTGCTTGATATTACTACTCTTTAAATTAGGTCACTGATGCTTTATAATTTTGGTTTGTGTGGCCTTTTTTCCTAGGACGGACGGTAGAATATCAAGTATTAAATATTAACATAAATACAAATCAAAAGTTCATATACAAAATAAAATTATGACAAAATTAATATTTTTGGTAAGCTGTCATTTAAACATTGAATTTTATTAAAAAAGACATTTATAATACGAAATCAGTTATAAGTTTGATGATGATAGGAGTTTTACACTTGAACACGATGGCTGCGTTCAATCACAGACAGATAGCGTACAAGGGAGGATCCAGACTTTTAATCTGGGGGGTCAAAAACTTTGAGCACCTAAAAAAAATGTTCTTGAATGTTCTCTAAAGGAAGATGACAACATTTAAATAACATAATGTGTTACTTAACCTTACATTTACATATACATATTATAGTGACAACTTTAGTTATTAGATTATTTTAGGAGATATGATCTAACTATTTAATTTGGACGACCTCCAAAATATGAAAGCATTCCAAGATTCCAACAGGATTCTAAATTTGCCGTATGGGTGATTATACAAAAGTTGGGTAACTTTTGAGGATATTTTGTTTACGATAGTTATTAAATCAAACTTCTACAAATTCGGGTGTATACGATGGCTAATCTAATTAATATATTGTTCCAAATCGGGCCAGTCACTTTTTCGAGTACATAGTAAGATATTTAAAAATATCAGAATTTGACTGCCAGGGGACTGACGAGGTAACATAGTACTGATAAAATACACAGTTTTGAAAGTATTATAACCAGTGCAAGTGGTGTGGTGTGTTCGATTGAGCAAGACGTTAAGTAACCTTTGTCTCTGATCGTTATATTTTTTTGTTTTGCTTACTTTTGTTTTCCTCCAAAATTTCCAAGCGTGTGAGATCTCCAAATTCCGAGGACACAATATTGTCCTCGGATTGTAAATTCTCAAAAAACTAAGATGTAGGGCAATAATATTAGGGGCTCCAGAAGAAATTACTGGAGTCCCTTACAGTTTTTAATCCCTCCCATTAAACTTTTGCATGAATCAAGTGAATATGTGCATTCATCAATGACATCACTAAAAGTTTCCGATTATTCGATTAAAAAAATGTCAATCGGTATCAAAATAATGTGCGAATCACTTGATTTTTATAATGTAGTCATTAATAAATTAAATGAAGACAATTGTCAATATTTCTCCCATTCCCTTAAATCTCAAAGAGCATTCAAAGTTGTTCTGTATGGTCTTTATGAAATGAATGTAAATGAACTGAAAGCCCAACTTAACCAACTCGGTTTACTGTGCAAAGAAGTTAAATTAATAACCAAAAAATATGAACAATACACAGCATAGACACACCATATAAAGACCGGAAACCAATCTGTCATTCTGGTTTTGCCTACAAGCTGAAACGTCAATTCTCATCAGCGTTGCCGCGAAGACAAAAATTGTAAGGGCAATTTTGAGGGCCATTTCCAAAATGTGCGGGCCACTATCCCACTACCGTGGAACAAATTTGTTTAAGAAAATAATAACAGTTTGTCTTTTCTAAATAAACTTATCATATTTCAGGTCTTTTTGTTTACAGTATTAGTTATCACACTTGTATAAATTCCCGATCGGGCACATTTTGGCAACGCTGCTTCTCACGCACCCTTATTTCTAATTCTAACATCAATTCACCACGGCTAACATCAATTCACCACCCTCTAACATCAATTCACCATGAAAATCCGGTATAGTGATAAGAAATTCTTTAGGGGAGGCACCTAGTGGCTACATCGACATTAGGTATTGCATTTTTTGGGAAGAGTACGATAACTCAGGCGACAAAGTTTAATGACGGATTTGTATAGAACAGTTAAAAACAATCATTTTTTACAATGGGAGCGGGGTGTATTCTCTATTTTTAGGCGTTAGGGGCAATTTAAAAAAATATGTACGTTAAATGGAAATAATGGTAATACTTACAACTAAGTGTTTTATACATTTTTTTAAAGACAACAATTTTGTCTATTAGCTTGTTTTTAAATCAAGTCAAAACTATGTAAATTAGAATAGTTCGTTGAGATATTATATTTTTAATAAATATTTATTAATCCGATCGTCTCAGATGCCAACTTAAGACTAAAATCGAAAAACATTTTTGCTGTAAACTGTCATCAAATATGGTTAAACAAAGATCTTATGGTTTCTTATACATGAATCACTTATTAGTAAAACAACATGTTCCTACGTGATTGTATTGGAATGTAACATAATATTTAATATCATACTTTATGATCCAGAAGATCGTACTTATTGCTTATTATTATATTTTGGTTTGCGTCTATGATACACAGATACATTTTTTACATAGTATCCCTTGAAAGTAGTTCTATTAAGGCCGTGTGTGAATTGCGTTAAAATGTGTGTTAAAATTTAACCAGCGTTAAAATTTGACACTAATGAGGTAAATAAAATGGGTTAAAATTTATTGAGCTGTGGAGCAGGTTAAAGTGTGTTAAAATTTGACGTTTCTATTGATAGAGAAATCTGCTCTTGCTTTTGCATTCAATTTTTCAGTGTTACCACATCGAATAAATCAATTAATCAAAATGGGAATTTTGTTTGAATATTTTTGACTGTTGTTTTAAAATATGACATTAGAATCGAGAACAATAAATAAAAAAGATTTTTTTTAGTTTTAGAGACTTTTTATTAACCCTGTTTTCTTAAAAATATGTTTTGGAAGAGAAATTATTTTTCCGCAAAAAAGAAAACCAATTTTTGTTCAGGGAAATTTCTTAAATTATCGAGGGAAATTTTTTACCCCGCGCAGAAATCTTGGTTAAAATAATTGTTTTAACGCAATTCACACAGCAAATGGCTAAATTTGATCCCACCTCAAAGAAGACGTCAAATTTTAATCGTGGTAGAAGTTTTAACGCAAATTTTAAAGCAATTCGCACACGGCCTAAATTATTTCAATTAAATAAAAATTATCGTTCACTGTTCCACACACAAGTTAAGTGGGCATATCAACGAAAACAAAACAAAAAAAACAATGAACAGAGTGCAGAAACTGTCAAATGTTTGGTCATGGTGAGAGAGGTTGTCACGTCAAAACCTATTGTTCAAATTGCGCGGGTTCTCATAAAACCGAAGAATGCATCAACACTGATCACTGATGCTCTTAAATGTGCGAACTGTAATGAAAAGCACAAATCAACCGACAATGGATGCACGGTTAAAAAGGGATATCTCGAAATGCGGGAGAAACTTTCGAACAAAACAAATAACCATCGTAATGGTAATCGGTCTCAAATCCAAGTAAAGATCATCTCAAATGCGCATGCTCAGAGAGTCAACCCATCATACCTGTCAATGGAAGATTTCCCAAACTTACCACATCAACATCAGGAGTGCAGATGCAGAACAACAACATTACCAATACATGGGTGGAGACAACGCCAGTGGTGAATTCGCATCTCATGCCAACTTCATCTGGTGAGTTATTCTCAATGGAAGAACTAAATTCTCTGGTAATGGAGATGATCAACAAATTAGGTTTATGCAAAACTAAAGCAGAACAATTTCAAGCTATGGCACAGTTAGCTACTAAGTTTTTATACTCCAATGCCAAGTAAAATAATTACAAATACAATGCTAGATTATAATTTAAATATTATAACATGGAATGCCAAAGGCATTCGTAATAAAAAATTTGAATTTTTGAATTTTTTGAATCGAAATGCAATTGATATAGCTTTTGTAACAGAAACATGGTTAACTACAGATGTACCTTTTTCTACACCTAATTATACATGCCATCGCGTAGATCGTATTAATCAAATAGGTGGAGGTATAGCAATTTTAGTAAGAAAGTCAATTCAACATTCTCTTTTGCCCGTTACTAGGACTCGATTAGTTGAGAATGTTGGTGTGGAAATAAGGCTAAATAATCATACATCAATAAAAATGTTTTGTGTGTATTTCTCAGGAAAAAATTCCTCTGTAGAAAAGAGAATTCTACTTGAAAGAGATTTGAGGAAATTAATTATTAGAAACGAAAACTACATAATCGGAGGTGACCTTAATTGTAGGCATAGAGATTGGGGATGTATTCGTGCGAACTCATGGGGTAATGTTCTTGCTAATATGTCTTGTTTGTACCCGTTTTCCATATTGTTTCCGTTTAGTCCAACTTATTTTCCGTCTTGGTCGAGAGGTTCACCTTCCGCCCTTGATCTGTTTATAACAAGTGTACCTTCATTTTTTACTCAACCCCAAACTGATCATATTCTTATTTTTTGTAAAATGAAAACCAGAGAGCAATACTTTCTGGACTTTAAAAATGTTAATTGGAGTCGTTTCAGATCAGAAATTAGGTCCAAGTTTAGGCCAATTCCAACTGATTTGAATGGAGTATCCTCAAAAGAAGATGTTGATTTTCATGTTGATTTTTTCTCAAACCAAGTTTTGGAAGCAGCGCAGACATGTGTACCAAAAAAAATCAAGAAACCATTTGCCATTAAAATGCCGGATTATATTTTAGCTTACATTCGTATAAGGAATTCTTTTAAAAGACAATGGCAACGTTATCGCTTAGAAGAGTATCGCAATGAAGTTAAATTTTATAACAAAAAAATTGCAGAGGAAATAAGTAAATTTAGAAATAAAAATTGGAATGAGAAGCTTAGTAAGTTGGAAAAGAATGCTAAACCTTTCTGGAACATAGCAAAAATTATCAAAAATAAAAGCAGACAAATACCTAACCTTCAAAATAATGATGAAGTTGTGTATCAAAACTCAGATAAAGCCAATGTTTTTGCAACAGCCTTTCTGAAAAATCATTGTGTATCTCAACACCTTAGTGATGATCCAACTAAAATGCTAGTGAGTGAAACAGCAAATACAGTTCACTCACAAATCACTGAAACTCCTAGGGATGAGTTTATATCCAGGGACGATGTCAAATACATCGTTTCAAACTTAAAAGTAAATAAATCTGATGGCCTAGACAACATAAAAAATATATATCTTAAAAAAGTACCAAAAGCAGTGCTCGAATTTCTTACATTTTTGATAAACGCGTGTCTAAAAATGCAATATTTTCCATTGAATTGGAAATATGCAAAGGTAATACCGATTCCTAAACCTGGAAAACCGTCAAAACTCCCAACAAGCTATCGACCAATAAGTTTGCTTAGTTATATAAGCAAAGTTTTTGAACAAAATTTGAAATGTAAAGATATTTCCGAATGAACAATTTGGATTCAGAACGCATCACAGTACTACTCAACAGGTATTTAGAGTCTGTGAACATATTAAGAAAAATCGATCCCTTGGTAAATCGACTGGGCTTATTCTACTTGATATAGAAAAAGCATTTGACTCAGTTTGGCACGATGGAGTTGTGCACAAAATGGCATATTTCAGGTTTCCTTCGTATCTTGTAAAAATTATCCAAAGTTTTTTGTACAATCGTTACTTTAGTGTTTTCGTCAACAACTGTTCGTCTAACTGTTACCAAGTTAGCTATGGTGTCCCGCAAGGATCAGTACTAGGTCCTTTACTGTACACTTCTGTACTTCTGATATTCCTAGACTACCAGGTTGTCAGACAGCAATTTTTGCGGATGATACAGGCATCTTTTCATCGCATGAATTAAGTCTTACCATTGAGAAAAATTTGAAAAATGCGATAGAATTTATGACTAAATACTACACTAAATGGAAAATAAAACTGAATGCTGACAAAAGACAAACTACAAACTACAAGCCATCTTTTTCAGTAGAAAAAGAAAATCTTGTTACCTACCAAGCAATCAACTTACCGTTAAGGGGGTATTCTAGTGTAGAGACATGAATTTCGCCAGGTTTTTGAAGCGCTGTATAAAGGAAATAACAAATATTTTTATTATACATTTTTTTATCATTTGTTTATTGATTTGTTGTTCATACATAAAAATTAATAAAAAAAAAAAAATTTAAATTAACAAAGTTACAAGCAGTCAAAGTGGGGGGTCTAAATAAAAGAGGGTGTCTTGGCGTGCATCCTACCAACCCTCCTGGTGATCTGAAAAACAAAAACCAGACGTTTTTTTAATTATTATAGATGTCGCTATCGTGACCCTTGGATAAGTTAAAAAAAAACTTTTTAACAAAATGGCAGCAGTTTGAAAAAAAAAAATGTTCTTGTTGCATATTTTTCAACAATTCCGAATTTTTTAAAAATACTAAATGACAAGTTATATTTTTGGGCAAGGACCACACGATAAAGAGATGTATAAAGAACATCCTCTCCAAATTTGAAGTAAATCGGTCTATTAGAACACGATATATCCTTACCGCCAGCTCGAAAAAAGTAGTTTCGAGAAAAACGCGTCCAGAGTTTTGAGACAAGTTTTCGTCAATTTTACTTATAGAATGATACAGAATACGTACATATTTTTAATCCATATACAAATCCTTCCTCTACTTCAAAATACTGATTCGATGTTCTCTAATGAAGACGAGCAGTTCTACCCTCCTTTGACGCCTCTGAAGTCCGGAATTCCGAGCGCTCGACCTTCCGAGTTTCTATGACCTTCAAAACCAGTTTCTATGACCTTCAATTAACTTGTGAAATAAAAGGAATATAAAAAAACCTTTTAAACGCATATTCTTGAATGTCTAAACTTTGGAAATATGAAAAAAAAAATTTTGATTTTTTCAAAATTCTACACTAGAATACCCCCTTAATGGTGTAAATATTAAATGGGAACCAAGTGTGAAATATCTTGGTATTTACTTAGACTAAAAACTGACTTTCAGAGAACATATTGCCAGAACTCTGCAAAAAGTTAGCATTGCTATAAATATTTTATATCCTTTTATAAATAGAAAGTCCTGCCTTAAGCCTAGTACGCTGCTGATGCGAAACGAAATTTTTCGGTGGTCTCCAAGTGCAGAGCGAAATGAAAACGAAACTAGAGCGGAAAAATATTTGTGGAGAGTTCTGTCTGGAAGTTGAATTTCACTGCTTGTCTTCATCACTTGTTGCACATCACCAATAACATCCTGAGTTTCCGATTCAGAAATGCAATGTTGGAACACACTAGACAAATCCATTTTATTTTAAATTTTAAATCAAAGTCAAAACACGGAAAGTCACGAGTAAACAATTTTTTTTTTCAATAAAAAAATTAAACGTCAAAATTTCGCAAGCAATTAATGTGCTGGGCAATTAAATTGAGAACGAAAAGAGTGGGGAATTGTACTAAGAAATCTAGTGCAGCTCTCCACTAAAATGTCACATTTCGTCGTTCAGCAGCGTACTGAAAAACGAAAAGCACAGCGAAATTTTTCGTTTATGATTTCGTCATGTCATTTTTGTATGGGAAATTTCGTTTCGCATCAGCAGCGTACTAGGCTTTAGCAACGACAATAAAATGGTAATTCAAAAAGTAGTAGTCCAAGCTATACTTCTGTACGGTTTGGGGGAAATGTGCAAAATGTCATCTTAAAAAACTACAAGTATCACAAAATAATGCTTCTAAAAAAATGATGCTTAACCTTCCACGATATCATTCCACCATAGACTTACATGAAAAGGCAAATGTTGAATTCCTTTCACTAAGAATCAATAGACTGACAAACACCTTCTTGCAAAATTGTGAAACCTCTGAAAATCCGCTCATTAATCAATTGATTTATTAACCATTTTTCCGATATGTTTTTGTGAGTTTGAATTATTCAAGTATTTATATATTCTCGTTAAATTGTTAATTTATTTTCTTTATGTTCATTATGTTCATTATTTACATATGTATTGTTTGTCTATACTTATCTACTTATTTATTTACTTATTTATTTATTTATTTATCTATTATTTATTACTTACTTATAAATTTATTTAACTTATTTATTTATTTATTTATTTATTTATGTATTTATTTATTTAATTATTTATTTATTTATTTATGTATTTATTTATTTAATTATTTGTTTATTTTTTTATATTTATTTATTTAACAAATTGTTAATTCTTACTAACAAATTACTAATATATTAAAATGTATTTATCAATTATTATTTATACTAACCTTTTTATTACTATCATACTTCTAAACAAAAGTTTAGAAATCTTAATTTTAATTGAGTCAAAATATACCTGCCTTTTTCAATTTGAGTTGAAGGTTTTGTTTGTATTTTCCTTCGAAATTATTGCTTAAATTATTCTTATACAAATTAATAAGGGTATTCATGTAACGATATAATTTTCTACTTTGTAGAAAAATATAAATTTCCGCAAAGGGTTTACATGAACACCCCATTAGAAATATTTGCGGAAACGTTAGAAACAAACACAAAATATATCTGTTTTTTTTTCTACGATTTCTGCTTCAAATTTGAGAGATAAAATTCTATATTTTGCAGAATATTTTTCTCATACAAATTTTGACAGTTGATTTCTACCGATAGAAAATTCTACAGTTTTTAAGGTTTCTATGGGTTTTCTGTGTTTGCATGAATACCCTTAATATACTTGTTCAGCAGAAAGATATCATAGAAAAATATCAAATCTCTGTATATAAACTGTGCGGTAGCTTACCAAATGTAACTGTTAATACGAAAATAAAGAATATCTATCTATTAACCCTTAAATGCACCTTGTATCAAAAATGATACCATAACTTTAAATCGCTGTAAAAGTGTTTTTTTTTTTTTTTTTTTTTTTTTTAATTCATTTTTATTACTTCAATCTTAAATCTATCTTAAAGCTAGACAAAAATTCATAAAACTAGCCTAATTGACCATAACTTACAACTAACTTACTGGTCCCATACGGACGCTCTAAGTTAAACAATAATACTTAATGCTAATGCCTTTCGGCCCTAAGATCTATTTTACTTCAATTCATTTTATTTATTTTTGTATTCTTTAGAAAATTTAGAAAAAAACTAATGTCAATATCCTTTTTTATTTTTACTTAAAAAACTACTTAAAATAAGGTCCTTAATATAAAACTTAAAGCTAACTAAAACTACCTATTCTACCTATAAACTACTTAAAACTAGAACAACCACAGCAGCAAATCTAACTATCTAACGTTTTGTTTTTCATATTTTGTTGTCTTTTTTTCTTTTTTTTAATTTATTTATTTTTTTGTATTTTTTTTTGTTCTTTTTTTTTTTTTTTTTTTTTTTTTAATATATTTTTTGTGTATATTTTGTTTGTACTTTTTTTTCTTTTTTGTGCCACCATGCCTATTCTACTTAAAACTAAACCCTAAAACTATAAAACAAGTATGTAAGCCGGCCAAGGCTTAAGACCCCATCCCGACTACCCACTATCAAGTGCCGATTGAAGCCACCAAAACTGGTTCTCCTGCTTCACCCTATCATTTCGGTCCCGTTCGGACACAGCCCTACTGAACCGAAGGAGCTCTGCTCCGCCTTGTGCCATGACGTCCCGATTGTACAGGAGTCGCCTATCCACGGTTCGTCGTCTGACGTGGTAGATTAGCGGAACTGCCAATCTATTCTGTATCAGACCGCATCTGTCTAAAAAGAGGAATGCCTCTGGTGGAATGAAGCCGCCCAAGCGTGCACTTTCAAAATACTCGTCGTTCGGATAGAACGCCCCGAAAATTAAATTGTTGGTCGAAGACATAGCTCTTGCAATGTGACCTCGGACGAGTTTTATCACGAAATTGTCAATTCTGTTGATTCGAGCCCCGTTGTATAGGACCTCGTTGGAATAGTAATGCACATAAGAAGATTCGGCTGTTCTGTATAAGCCGGTACAGCGTCGTAAACACTGCCGCTCGAACACCCGAAACTTCTCCATCTGGGAAGGGGCAACGTTGAACCACACAGGACAACCATAAACGATCATCGGCCGTATGAGGGCCATATAGCAAATTACCTTCACTCTGGGGTCAAGCCGACTGCTAAAAAACAGCCGTTTCGTCAGAGCGAAGGCTCCTCTGGCCCTGGTCAGAGCAGCATTTATATGTCTGTCGAAATATAAATACTGATCTAACCAGATACCGAGGTACTTCACTACACTTTTGCTCGCTAATTGCTGCCCGTGAAGATCAACGATGACCATCTTGCGCCAATTCTTGCACGTATCCCTCGTGGCCCTAGCCAACGGAGTCCGGAACAGAATTGTCTCCGACTTCTGGACATTTATTTTCAGTTTCCAGTCGTCGCAATATCGCTGAATCTTGTCGAAATCACGCTGCAAGAGAATTCTAATAACCTCAACCTTTCGGGCCGTTCTGTACGCAATAAGATCGTCGGCGTACGCAATTGCCTTTGTAAGACTACCTATCAGATCGCTGGTGTAAATGCTGAAGAGAATCGGCGAATTCACCGCTCCCTGTTGAAGACCATTTTTAATTAAGAATGTTGTGGTAGATGTTACATTGCCACTTTTGACAACAAACTTTCTACCGTTAAGCATATCATAAAGTATATACAACAATGGCTTGCTTATGCCAAGCCTGCTCAGTTTTAGGTAAAGACCCTCTAACCATACGGTGTCAAAGGCCTTTTCCAAATCAACCAGAACAGCACCTGTGCATTGTTGTTTTGATTTATTCCATTGGATATCAGAAACGAGTTTAGACGCAGCATGAATTGTGTCATGACCCGCCTTGAACCCGAACTGTTTATCCGGAATTATTTTGTTGTCCGCAGCCCACTTAGTCAGAGCCCTATTGATGATCTTTTCGAAAACTTTGCTGATGCTCGGAAGAAGACTTATCGACCGAAGATTTGACGGGTTGGAGTTGTCCTTTCCCTTTTTCGGGAGAGGATGAACCACAGCGGTCTTCCAATGCCCTGGATAATATGCATTATTCAGTGCATTATTGAAGAGTGTGGTGTAAATGTCAATTGCCTCCATCGGTAAATGTCTTAGTACAACGTTGGATATACCATCGACACCTGCTGACTTTTTATTTTTTATTGAGTTGAAGATGAGCTGAAGCTCAACCTTCGTTACTAACAAGGGACTTGGTCCCGTTTGCTCGGCGATTATGGCATTTGCCAAGGAATCGTCATTGAACCGCACGAAACCGCGGTTCTCAGATCGCCATTGTGTTATATCATTTCGAAGGTAAAAATGATTAAGTAGGGCTCTGTTTTCCAGGTCGTGGTTGGGGCGAATGCTAGCATTCACCTTGTACACTTGTTGGAAAGCAGCTCCCACCGCCTCCACTTTTTCCTTCGGATCTTCAATTATAAAAAAGTCATCGTCAAAGATGGCTTCTTCTGGATCTATTTGCGCTGTCCTGAGTACGTCTGTGTTCTCGTCAGTTCTTTGAAGTTTCAGACACGGAAGGTCATTGTCGTTCTTTTTCCTGAATATCTTGTTGATTTTAGGGAACATACTAGGGTCACTGGACTTAACTGACCGGATCTTGAGGTCCCAGTACTTGTTAATCGATAACCTGTAGTTCTCCTTAATCAACAGATTGACATTTTTTATTGACGACTTCAGTGTCCTAACCTCCAAGTCGTGTGGGTCTGTAAGTCGTCTGTACAAGTTTTTGAGTCTTGTCAGTAAGCCACTCTTGTGCTTATGTAGTGCGTCAATAGTCGCGTTTCTGTAAGCGTCCATTTGGTCCCGTTCTTTGTACTTTGGTATTGTCCGTTCCATTGTTCGTTTTATTGTTTCATCCATCTGTTGTAAATGTTGGTCAATTTCTGTATTTGTCAGGTTTCTGTTGTTTGGTGGGGCTATGTCACTCGAACGAAGTTCTCTCGCTAGGGCGTTGGTGAAACGAGGCCAGCGCATCTTACTGTAATTGTAAGAATGCGTTGCAACGTATTCCTCCAACTCCACGCGTTCGTTCGGAATCTGCATTACAGCAGCCAGTCCGCAGTGATCACTGTCGTACTCGACTGTCTGTAAGCAGTTTCGAGGGTGATTACCCACTTTGTCTGTAACTGTCAGTCTTGTGTCGTACAGCAAAAGATCCAGAAAGGAGCCGCTTCTTGGATACGATGGCTTTTCAGTAGCCAGTAGGTCGACGCCATATTCAACGCTGTAAAGATCCATCAAATTAAAAAGATGGTTACCTCTGGGATTACTATGTTGATTTCCCCAATCTTCATGTTTTGCGTTCAAATCACCCGGCCAAGATGAAATAGTTTTCTTCCAAGCTCAGTTTCAGTTCCCTAAAAAGAATCTCGAGTTCTGAAGCAAAGTAAGTAACCTGCGGAGCTCCAGCCGCGTAAGCCGCAATCATATACATCCGCTTCCCTTGAGTGAGAGAGATGCATACAACGCAAACTTCTAGCGTCTTGAGCTTTCGCAATTCATTGTTGTATATGACCTTATAATTAATGCCTTTTCGTATAAAGAGAGCGACACCGCCCCCTTGAGTGGAGTCGGGCCGGTCTCTTCTTACGATATTGTAATTTTTATGAGTCAATTTGTGTTTGTGGTTTAGCTTAGTTTCGCTAGCCATAAACACATCGGGACTGTAGTCTTTCAACAATTGGAACATATTGGCTCTTCGTTCAATCCTAATCAGTGAATTTACATTCACAGCTAGGACTTTTAGGCGCGTCTCCGGCAGCGCGCCCATTATGGTCTAAATTGCGCCAGGCCAGGCAACAAAGAGTAGAGATGGTCTACCCTTTTGCCTTGCTCCTTTATCTGACTTTGCAGCCCTGTTAGTTGACCTTGAATGCTCAACAACAAGGCTACAATGTCAGGCTGCACTTCTGGTGCCTTAGGCACGGGGGCCTTTGGGGCAACCGTTGGTGGAGCCTGTCTCGTATTCCCATTCCCTGACACCATTTGGGCGTAAGAGAATTTGGGATCCACGAATTTTTGTGTTGGAGCCTGTCGAACTGTTCGACTTACTTCGGCTTTTTGGCTGGCCTGTTTCTGTTTCATTTGTTGGACCTTAGGGCAGCCCCTATAGTTAGCCGGGTGCCCTTGGTTTCCACAAAGGACACACTTGAGCTGGGTTAAGTCCTCAACCCGCTCATTCCCCAGCTTACATTCTCCCTCGTTGTGGGTTTCAGAACACCTGACGCAGCGCAACTGCATATTGCAGTTGGCTCCGGCATGGCCGAACCTCTGGCACTTCGTACATTGTAAAATGTCGTCGTGCCTTTTTAATGTCTCCCAGTGTATGGCTTGATAGTCGAGGCATTTGATTTCCCTCAGACTCTCAAGCCTACTTTGGGGCGATAATGTTACGAGGAACATTGGCAGCCTGTAACCCCCTCGCCTGGACTTCACCGTAGTGAAAGGCTTGACCCCGATAAAATCGAGATCATCATTGGCATTTCCACGGAGCTCAGCTAAGAGCGCCTCCGGTTCCGTGCAGGAACTTATGCCCTTCAGAAGGACCGTCTTAAATTTTTCGCTTTTAGGCGTGTAGCTGAAGAACTCAGCTGTGGCCTCTTTTAGTAACCCTTTTACTAACTTGTAATCGGCCAGTGAGTAACACTGGACCGAATAATTTTTTTCTTTTTCGTTTAAAATTTTAATGATAAATTTGCCCTTAGTGGCCGACTTACATACCTGTTTTATGTCGTCCAGGTCAACTCTGTGTGTCCTTATTGGTGGTATTTTTTCCCTTTTTGTCTGTGGTTGTTTCTGGTGTTGCTGCTGCTGTTGCTGTTGCTGTTTCTGCTGCTGTTGCTGCTGCTGCTGTTGCTGCTGTTCCTGCTGCCTTGGTTGTTGCTGTTGCTTAGCATTAGCCGAAGTCGATGGGCCCTCAGACATTGGGCCTGTCACTGCTGATGGCGTCTTTTTATTTTGCTCCGCTCCTGTGTTTTTGGAAGCGGGCTTGGATTGTGGTTGTTTTTGCTGCTGTGGTTGTTGTTGCTGTTGTTTTTGCTGCTGTTGTTTTTGCAGCTGTTGTTTTTGGGCTGCCTCTTTCTGTCGGCGCGCCTCTTGTTTCAGCTTTAGGGCACTGAGGAGGGGCTCTATTTGCTCCTTGAGCTTATTAAGGCTTTGCTCGTACTGGCTGATCTCTGCCTGTTTGACTTGCAGGGCCTGCACCAGTTCTCTTTCATCTTGGAGGTCCGCCGCTACCTCCAAAGCCTTGTTTGTCTGCGGGACTGGCTCTGGCTCCGATAGAATTAAGTCTATATTCGGAGGCCTGAAGAGCCCCTCTCCGCCTTCGGACATATATTCAGTTTTCTCAGACTCGACGTAGTCTGAGAATTCACTGTCCGTGGTGACTCCTTCCCTCTTCTCCATTTTTTTTTTGTTCGCCTGCCTTTTAGCCGAATTGGTTCTTTCAACCTTATTTGGGCTTTTTTTTAATTTTCTTTTTGGTCTGGCCGCTGACTGGTCAGATGCCTGACCTGATGTTGTTGCGGTTGTTTGCGGTACCGCTGCTGGAACCACCGCAACATCGCCTGATATGTTGGCAGAGGTATCTTTCGATACCTCTGCTCTTTTCTCTTTCATCATTTGCCTTTTTTCCCAATTTATAAAATCGGCAATTTCCCGATTATGAAAAAAAGCTTCTAAGTTTTTCGTCGACTCGCTCTGGGACTCGAACCCACGACCCTTGGATCTGTCTCCAGACGCCACCTCCACTGGGCTACGATTCCTTGTTATTAGTAGTGGCAAACCACCGTCTTAAATGGAAAACCCTACAAATGCACTTTACTTTACTTTTTAATTTAAAATTAACTGGCAATCACTTATTAACACTTCTTCACTCGCTGGAAGTCAAATAACGACTGGCTGTAAAAGTGTAAGAGTGTAAGAGAGAACAAATATTTCTAGACTAAAAAAAAAACAAATCATGATCGATCCGTTATCAGTGGTTTATACGTTATCATTGACTCGTAGGCAGCAATTTGGCAAAAGAGTGAAATTAAAAGCTTTCTTTTTTTATATAAAATAATTTTGTGGAAAGAATTTATCCAAAAAATAAAATCAATAAAGGTTAGTATTTTGAGAATATAAATTCATGGTAGTTTTACATTGATTTTGATTTTTCAAATGAAAAACAAGTGTTTTAGTGTCGTATCAAAAATGACACTTTATGCAATAAGGACTTGTTTTGAACTAGATGTTTTTAGGCAAAATTGTGAATGTTTTCTTTTTTTATAGAATGGCACGAAAAATACTTTCGGATAGTGATAGGGATATCGTCAATTATTTGAGGAAATTAGGAAATCGGTGTTTGTCAGAGGATGACGATGACGATGACGTAGATGAAGATGATCTTGGAGAGTTGTTGACTCGTGCGCAGCTGGAAGCGCTCCTCGAAAATGAAGTTGCAAATGAAAGTGACCATGAACTTGAATGTGCAAATGAGGAGGCTGCCCCTGAAAACCAAGAGCATATTGTTCCGTTGGTTGAAGATGAAGACGCTTTGCCGCCGCCAGTAATACTAGTAAACAATGAATCAGGTCCAAGTAGCTCTCGTCGATCTGTGCCTAAGCCCATTGGCATTCAACGTCTTATTTGGACAAAAAATCGCTTGTGTATGATGAAGAAAAAATAAAATTTCACGGTTGCAACGACTTCCCATCACAGATAATGGAACTCGAAACTCCATGTCATTTTTTTTCTCATTTTCTTACGTATTTTGATTTTCATGTGAGTCTATCATTATCCAAGTGTTCGTTCATATTGGAGTAATAAACATGGATTTCAGGGCATAAAAGAAACTATGACAGTGCATCGATTTGAAAAAATAAGAAGAATTCTGCATTTCAACGACAAACACAGGCCTGTAAACGACTCCAATCATGACAGGCTCCATAAGCTTCGTCCAGTGATAGACCACCTCAACGAAAGGTATGGAAGTGTACCCATGGATCAGCGACTCTCTATTGATGAACAAATGTGTGCAACAAAAATGGGTAATTTCATGAAACAATATTTGCCCTTGAAACCACATAAATGGGAATTTAAACTGTATATGCTATGTTCATTGACGGGATATGCCTATAAGTTCATCATCTATTCCGGAAAAGACAATGATCCCATGTTGGAAAATAAGATGGACGTTGGAGCGGTTGGAAATGTTGTCACAAGTTACGAAGGTATCGAGATGTCTACCGTGAGCTGGAAAGATAACAACCAAGTAATTTTTTTGTTAACGTATATTGGTGCAGACCCTGTTTCAAGCATAGAAAGGTACGACAAGACTGAAAAGAGAAGAAAAAATATACCATGTCCAAAAATCGTCAAAGAATACAACGCCCATATGGGCGGGGTGGATTTGATGGATTCGTAGGTACTTGGGACGGTACCGTGTCCGTATGAAAAGTAGAAAATGGTACTTGAGACTTTTCTATCACCTCCTGGACCTTACTGTGATAAACTCATGAGTCTTATACAAGCAAGTTTTGTCTAAGAAAGGGAAAGGAATGAAAGAAATTTTGAATCTTGTCAATTTTAGATGCGAACTTGCCGATACGCTTTGTAAATATAAGGCACACAATCAGCCAACAAGGGGGCGGCCCAGCAGTAGCAGTAGTTTTTTGGATGAACCAGCTCCAAAGCGAAGGAATGTGTTGCAGGTTGTTCCGTCAATGGATGTGATACATTATGGAACTGATCACAAGCAAACACGACAGAGCAACCGCATGCGATGCATGATGCCAGGATGTAAGCTTTTGAGTAGCATTATGTGTGAAAAATGTAAGGTTTACTTATGTTCCAAAAAAAGTTGATTGTTTTAATAAATTCCATTCATAAAAATTATCAATTTAATTAATAAATGAAATAACACACAATTCTGCATTTTTTTATATTTCTTCTAATATGCATAGGTCTCAATGAATGTTGTATCAAAAATGATACAGCCATATTTTTCCAAATAAACCCGTTATTTCACATACAGGATTTTTGAATAATTTTTTTTCATCATATATAAACATATTCACGTGCAAAAAAATTTTTTGTTTAGAAAATAAAAAATCATGCATTTAAGGGTTAAGATTCCAAAAGCAGAAATGAAGTTCGAAAGTTTTATGAGCAGATGAAACTAAAATCACAAGTACATAAACCTGGAACCGAAGGCTGCAACGATAAAAGTGGAAACATCATAGTGGAATCGCAGTCAATGTTGAGGATATGGAAGGACTACTTCTTCAGACTGTATAACGGCGATGACGAACTGAATTCCGCTGTCAGGCAGGATGATTCATTCAATATAGACGACGAAAGCCAACAGTACCGTCTTCCTGACTTAGACGAAGTAAAGATTGCCATATCTAAGCTGAAGTCTAACAAAGCCGCTGGAGCAGATGGTTTGAATGCCGGGCTCTTCAAAGCTACTTTAAATAATTTTGTTACAAGATTGCACCAACTTATCTCCAAGATATGGTCGGAAAAAACCATGCCTGTTGAATGGAACTTCAGTTTTTTTTTCCCAATACTGAAAGAAGGAGACCCTTTAAACTGCACCAACTATATAGGAATCAATCTGCTTAACGTCGTTTACAAAATCTTCTCTGCCGTAATATGCTAACGTCTAAAACCCATCTTCAACAACCTGATAGGTCCTCATCAATTTCGTTAAATTTAGACCAGAAAAGTCCACGTCGATCAAATATTCACATTACAACATATTCTCGAAAAACCCGAGAACATCAAATCGACACCCACCATCTTTTCATCGATTTCAAGCCAATGGGGCTTTTGTGAGTATTGAGGTAGTGGCGCAAAAATGGGTTTAACGGTTAATGAAAACAAAACAAAGTACACGCTTTCATCAAGAAAGGATCTACAACACCGATGTCTCGGTCAAAACGTCACCATCGACAGACGTAACTTTGAGATAGTTAAGGACTTTGTCTACCTAGGAATAACACTAACGCTGAGATCAAACGAAGAATTACTCTTGCTTACCTCTATTTCTTTGGGTTGAGAAAGCAATTGAGTAGTAAAACCCCTTCTCGAACGACCAAAGTGTACTGCTATTCGGGGCAGAAGTATGGACTATGACAAAAGCTGATGAAGGCACCTTGGGTCGTTTCGAAATAAAAGTTCTTCGCGTGATCTACGGTCCTGTATGCATAGAAGTTGAGTGGAGGAGAAGATGGAACGACGAGCAGTACGGGCTCTACAGCGACGTACTAAGCCAGAAAGGTAAAAGTCTAACGACTGAGATGGCTGCGTCACGTAGAGCGCATGGAAACCAATGCTCTGGCCCGAAAAGTCTTCGAATCCACGCCCACAGGACAGCGCAGTATCAGGTGGCGCGCACGAGTGGAAAATGACCTCGCCCAACTTGAGAGTGCGCAATTGGAGACATCCAGCTAGGGACCGAGCTAGATGGAAAAGTTTGTTGGGTGAGGCCCTAGTTCACACAGGACTGTAGCGCCACCTTACGTAATGAAGATATCGAACGAGATTTTATGATTTCTTTCAAATGTACTCGTGTAATAAAATGGCTGTAAATAATTATGAAATTCATGCATCTCTAAATCATGTGGCTGTTTAAGAAAATTTAAAAAGTTTGATTGACAGAACACTTTTAAATATGTTAGCTTGCCGTTTAGTTTAAGGGTACTATACTTGCACAAATTTTAACTTCGATTTTCTCCGAAACAAATGGCGTATGGAACAGAACATTTTATGTCATTCGCGGTATAGAATGGGCAGGTTCAAACGACAAAAGAGACTTGAAAGTTAGGCAATTTCCTAGTATCTGATTGGCCAGCTGCCGAAAAATTAACTTCCAATTAAGGCAATTGTAATGAAAAGTTGGCTGGAAAGTTAGTCAAGAAAAATTGCCCTTTCTATCAAATCAAGTCTACTTCTGTCAAAATGACAGTTTATCTTGTTTTTTCATTCAACTGAAAGCTAAACTTTATTACTCTATGATTTATTTATTTTCAGCACTACCTCATTTAATGCTTCCTATAAAAGGGTTCCTTGTTAATTTGAGAAAGGAATAAGTAATATTTCTTTACAATACAAAATACAAATCGTGATGGACTTTTAACTTGCCTGAGGAGCATTTTGTAGACAATTATGTTTTTGGTAGTTTTTGTAGTATGAACTTAAAATAGATGTTTTTGAAGTAAAGTTCTGAGTTTGCAGTTTATGACACTTGAAAAACTAACTAGTTGCCTTGGTCAAAATGTACCTTTAAAGAATGAAGTTCACTGCAAATGAAGTCTCTTATGTTGTCTGAATCTGCCCAATATTTTTCTTTTCAACTTTCCAGTTCTTCATTTAATAATTGTAATGGGTGATTTTTTTGAGGTTAGGATTTTCATGCATTAGTATTTGACAGATCACGCGGGATTTCAGACATGGTGTCAAAGAGAAAGATGCTCAGTATGCTTTGACATTTCATCATGAATAGACTTACTAACGTCATGAATAGACTTACTAACAGTGAATGGGCCCTAGGAAAGTTGGCAGAAAATCCGCTTTTTTATCGACAAATTTTGTTCAGCGATGAGGCTCATTTCTGGTTGAATGGCTACGTAAATAAGCAAAATTGCCGCATTTGGAGTGAAGAGCAACCAGAAGCCGTTCAAGAACTGCCCATGCATCCCGAAAAATGCACTGTTTGGTGTGGTGGAATCATTGGACCGTATTTTTTCAAAGATGCTGTTGGACGCAACGTTACGGTGAATGGCGATCGCTATCGTTCAATGCTAACAAACTTTTTGTTGCAAAAAATGGAAGAACTGAACTTGGTTGACATGTGGTTTCAACAAGATGGCGCTACATGCCACACAGCTCGCGATTCTATGGCCATTTTGAGGGAAAACTTCGGAGAACAATTCATCTCAAGGAATGGACCGGTAAGTTGGCCACCAAGATCATGCGGTTTGACGCCTTTAGACTATTTTTTGTGGGGCTACGTCAAGTCTAAAGTCTACACAAATAAGCCAGCAACTATTCCAGCTTTGGAAGACAACATTTCCGAAGAAATTCGGGCTATTCCGGCCGAAATGCTCGAAAAAGTTACCCAAAATTGGACTTTCCGAATGGACCACCTAAGACGCAGCCGCGGTCAACATTTAAATAAAATTATCTTCAAAAAGTAAATGTCATGGACCAATCTAACGTTTCAAATAAAGAATCGATGAGATTTTGCAAATTTTATGCGTTTTTTTTTTTAAAAAAGTTCTCAAGCTCTTAAAAAATCACCCGATAGAATAAAAATAAAAACAAAAAACGAACAATTTTTTGATAATTTTGTATTTTTATTTTTATATATTTGTTTTTCTTTTATTATCACAATATTATTTTATTACTTTAATTTTAATATAAATATGTAACGCGACGCGTTTCGGACTATATGTCCATCATCGGGCGTAGAAGAGGGACAAATATATAAAAATAAAAATACAAAATTATCAAAAAATTGTTCGTTTTTTGTTTTTATTTTTATTCTACAATTAATAAACAACTCAATATGGAGATTAACCCACAATTTTATCTTCATTTAAGGATTAATAACGTTTGCATGCGGGCTCAAATACTTGCTTTCAGGGTGCTTATTTAGTTTAAGTCATATGAAAAAACTCTTAGTTTAATAAATTGAGTTTACATTTTTTTCAACTAACCCCATTAGATCTGTGCCACATGAAAAAAGACTTGCTTAGCTTATGAGTACTGTCTTTTGAGTGGAATCCTCCAAGATTAAATGTTTTATGAAAAGTGTTTTTCAAATACATACATAAGCCGTTCAGAATAACAACTGTCAGTCCCTGAGGGGACAGTTGATGTTATGTTTTATAAATAAAACCTGATTTAGTTTGTATTTTAATACTGTGGTGATAACTTAAGTTCTTTTTTTATTTATTTTTAATAAAGTTCTTTAAAATTTGTTTTACAAAATATTATTCGTTACAACCAACATATTATTATTTTGATTTAATAAGATACATATGTATGTGTTTTTGTTATAATTACAATCATATTAAGTTAATTTGAATTGTTTTTAATTGCTATTCTGACTTAAAGAAATATACTTATAAATCTATCAGTGTTTTATTTTTTATTTTATTAAGTATACATTTCGAGATTGTTAATAGAAATAGGAAAACAAATTTTATGCAATGTTGTATAATATGTACAGTCGATTTGAAACAAAAAGTTAACTTGATTGTTTTAAATTCTTTGTATCTTTTATATAACAACAAACAAAAAATAGGAAAGTAATAGTATTAAAACTAAAAAATAACAGAATTTTCATTTGGCCGAATTCATTGTTTTCCATTCAAATGAAATATAATTCAAATAAATGTTTTTATGTTTATTGGAAAAAAATCTAAATAAATAAGTTAAAAAAATAGATACACTTCGCTTAAACAGAATAGTCAACATTTTTATATAAGTGAATGGACCTTTTTTAATAAAAACAATTATTATTTTCCTCAATGTTGCTGGGTGTTTAAAACTGATACTAAAGTAAGAAAATGACACTTGTAAAGATTTTCCGTAATATATCAATAATTTATGAAAAAACATCGAATCAATTTACTATTCTAGACTAATTACTACTAATTTGCGTTTCTAGACTTTTTCTACATCAGCGAAGTGTAAAGAATTTTCTCAATTTTCTTTGAAAACAATTTATTATAATAAAAATAATATTTGTGGTTCTTAATATTGCTCAAGAACTTTTCAACAAACAAAAATTAATTTGTTCATTATATTGTTCAACTGCTAAGCACCACAATTACTCATTAAAGAATGCGTCAAATAAAACTATTTTTTATATTAAAAATACCAATCACAAACAAAAGTCTTAAAATTTAAAATATAAACTTATAAAAAATAATATTAAAAGCATGGCTTTCAGGAAGCATTAAGAAAGTTAATAATAATTCTGTTTTTTTTTTTAATAAATAAATGGTACCTTATAACATATATACAGCCAAGCCGAAGGAAGAACTTAGTAGTAAAAAGAACAGCTTTAAATATCAACTTAGATTCAAAAGAAAAAAGTTTAGGTGTTGAACATGAATTCTTCTGCTTTCGACTTTTTTATAAATTAGTAACGTTAATAAAACGTTTCTTGTTAAACAAAACTCAAAATATTTGTCTTTTAAACGAAGTAATTTTTATTTTTGTTTCTTTTCGATTGGAAACGTGTTTTGAAAAACTCTTTCAGATGTTAAATTTTTCAAGTGAAAAAGAAGTTATCGTTCATTTTATCTTTCCACTCACAAAAATTATGTGGCAGTTATCCAAGAAAGTAAAATTGCCTCATTTAAAAGCAGTTACTAAGCTACATTGAAATATGAGGTGTTATTTTTGTTATGGACTGAAGTACTTAATTTGTAAAAAGGACGGAAAACTAAATGTTTATTTAATATAAATAATAACAATATTAATTCTATTTATTTGTGACTTTTGTGGGTCAAGAAGGCATTGTTTTTTTTCTTTTTTTTCCATTTGGAATTAGAATTAAACTCTGGACTTGAGATGTTACTTTTCAGTATTACATTCTTAGATGATTAACAATTTGAATAAGATTTGTATTTTATCTTGTAAGTCTATCAATGTCATTGATTTGTGCAATACAAGCTCAGTATTCTTTCTTTGGAGACATTACCAAAATACTGATTCCACATATCGTTAGGTTCATTTGCCACGTAGTTATGTTCATGTTTGTACTATCAATTGTTTAAACTTTAATTTATTTTTGTTTAGGTGACATTACGTTTGAAGAATCAACATTTCTTTGGTATTTTATATTCAAATTGTTTCTTCGAATTAAGACAAAACCAAACAATTCCAATTTACTTTTAAAGAATGTTGAGATATGAATCGAAAAATGTTTTTCTGTTTGACTAGGGACGTCAAATGCACTATAAACTCATTTCTTAGAAATTGAAAGACTGCGTCATCGCAAGTAAATATATTGCAACCTTAGTCTTTGGACAGATTGTTATTCGATACACATATAAATAGATCTAAATCAATTTTGTGGGTCTATTTTCTCGGTATTTAACCGATTTTTCAAACAAACTGTTTTCGCAATTGTAATTGATTTAACAAATTTAAAATTTAATCTCAATTATGGAGTGTTTAACATACGAATTCCAAAATAAATACAAAAAGTGTTTAGGTATGGAATCAATACCCTAAAGAAAATATTTAAATTTAATAAAATTATAAAATATAAAACGAAAATATAAATGTCAAGTCATTAGAATTTTGTATGAACTTTATCAGCATCCCCTTAAAAGTTTCATGTCTTACAACAACGCATCTTCATTAAAAATATTCTTTCGTTAATTCAATATTTAATTATTTTTTTACATTGTACTAAAAACTCATTAAATATTTTTATATTCAAATTGTTAACTTGAACTATTGAATGTAATATCTAAATAAATTTGCCCTGATTGCACATTTTGCGTACGTATTGGCAGTAGTTTTCAATATTGCCTCAAGAGTGCAACATATTGTACCATTTTAATTCCAAGAAATATGAAAACATTTTAAAATACACCAAAATAATAAACCCACATTTTGTAATCCACTTCTTCTTAAACCTCAATACTGTTTAAACTTCCAGACGACATATTCTCCGTATGGCTTCCCAATCTATTCCTCTTCTTCATACCAACACCTTGACCGCCTCTGCTTGGCATTGGCGAACGCTGGACGCGAGGACTTCCCGGAACAATTGGGATACCGACCCCACCGTTATTGTTGTTGTTATTGTTTGTACTGCCGGACGTTCTTCGTGTTCGTCTCAGTGAGGGAATTCGCGTTGGAAGGCCATCTATGTTCATGGCAGAGTCGAGAGGGGTAACCCCACCTCCACCAGGTTGTGTGTAGAGTAGGTTTCGTGCACTGCGCTCTAAAGTTCGTCGATGGACTTCCATTGATGGAGTATGTGGTGACGGCGGTGGTTGATAGTGCATTGTTGGTGGATGATGGTTGTTGTTTTGATGTGGCGGAACTGGAGGAGGATGTTGATGTTGATGCTGATGCTGATGCTGATGTTGATGTTGGTGATGCTGTAGTTGGTTTTGATGGGGGTGATTCTGTTTCTGCAACATTATAGGCGATTGAGATGGTGGAGAGGTTCGATGGTGGTATGGGAGGGTTGACATCGTTGTTGTTGCAGGCTTTTAAGGAATTTGTAAAATATAAAATATAATTTCTTTCGTTAAGGTTAACAAAATAATTGGGTACCTTGTCACCATCTAATGCTAGAGGGTTCGGTGTAATGTTCATTCTTGGTAAAACACCGTTCATACGGTGGCCTGGTTTGTGACTTTGTGATCCAATCACTGAAGATGTTACAAATTCAGCTTGGATATTATCCAATTGGGGTTTATCTTCATCTATAATAATTAAGATTAATAACATGTTCATAGTTTTACACTCATTCAACAAAAACAACTTACCTCCTGATTGTGAATTCTTCCTGCGTCGCATACAAAGGCACGCTGCTATTATTGCCAAAAGCAGAAGAATACCACCTCCCCCAACTCCGGCTAAAACTGGATATATGGAGTTGTCTTCTTCGTTAGCCTTAGCCGATTGTATTAAATATGGTGTAATTGGCGAAGCAGTAGTTGGAGTTTCTGAAAATGAAATTGAAGTTAGATGTGTTGCAGATATTTACCAACTCAAATCACAAATAATATTTGTGCTTACTTACTTTTTGTTCTTCCCTGTAAAATAGTACTAAAATCTGAAGCCGCTGATGCTGTAAAGGATTGCAACTTGAATTCATATGCAGTTCCAGGTTCAAGCATATCAATTTGGTACTTTCTAGTATTCCACCCATCGACAGTGGCTTTGAGGTACTCTCCAGCATTTGATGCAGGCCTATAGTACGCATAGAAGCCATCTACTTTATTCGATTTATTTGATGTTAGTGTCCAATGTAACATTATAGCTGTTTCCGATATGGGTTCGACTTCGGTTAACAAGGGTGGGGGCAGATGGCCCTTAGATGGTCCTAGAGCTGATCCTCTCTGCAGCAGGAACTTACTTGAACTGTTTCCTTCTTTATTGTCGTTATTTGAATACACTGCGATGATTCGAAATTTATACAAACGATCTGGCTTAAGATTCGAGACGGACGAAGTAAAGTTTTTATATCCGCCATGATTTCGGTCTCTCTTCCCGTAAGGAATATCTTCATTCATTGTTTGCCAATTTTCTCTGGGTATAGTCTTTGTGAGATCGCCTATCATACGGTATTGTACTTTGAAGAATTCTATAGGAAGGCCATAATTCTCTACACTCCAACGAAGCATCACGGAATCATCAGATAAGCGAGTAACATTTGGGCGGGTAGGTAATGTCATGTTAACTATTATAACAAAAATATATAAAATATTACATTACATCACAGCAATAAAATGTAAAATTAATACACAATGATAAAGTAAATTTCATGTAAATCATGCTAGACGAAGAAGATGTGCTTAAATTGCATATACAGTGATGGACAAAATAATAGAAACGATTTTAGCTTACAAATCCAACTACGCAACCAATTGGCAAAATTGTGAAGAAATTTGAAGATCATTATCGTTTCCCTCGTTACACTAAAAATATCGCTGCTGTAAGTGAAAGTGTTGCCGAAGACCCGAATGTGTCGATTCCTCGTCATTCTCAAGAATTAGGATTGTCTTACGGCACATTATGGCGTATTTTGCATTTGGATCTACTCCTACATCCATATAAAGTCCAGCTCACACAACAACTGAAGCCAGCTGACCATTCACAACGTGTCGTAGTTACGTCGTCGAATGGATGCTTTACAAGAGGCGGTGAACGGGGATTTTTTGAAAAAAAATTTCTTCAGCGACGAAGCACATTTCTCACTCGGTGGGTATGTTAATAAACAAAATTGTCTTATTTGAGTTTCTGAGAATCCTCAAGTAATTACAGAGAGGCTACTACATCCAAAAAACTTCACTGGATTGTACTTTACTTCTTCTGAAACGACTGTCACCGACAATTCGGAGCGTTATGGTCATATGATAACCGACTTTTTTTTGCCTGCTATTGAAGAATACGACTTGGTGACACATGCCACACAACTCAAGAAATACCACCCAATATGTGTCAAAATGTGGTGGAAAATTACCTCAAAAGAATCGATGCTTGCAACAATTCGCGTGGTTGTCATAATGTCAACGTTTAAACTTTATAATAAAAAAGAAATATCATGAAAGAAAAATATTTCATACGTGTTTTATTTACGTTTACTTTTGAAACCGCAAAATGGATAACCCTGTATATAAAAACCATAGCACTCTCATAGCAGAAACTTTTGATGGCGACCACATTCCGCATTATTAGCGTTAGTGTCGCGAAGTGGAGAGATTCACGGGAGCGAGAGAGAAATATTATTTTCATTCCCATAAGAAGCCAGCAGAGTAAGGAAAATGACAAAGAAGAAGAATTTTATTTATGTAAAAAAGGTGTCAGAACCTTTTTAAAAAATTACATCTGCTTCTTAAATATGGGTGTTTCCTTTTTTTCTGTTGAGTTTTTGGTTAGTCACAAAATTCCAAAAATAAAGTGTAATATAAAAAATACGTATCTATTTTAAAGATTTAATATAAAAATGATTCGTCGGAGGAACTTTTTTATATGGATACATTCATTTAACGATAGGATTTTAGTACATGATTCTTAGGTATCTATATTCAAAGAAACAAAACAGTAGGGTCCTATCATAAATTTGATGCAATTCCTCAGTCCACTTTTTAGACAATTCTTTTTGCACTGTCTGAATCAACTTTTTGACCAATGGCAATTGGAAAACTACTAAATATTAGTAAAAATTGATTTTCCACTTAAATATCTTGGAAATAAAATAAGGTATTGACATTTAATACAATTTTGTGAGCTCGAATAATTTAAGAATTTGATATGTGGTAAGACTATTAGAAAAATCAAATTAAACAATTTATAATTTTGTACATGTAGTATCGGGTATTTTTGTATCGATTTGAAACTTTCTTGTAAGATTTGGAAGTTTTTTGTTTGTACATAATACGGCTCTTAACACAAAAAATGATAATTGTTCATGTTACATATTTCAAAATCTTGATGTTAAAACCTTGTTAAGACGAAGAATTCTTCAGATTTTTTTGTAAGAATGTGTGTCCAGCGAAAATAAAAATTAGATGACTACTTTTTCATTTTAAATTATAATTGATGGAAATACAATTAAGTGTTATGCTTATAATTAAAGTTTAAAATCTTCGTCGTTACAACTATTAAATATATATTTAGGAATTCTGAGAGTGTAACAAACTATAATGTTGTCGTTATTGTGGACCTTCGTTTAAAAGGCACCAATTACTTTTGCCATGACTGAAGGTTGCAGACAGGTAGTTTTCCCCCCATAAATACCTCAATATTCATATGCCGTTATTTTATTACTTATATAAACAAGCTTACATTGATACCCAAAAAAAAATTAAATGCAAAAATGTTTACTCTGGCAAAGAAGGGGGATTTGCTAGAATTTAGATATCTTAAGACTAAGTCTAGTGTTTTTCTAAAAATAAAGACCCAAACAAAGTTTATATCATTAGCACTAACCGTGAAATAACCGTTGAACTAAGCCAGGGTATTCTAAGGTAAGAGTATGCCTTTCCTTATATCCTTGATAATTCAACTTTGTAGATAGGACCTTAAACAAAATTCCTTTAATAAAAACCCACACACATATATCATAAGAATTTAAAGTTAAAAATATGTCTCAAAATTTGTTCTTGAAATACTTTTTTTACCGGAAGGTAACATATATGTACCTACTTTACATATAAAAAAAAAAAAGATTTTTGTTAATTTTTAAAACACACAATTTTAGAAGTTTCTCATCCCATTTAAGAAATGCACTTTCCTTGAAAACTTCCTTGAATTATAATTAAAGGTAATAGTTTGGTTTATTACCTCTTTAAATTTTTCAAAAAAAAAAAATAGAAATCCATCAAAAAGGTTTACCTATATTATAATACTTTTCAAAATTTTTGGAACCTTTCAACCGCATTATTATCAACAAATCTATTTACAAAAATCGTATATTTTATATGAGTATTCCTTGAAACAAATGCGCTTTCCGTATTCACTCAGACTCTCGTTAATTCACTAGTCTTTCCCTATTTCCGTCTGTTTCGAATTATAACGTATTTAAGTCTCCCGGCTGAAAACAAGTTTCTCCAAAATACGTTCAACCAAAAATATCTAGATGTCGCCCAATCCAACAACCAGTTAATATCACAACCACAAATAAGGTCCACAATCCACATCATCCAAAATGAGTTAGAAGACTCTCTTAAAAACATGTTGGTGTTCTCTGAAGACTTTTTATGTTGGAACATAAAGTAGCCACCGAAACCGAACCGAGCACCGAAACCAACACGCAAGCAGGCAGCAGGCAGCCGCAGCACTCAACTCAGCCGCTGAGCAAACCCAATTTAGTTTCTCATTGATAATCGGAGTGAGTGGGATTGCCGTTTTGTGCTCCGTGACTTTGCGAGTCGAGTGTTTAAATTTATTAATTTTGTGAGTCAGTGTCGGTGCACTTGTTTTTATACATTTCATTTGTATATGAATACGAGTAGTGTATGTGTTTGTGTGGCAATACATGCACGGTTAAATAAAGAACCAAATGTAAAATATTGCTTACTTACTTTCTTCTTCAACAACTTCAACGTTCTGCTGCCTGTGGGACATAAATTAGATTCAATATCTAAATAATTTATAAATACCCACATCAAAAAATCTATTTGATTCCAATTATCTGCATTTGCATTGCAGAATAAAACTTATATGCTATGTCTGGTGTAAGCAATAACACCAGCAATAGCGCTCTAAAAGGTGCTCCCAATTCCTCCACCACATCGCCTAGAAATGAAAATCCAAATAGCAGTGGGAATGCTTCAATTTGTTTAACTCCCAGATTCACAAATGAAGAAAAAGCAATCCTTTATAGTTTGTTCCGCAAGCACGAGGAAGTCATCGACATAAAATACCGCAAGAAACAAAAAGGAAAATACTCGGTTCGGGACGCATGGCAGTCGATTGTTGATGACTTCAATGGAAACCCTTGCGTGACAATCTTTCGTAATCTCAAGCAAATTCAGAAATTTTGGTTGAATGCCAGGTAAAATCACGTACCTACTCATGATTACATTTAATAAATAATATTTATGTTATTGTAAATGATATTTAAACAAAAACAAAACGAATGACAGAATGAGAATATAGGCTTCATCAGCTTCAGTTGCAAGCAATCCAAAATCAAAATCCAAATCCAAACAAATAATATTGATCTGTTTCTGTTTTTAAAGCGGAGTGAGTGCTTCTTTTTAAGGAAAAATCTTCTCCACTCGACGACCGACGTCGCCATCGCCATCGAATATAAATTAAGTGAAATACAAATGGCGGCAACAACATTTGAGTAGCTTTGCATTGAAGAAGAAGAAAACAAAAATGACATCGAGAAAAGTGTGCGCTACGCCATCTATATGTGTAATATCTAAATCTGGTGTAGTAGTTGAAATGTATTTCTGGATTTTGTGGTTAACTACAAAACTAAACTAGAGTCCAAGAATAAAAATAATTTTCTACACATTTTCCGTAATAGGTCCTAGGTACTACCAGTATACATAGATACAAAAAAGATGCTTTAGAAATATGTGCTTGGTATGTCCAGGTAGGTACATTATTTGGCTTAATTCATCTTAACAGATGAACGCATTTACTGTACCTATTTACATACATTAATCATTACCTTCAAAACTTAAAAGATATGTAGGTAACTGTAACAGAAACATTTTCATATCATAGGTATATGTATTTTTGTCATTTGAATTCTTATGCAGGAAAGTAATTTGATGATTTATGTAGCCGTTAAACGCTAAGCGAAGCTACGCTAATTTTATTTTTGAATCGTTTTTATTTATAGGTAGGTACATATTTTTTTTTGATGATGGATTCTAGTTAATGTTTATTAATAATGTGTTTTCGGACTTCGGAGAGAGATCGTTTTTAACGTACATTATGTTTCTTTATCTTCAAGTAGGTATTCTCTTTTTATTTTTGCACGCAAAGACAGAGACAATATAAATTGTCTGATATTGCAATTATTGCTTTATTTTACTATACCTATCAAACCTTTGAATTTCATGGCAAATAAAATCCATTTAAACTTTCTGAAACCCTCACGAAACATTAAATCTCCTGAGGAATTACTAACAGAAGTAGGTACCTATTTTGAACTTTCAGGGGCTTGCGAATCCCAAAAAATGTTTGCAGTCCAAAAATACAGACAATACAAAAGTAGGTACATCAATATTCTTTTGAAAAGCAAATTTTGCAGTCTTGCATTTTGTATTATTGCATTCCAATTTTTAAAAGCTCGCCTTTCAAACAATGATTATTTCATGTGACAAAATATCTTTTTGTTATTAATTTAAATTAATTTTTATTTATTTCAAGATTGCGGAAACAATATCCCTTTCAACAAGATAATGATAAGAAACAAAATATTACCCGCAAGACTTCCACTTCTGGCAATTCTGTGACTGTGTCGCCAAAAACTTTGGATTGTGTGCCAGCGCCAATTAAATGCGAACCAGAATTCATTCTTCCAGCAAATAGCACACCACAATCAACGCATAATGCTGAGGAATACGAAGAGATCGAATTACAGGACACTACTGTTACCGATACACTTAATGCAGAATCATTAGAAGACTCAACAGAAATTCAACAAATTCACGAACAAAATCACCAAGATATTCAGCACCAAATAATCCAGCAACAACAGCAGCAACAACAACAGCAGCAGCAGCAGCAACAACAACAACAACAACACAATCATCAAAACCAACAACATGCGACTGTACAAGCGCAACAGGTCAATGTTGATCAAATAAGTGCTGAAAAACTCACTCTTAACGATCTACTTCACTTTAAGAACGCTCGCCCTCGTGATGAAATTATTTTGCAGATCAAGCATCCTGATGGCGGATCAATAACCCTGCCATCACCCACTCGCATTTCTATTCCGCATCAGCATAGCAGCTATAACCACATCATTGGTGAAATAAAAGGACAACCACAAACGCCACATATCCAAGTACAACACTACCAAACCCAACAAATTCAACAACAATCACCTCAGCAAGTTGCTCAGCAGCAACAACAACAACAGCAACAACAACAAATTCAGCAACAATATAGCGCAGCCAATTCAACCTATTGCACTTATACCACACAACACCTGCCCCATGCTTCCTTGCCATCAAATATCGGACAAACTGTTAGTACAGCAAACCAAGCCAGCTTTGTGGTATCAGAATCCTTCGATGATAAGGTAAACTTTTTCAAGCTGAAAGAGGCCGAGCTTCGATACAAAGAAGTACAACTTCAATTAGAACAGAAACGCATTGAAATATCGCGTATGCAAGAAGAGCTTAAGCATCAGAAGGAAATGCATCGGTTGCAAGTTGACGAAATGAAAATAAAAATTAGAATTTTAAGTGAAGAAGAACGTAAGTTGAGAAATAAAGAGAGTTAGTTATAAAATAAAGAAAATCTAAGTTTTTTGTTTTATGTGATCAAATGCATCTTCAGAAATTATGATAAAGGTAAGTTGGTATTAATGATGAATTTCTTCAAAAGATTTATTTAAATTATGACATCACTCTATTATTAGAATTAATTTATTATACCTAAATGGTTACCAATTAGGAAACATACAAAAAGTCAATTACCTACTTATTGTTTAAAAATGTTTCAGTAAAGAGGGAGAAATCTTCACCATGAAAAATATCAATATCCAACTACCCACTCAAAAAGGGAAATGGTTTTTAATTAAACTTTATCAAATAAGTTAAGCTATTTCATTTCACATGCGTAGGTTGGCTTCAATCTACAACACTATCAAACTCTATGAACTTAAGTTTTTTTTTTGGCTTAATTCTTGCGAGAGCTTTACTACTTAGCTTGAAACTGTTGAGAAGTGTGAACGAGTTTTAGGGACAAGTTTATATTGAAGACATACAATTTTCCATCAGACTTTTGAATCCCTCTTCATAGAGGGTCCGGTTCTCATTTATTATAATAATGGTTGTCATGAAATGAATTATGTTTTTCTTTTAAGAAAATATGTGTGGTTACACCGAAAAGATACTCCCATGGAGTGGATTAAAGTATTCAGTTATTACTCTTGAAAAAGTTTTATAAAATTATTGTATTTCTGTTTGGTATCCAAATACATCTTTCACTCACCTGGTTGATGCTTCCGCTTCTCCTTACTTTTGTTGCCGCTATGGTCCGATATTGGTTTTGTAGGGAAGTGTTCTAAAGGCACATAGCCCGGTTCGCCCGGTATTTGTCTCGGATTTACTTGAAGTAGATTTCCTTCACTTGTCTGTTTATAAATAGTAATTAATATTATTTCATTTGATTTTTTCCTCTCTAATTAAACTCACCTCTCCTACTATATTCTTTGCAACACATTGCACAATACCAGCATGCCTTTTTTCTACATGTTTAATAAACAATCGATTACCCTCCTGACGTGTTTCATTATCCTGCGATGTGTATTCGCCATTGATCAACCAAAATATAACTGGTGCTGGATTCCCAGTTGTCAAGCATTCTAATTCCAAGGATTCTCCCTCGTCAGTTAGCGTCGCTGCGGGCCCACTTAATATTTGTGGCCGTGTCAGGACCTTGAGTGTTATAATGTGCACGAGTGCTGGTGAAATTCCATTATCCAATCGGCAAACATATGTCCCTTTATCTTCGGGTATTACGTTTACAATCTGCAGTCCATAGGGAAGTGTTTTTGTTCGATTGTGGTACATATTCGAGACATCAGGACTGCTCCACACTGCCTCTGGAGGTGGACTGCCTACACCTGGGCACTCTAGAACAATAGTCTCACCCGGTTTCGCAGTGAAGCTACTAGGCGGTTGGATAAGGAAGTGAGGACGTGTTCTTTCGGTGTGATCTATGCGAATGTCTACCCGTTGAGGAAGTTTAACATCAATTCCAGTAATTGCATTCATCGCCGAACAAGTGTAGTTGCCAGAGTCTTTAGCTGAAACCGAATTCAAAACTAGTCCTCCCGAAGAAGGGAGAAATTCAGTTGTTGGTATTTTTATGCCATTACGATAAAATGTCCAAACTGCTGGTGGATTTGATGTAACGGTACCACACCTAACTACAACACAGTTTTTCACTGCTACACTCCATTCTACAGTTTTGTTCGCTGTACCATTCGCATGGTCTACACTGATGGTTGCAAGGGTCAAACTTGCCGTCACTGAGGCAATTGCTGCTGACCCAAACCAAGCAACACATTGGTAATCTCCAAGCGAATCTGGACTCACATAAATACGCAGCTTAGACATCCTCTCTTCATTGGATATGTTGTAGGAATCTGCCTTATGCAAGTACTGAAACGAGTCTGTTGTGGTTGAGTTGGCGTGTCGAAAACGCCATTTCAAGCGTTCCGGAATCAGATTCAGTTCACACTCAAACATAACTTCGTCACCTTTTGGAGCAACGATCGACTCTGGTGATCGAACCATATGCACTCCTAGAGACGTGGGCTGCTTTGTGGTCCTCACACTCGAAGAGTTTATCAAAGCAGCGAATTGTAGAAGTCGAAATAAAATAATCGCAAACAGGTGGCTATTTGTAACTCTGAACATGGCGAATGATATCTGAAACAAACAAAAACATAAAAAGACTAATTAGGAAGGAATATTGGAAAAGAATTTTCCACAAAAGCAAAGTTTGAAGAATAATAATTGATGCGCACACACAAACTTGGTAACCAACCCAGAGAACACAATTCCATGACGCTCTTCTGGATCATATATGAAGGTAGGCAGAGGTACGGAGTAGATAGGTATAATAAAATTTGATAGCACAGTTTGTTAAAAGGAATACTCGGGTTCTGCACACAAAACATGAAACAAACAAGGAATTCACTTTCTGGATCTCAAAAGAATAAAACTGGTTTAGTCTTCGGACTTCGAACTAAGGTAAATGGATAACACAGCACGTGCATTTTCATCGTCGTCGTAGTCGCTCGATTCTATAGGTTCAAACAAACCATGAGGGACGCTGCCCTTCACAATAGGGAAATAAACAAGAAACAAAAATTTCGCATTCCATGATCCTTATTCTTCTTCTTTTCAGTTTCGGAGCATCCGATGGCTAAAGATACAAAAACAAAAATGTTAAAGGCTAGGCGTTAAGTTGAATGAAGATTTATGAATCCACATTTTTTATGACTTTCCACAGACATTTCTTGATTTTTATTTTTAAGAACCTACCCAACCTTTGTTTTGTTTTTACTTCAGTATCCGGTAAACATCTTGAGTAAAAGAAGGGCAATGATGATGACTAATAATTCAACTACTGAAGTTAAAATACAAATATTGAAATTACAAAAATTATGTGAAGGAACAAGAACATTGACAACTTTTCTATACCTGTGTACCAAGATTACTTGTGATTACTTTAAGTTAATAATAATTGTAATGTCTAGAACTCGACGATTATTGGAGCCATAGTGATTTGTAAGTGACCTCAATGAAAGAAGAGGGAATGGGGAAGGTAGAAAAAAAGTAAATGCTAGCTTGAAAGAATTTAAACATGATAGTGAAATTATTTATCTCACTGAATTTTTGTATATCACTTGGTCTACAAACTTTACGTAAAATTTTGACCTTAGAGAGATCATAGTTTGGTAGTTTGATGAGTAAGTAAGAGAATGTGATATTATATAGGATTACAAAATATTTTCATAGTTATGTACTGTACTGTACATACTATGTGAGTACATTGCCAACCACTAGGATGAGTCCACAAATGTTGGAATCGATTTTCGGTTTTAATAGCTGGGTGGAAGTGTTGTACATTTTCTTATATACTTTGAAGTCATATCATAAGAGTTATGAATTTTTATTTATCGTCTATTATAAATCACTTACAAAATAGGTTTAAAATATTAGAAAGTGATTTATAGAGTTAATTTCCACCTTATTTTATTTTATAAGGAAGCCAATTAAACCAATTAAAGTAAAAACTTTTGTTTAAATCATAACCCTGGTCGACAAGGTTTTCTTACTGGCATTAAATTTGCACTTTTCCAATGGGTTTTGGTGGCCTTATTTAAAATCCTACTTCAAAATTAATATACCACGTCAGGTTTTTGAGGTAACACTTTTTAAAATTCGAAAAAAATACACGTATATATAAGGCTTTTTGAAGCTATCTTATCTAAATTTATGAAGTAAATTTTTTCAATAAAATCCGTGATGGTTTTCCAAATTTATAATCCCATTCTTCCATATTCAGTTGAAATATTTATATTATTTCATATAATATTCGAAAAAACTTCAAAAGTTTTCTTACCTGTCTTACAAAAATCTAAAAGAAACTCTAAACCATTTTTGCTAAAAGGGTTTTCAACAAAAAAAAGGCTAAACGGTTTGAAAGTAAGTTTGGTTCTTGTAAAGAATCTGTTGTCTAAACAATTCTATTATATCAAGTTTTTGAACTTGAGCGAATAGTTAAAATTAGAGTTTGGATTCGAAATCAGCACTTTTTTTTTTTTTTTTTTTTTTTTTTTTTAAATTCATTTTTATTAATTCAATCTTAAACCTATCTTAAAGCTAGACAAAAATTCATAAAACTAGCCTAATTAACCATAACTTACAACTAACTTACTGGTCCCATACGGACACTCTAAGTTAAACAATAATACTTAATGCAATGCCTTTCGGCCCTAAGATCTATTTAACTTCAATTCAATTTTATTTATTTTTGTATTCATTAGAAAATTTAAAAAAACTAATATCAATATCCTTTTTATTTTTACTTAAAACTACTTAAAATAAGGTCCTTAAATAAAACTTAAACTAACTTAAACTACCTATTCTACCTATAAACTACTTAAAACTAGAACAACCACAGCAGCAAATCTAACTATCTAACGTTTTTTGTTTTTCATATTTTGTTGTCTTTTCTTTTTTTTTTTTAATTTTTTTTCTTTTTATTCCATATTTTTTTTTTATTTATTTTTTTTTTTTTTTGTATTTTTTTGTACTTTTCTTTTTTGTATTTTTTGTATTTTGTTTTTTGTGCCACCATGCCTATTCTACTTAAAACTAAACCCTAAAACTATAAAACAAGTATGTAAGCCGGCCAAGGCTTTAAACCCCATCCCGACTACCCACTATCAAGTGCCGATTGAAGCCACCAAAACTGGTTCTCCTGCTTCACCCTATCAGTTCGGTCCCGTTCGGACACAGCCCTACTGAACCGAAGGAGCTCTGCTCCGCCTTGTGCCATGACGTCCCGATTGTACAGGAGTCGCCTATCCACGGTTCGTCGTCTGACGTGGTAGATTAGCGGAACTGCCAATCTATCCTGTATCAGACCGCATCTATCTAAAAAGAGGAATGCCTCTGGTGGAATGAAGCCGCCCAAGCGTGCACTCTCAAAATACTCGTCGTTCGGATAGAACGCCCCGAAAATTAAATTGTTGGTCGAAGACATAGCTCTTGCAATGTGACCTCGAACGAGTTTTATCACGAAATTGTCAATTCTGTTGATTCGAGCCCCATTGTATAGGACCTCGTTGGAATAGTAATGCACATAAGAAGATTCCGCTGTTCTGTATAAGCCGGTACAGCGTCGTAAACACTGCCGCTCGAACACCCGAAACTTCTCCATCTGGGAAGGGGCAACGTTGAACCACACAGGACAACCATACACGATCATCGGCCGTATGAGGGCCATGTAGCAAATTACCTTCACTCTGGGGTCAAGCCGACTGCTAAAAAACAGCCGTTTCGTCAGAGCGAAGGCTCCTCTGGCTCTGGTCAGAGCAGCATTTATATGTCTGTCGAAATATAAATACTGATCTAACCAGATACCGAGGTACTTCACAACACTTTTGCTCGCTAATGGCTGCCCGTGAAGATCAACGATAACCATCTTGCGCCAATTCTTGCACGTATCCCTCGTGGCCCTAGCCAACGCAACGGGGTCCGGAACAGAATTGTCTCCGACTTCTGGACATTTATTTTCAGTTTCCAGTCGTCGCAATATCGCTGAATCTTGTCGAAATCACGCTGCAAGAGAATTCTAATAACCTCAACCTTTCGGGCCGTTCTGTACGCAATAAGATCGTCGGCGTAGGCAATTGCCTTTGTAAGACTACCTATCAGATCGCTGGTGTAAATGCTGAAGAGAATCGGCGAATTCACCGCTCCCTGTTGAAGACCATTTTTAATTAAGAATGTTGTGGTAGAAGTTACATTGCCACTTTTGACAACAAACTTTCTACCGTTAAGCAATCGAAATCAGCACTAATACTTAAGTCCAAAACATATTTTCCAAAACTATGAAAGTATCAAATTAAAGTTTTTCTCGAAATTTCATATATGTATGTATGTATGTACATACATATGTATGTATGTAGATTCAAATAAAAACTCATAACTAATGAGAATTTTCAGAAACTAAGTAATATACTAAAATATTTTAAATTGTATCTAAAAGAGAAATATTAATTTGTACTTTTCAAACTCATCATACAATTTATTGTTAAGAAATATTTTGAGTTTTAACTTAGACTTAAAACCCTCGTTTTAAGCATTTTTATAGGGTCATATTTTAAAAATCTTATGTGATAGAAAAATTTAAAAGCGAGATTCGAATTAACGACATCTTTATCCTTTAAAAAAGTTAACTTTTGTTTTGAAACAGAAAAAAACGTAATTTTATCAAACAGTATAATGATTGACATTTACATATCTTAGAAATATTACAAAAATCAGATGTCAATTTTTAACAATTGACGTTCAGAAATGATGCTAACAAATTCCAACAATTCGTTACAATGGCTGCGTTCAATCTCGTGTTGGGTAGGGTATCTTGGATAGGTGGATTTTTAGATACCTTGTTGAACGAGTTGGATAGCTGTATTGAGATAGCTGTCAAAAAATAAAAACAACTTTCAGCTGTTCACAAAAAGCAGAGAAACATTTAAGCTTCGAAGTCAAATTGTTGTAAGATGAAACATAATAATTACCGTCTATTATGTACAGAACATCCTCAAATACAACTTCAACTAACATTTTGTATCTTTTTGTTTACCAACAAAAACAAAAAGCGGAAATCAATTTTCAAGTTTCTTGAAATTCAACCATGTGTTGAATCAGCTGTTCTGTCAGATACCTACATACCCCAGAAATTCTTGGATACCTTTGGATTCCTTTTTTGACATATCAGCTGTTTTTGATCAGTTGTTATTTTACACGTAAAACACTAACAAAAAGGTATCCGGATACCCTATCTGCCCGAGATTGAACGCAGCCAATGACCCATGACATACAAGTTAACAGTTGCTAAAAAAACAGACCATAGGTGACAAATGTCAAGTCAAATGCGTTTCTTGAATGAAAATCTAGACTAAGCCAACTTCTTTGTTTTTAGGATGTCATTTGGCAGGCTCAGACATAAAGAGCAGAAAATAAATTAAGAAATTTTCCTCTAATATTTCAAAATATACATAGTAGTCTTATATACCATAAGACTACATAGCAAGAGATATTTTGTATTTACTTACTTTCCATTCAAATCTTCAAAAAAGTAGGCTTTATTTTAAACCAATGTTTTGACAGTTATATTATAGCCAATCAGGTACTAAAAACTTTACTAAAAGTAAATCAAGTCCTTTACGTCATCCAAACCTGCCCAATACTCTTTGGCCCAAAATAAATAGAGTTGTATAGAATTTGGCTAGCAATTAATGCATTTAATAGATGAATCATCAAGTTGGAAAAATCACAGATTTTGAGAGTACAGGTGGAAAAATTAATGCTGATTTTTTTTTTAAGAAATTTTGGTTTTGGTTTTAAAAAATCTCAATTACTTAAGGGCTTAGGAATTAATTTTTCAAGGCCGAATCGTAGGTTACATTTTTCACTAAATGTATTTTCGAAAGGATTGATCTACATAGTATACGGTTTTAAGATAGGCAATGAATTTTAATTATTCATTTTAAAAACATCAACAAAAATAAGTTCTCGAGAAAATTAAGAAGAATTGCTGCTTATGCATAATATTTTAATAAATTTGTATACTTAAAAATTGTCGTGTTCATTTGCAAAAATACCTTTTTATTGGGTCCCAATAGTAACATTAAAAATTGTGACGTTTCAAGTTCAATAGAAATTAAATCCATGACTTTAGAATGATGTCTTTGTCTGTGGAGAACAGATGGAAACATGTCACGAATCCGAAAATATTTGTATCAACTTCAAATAAATTTTGTTTTACAGATAATTGAATTATCAAAGCACCAGGGAATGAGTTTTTATACGGCTATTTAAAAAAAGGAAATCATTCTGTAGACCCTAATATCTCAAAAACCAATAAACCTGTCAATTTAAATTAAATCTCATATAATTATATTATATTAAATCTTATAAAATAATTCAACAATTTTTAAGCAGTTTTTTCACACAAAATAAAAACCCTACAAAAAAATTGATGAAAATTATTTTCCACTTCAATATTTTGGAAACAAATTGAAATATTGTCTTCAATTTATTTAATGTTATAGAAAATAATTATTAGATAAAATTTAAAAAAAAATATTAAATTGACATTTTTCTTACACAGAATTAAAAACTACAATACTAAACTGATTTTAAACTTAAATACATAATTAGAAAAAGTAGAAATTCACATCAAACATATGTATTTCATCTTAACAAAATGTTGTTGTAAACATCCGGTAATATTAAAAAAAAACAATCGACAGTTTTCTACCAAAACAAGGAGCTAAACCTTTAATTTATTGATTGTATACTTTTTAAAGTTCATTAAATGACAATTTGGCTTATTGCGAAAAATATAACTATTTTAAAGGTCACCACTGGGAAGTTATCAGATTGGGTAATTTTTTGTTCTTTTTCCGAAAACAAACTTTATGAAGACAGTACTTTACACATTATTAACTCCAAGTGCAGACACACAAACAAGCAAAATTGAATTGATTTTGATATCTTATGTTCGATTAGTTTGATGGTTCTGAGCAGAGTCTAGTAGGTATACATTTTTGTTTAAAAAAGAGACAAAGTTTGCAAGAACGTCTTAACAACTTCACCACGAGAAATTCAGATTTTTACAAGTTAATATACCTTAAATGTTCTTGTTTTGTAGAAACCTTTAAACCATAAATAATTCCAAAATTTAGTTGCAAGCCTTACTTATACTTTGCAACATATACACCTCTCCATAGTTCAATGTAAGAAAATCAAGAACCAATTTCTAGCAGTTAACACTAAAATAAATCAATGATTCATTCCTCTGAATCCAAAGAAAAACCTTAACCAATAATAGAATTTCAGTCTCACATTATTAATAAAATAAAATTACTCATTCTAGAGGAACATCTATCTAAAAGTTTTTCGATCAATTTTGTTGTTTTCTTTATGAAATGTGATTAATAATAAAAGCATTTTGAGGTGATGCGTATTTATATTATTATATGCTACTGTTACCTTAATCGTACCTGTGCCTTTTATTTTTCTTCTGGTTTTTCATTCTCAAGAACCATCCAGAAACCATCCAATTATCGTCGGTTATGCTTTCGCAAAGAGTTCTTTCTCAAAATAAATCCAAATGTGACTGGATTGGATGGGGATGGATGCTGCAGGAGATTCGTTTAGATACATTTTATACTCAACCTCAAAAGTACCTACAATCAATCTTTCGAAGTTTACATTCCTTTTCGATGCCCATGCCGAATACCAATAACCTGTTGTTCAACTGAAGGCTTGCTATAAGCCAGAGCAAGCCATGAAACATGGAATGCAACAAACCGGATACAATATCTAAAAGTTTTTAATATTTTTCAGTTTTATTTGTCGTATGTTGCGATTTTTGCCACATACGTGTTCCAAGAAATAGCATCATCGTTGTTGCTCTTCGCCATGGCCCAAGGTATATAAAAGCTGGACATTTTATATTTGTAATTGGAATTTTGTTTCCCTTGTGAAATTATAATCTTGACGAATTCACATTATTGAAATCACGATAGGTAAGTAAGAGAATTGTTTAGTTATATATTTACTTTTGAGTGATTACTTTTAACAAAGCTAAAACCATAAAGACAATATCAATGTTAAGTAGATCATCGCTCAAATTAATGGGGTTTTCAATGGGTAAACTAAATCAACTTATTCTTGGTCTAGATTTGTCAAAATACAAATTTCCCTGTTTTTGCATTTCATGAGGCAAAATAAATTGATTTTTTTTTTGGTTTAAGACAAAATCTGCAGATCTGGATTTTTTTAAAGATTTACCCCTCTTTGCACCAATACTAACCAATTTTTCATTTTTTAGTTGGAAATTTGACAGCTCTACCGGACTTATACACACATTGTACGCTGATTGGCAGCTGCCAAAAAATGACCTTCCAATTAAGGCAACTTTAATGGAAAGTTGACTCGAAAGTTATTCAAGAAAAATCTCCCTAACTATCAAGTCAAGTCTATTTCTGTCAAAATGACAATTGATAATGTTTTTTTTTATTCAAGTGAAAGCTGAACTTTATTACTCTATGGTTTATTTATTTTCTGCACAACTTCACTCAATACTTTCTGTAAAAGAGTTCGTTGCCAATTTGTAAAAGAAAAAAGAGGCTGGGATGCGACCCATCCCTTCTGTCGATTTGTGTTGCTTAAAAGTTTGTCTATATGTATCAATTTTTACAAAATTAGCGTACTATTTTTTGTAGATTTTATTTTTTATGAAAAACGGACTGTTGGATTTTTATAAAAAAAATCACTGAATATCGAAAACAATATTTTCTGTGAAATAAAATAAGTTTGAAGCCAATATTTTTAATTTTTGAAAAGCTTTTTGAGTCGAAAGTAAATTTTTACAAGTTTTAGTATTGTTTTTTTTTTAGGTTTTTATTTTTTGTAAAAAAAAACTGTCGTTTCGATTTTTCTCAAAATTGTATAAAATGTTGAAAACAATATTTCTTGTAAGTAAAAATTAGTTAGAAGCCATTATCTCAAATTTTTGAAAAGATATTTTAGTCAAAAATCACTTTTTACCAACTTTTGTTAATTTTTTTTTAGGTTTTTAATTTTTTGTACAAAAACTGTCAATTAAATTTTTTTCAAAATTTTACTGAATGTTGACAACAATATTTTATGAAAGATTAAAGTAGTTTAAAGCCAATATCTCAAAGTTTTGAAAAGATATTTGAGTCGAAAATCAATTTTTACCAACTTTTATAATTTTTATTTGTTAGGTTTTTATTTTTTGTAAAAAACTGTCAATTCGATTTTTCTCAAAATTTTTTCTAATGTTGAAAACAATATTTCTTATAAGTTAAAATTAGTTAGAAGCCATTATCTCAAATTTTTGAAAAGATATTCGAGTCGAAAATCAATTTTTACAAACTTTTATTTTTTTTCGGTTTTTAATTTTTTGTAAAAAAACTGGAAATTCGATTTTTTTTCAAAATTTTACTAAATGTTGAAAACAATATTTCTTATAAGATAAAATAAGTTTGAAGCCTTTGTCTCAAGTTTTTGAAAAGATTTTTGAGTCGAAATTCAATTTTTCCCAACTTTGAGTAATGTTTTTTTTTAGGTTTTTATTTTTTATAAAAAAAAACTGTCAATTAGATTTTTCTCAAAATTTTATCAGATGTTAAGAACATTATTCTTCGTTGCACAAAATTGTTTTGGAGATGAAATCATATTTTGGTCGCAAAATTTTCGAGGTGAACTGAATTTTTTTTTCAGTTTTTTTGATTTATAAAAAAAACCGTTAGTTGGATTTTTTTCCAAAAATATACTTGTTTTGTATTACGTTACAATATATAATATAAAATTTAATTCAAGTCTCTAGCGTCATTGGTTCATGAGATATTTAGGGTTAACCAAAATGTTCACCTTTTTTTAAACTGCTATGGTAAAAAAACCACCCACGCAATTTTCTTGAGAGCCCTTTCTGCATCTTTCTGCCTTATTATCTGTATAACAAAATTTATTTGAAGTCGATATTTCTTCTGGTTCTTGATTCTTTCTAAAAATCTTTTACTTCGACTCTAGGGACCTTGAAACGTCGAGAAATGTCAAAATTTTCAATTTGACAAATTGGACCCATTACAATAACTTCCTATGGGAAGTTAATAAGTTATATTTTTACTTACAATACAATATACCTACATACAAATCGTGATGGACTTGTAGCTTGCCTGAGTAGTGTTTTGTAGACAATAATGTTTTTGGTAATTTGTGTACTGTGAACTTAAAGTAGAGGTTTGTGAAGTAAAGTTCTGAATTTGAAATTCATGACACTTGAAAAACTAACTACAGAGTTGCCTTGGTCAAAATTTACGTTCATAGAATGAAGTTGACTGCAAATGAAGTCCCTTATGTTGCCTGAACCTGCCCATTGTTACCCTAATACAATGAGAAAAACAATTCCAATCGCGTTCCATGCGCAACGAAAAAAAATCAATTTTTGAAGGAAATCTGAATTTGGATCTCTCGAATCCATACCACTATTCAATTATGAGATTTAATCCAGTTGTATAATTGTAATCTGCCCGATTTGGAAAATTGAAAATTTTGACATTTCTCAACGTTTCAAGTTAAAAAGAATCTAAAAATAATGTTATCGACTTCAGTTAAGGTCGTAATGCATTCCACACTTTATACTCGTAAAGACATACTGAAATGATATAAATAAAAATAAAAATATTTAACAGCTTTTTTATAAATAAAAGAAAATGAAAAATTTTTGTTTCTATAAAACAATTCATTACTTTCAATAATGACAATGTTCAAAAACAATAAATACTACAACAATTGTTTAAAGTCTTTTGACTTCTCTTAAAGTGATGAGAAAAATAAAGATGTTGACTTACGCATGTTTTGTTTTAAACAATATATTGTTGTTATAGTAAAATAAATTAGTTTGCGCAACAGCTCGTAGAAAACCAGGACTTAGTGACTAACCACTACTCTCATCAATTCTTGTCTGCGAATAACACCAGGGATGAAGGGGACCTATAGTTTATATGCCGAATCTAAAAGGCTTATTGAAAAAGCACTTTTCATTACTGTTAAAGGATTTTTCAATTTATTGCAAGAGGCAGTACCCGTGCAAATAAACTATTTGAAATTATTTATTTTTTATATTTATAAAAATTAAATTTATATTTAAGCACTTTCCACTTTGTGCTACTTTTAACTGAGTACTAGATTACAATCTGCATCGGAAATCCAGATCTATTCCAATCGCACTGGACAAATGCATTTAATTGAAACCAATGCAGGATCCAGGGGAGGCATATGATCTATAAAGCCCATGCAGTTTAATTGTATAATCAAGGATTTATCTGCAGATGTCCTTGTAATTTAATTCACCAAAAATAGCTGTTAGTCCGTCAAAAACAACTTTAGTAGCAGTAATTATTTTAATAAGATCTTTTCTGAGAGTATAATTTAATACTGTCAGCTAGGTTCTACATTTCACTTTTACTAGAAATGAAAATGAAATCGATTCAAAATATAAATGGAAGCTCTGACTTTCATCTCTGTATTACGATTTCATTTTGTTTCGAACTTAAAACGAAGTGAATTTCCATGTTCTATGTTTCGGTTTATGCTATTTTGAAGTGATTTGAATTTGACCAGATTAAGTTGATGTGATTTTAGTTCCACAAGAGGAAATTGTTTTAAAATAGAAGTAGTTTTACTTAAAAAAAAAAAAAACCTTAACTTTTGTATGTAATGCACTTAATCCGTAAGAATTTGCAACTCCACAACTTTGTATTTAAGGAAACGGACAAAGCATTTTAAATTATTGTTTTCACAAAAACAATGTTCTTCCAAAACTTTGAAGACACTTTTTGACTGTGCCTCGACCTACAGTTTTGGAATCGATAGATACAAAAACTTTTAAGGTCTTAAAAAAATTAAAGAAATCTACTTTTTGAAGTGAATTTGCATTGGATGATCTAGAACTGAGATTTAAACATGAATTTCAAGAATGTAAATGTCCCGAAAACAGAAAATGTGACACTTTCGTTAAACTAATAGCTAATTGAAAAACAATGAACGTTTCACATCTATTTATTTAATGTAAAGGCTTTGAATCTCTCAAGAACTGAAGTGAAAAGACATTCTGCAACGTGTAGTTTGTAAGTTCCACACTTAAAATTCTTCTTATGTTTACCTTAATTTGTTTTTATTTAATTTTTAGAGAAATTATGTGCCTAAATGCACCTATTAAATTCTTAAATTCAAGATCCAAACTTTTTTCTCTCTACAATTTTTAAGTTTTGTTGACTCCTTTAAGATCAAAATATTTTCAAAAGGTTCATGCAAAACAGTATTTTCTTAAAATTTGTCTTCTGGCATCAGCTTCAATCTACGAGTAAGCAGACTGATAACGATAGTAATAATAGACACTCGAAAATTGAGTCCGAACAAATATGCCAAATAAGGCAGAAAATTCTTCAGATTCTGTTTTATTTTCCTCCGAATAAAGATCTCATTTTTCTGGAAAAATTTATCATTTTCTGGGTTTTTCCATTTATATTTTTGTAGCGTTCTTAGCATTTATAGTAATGCCAACAAGAAAAGAATATATTATTTTTGGAAAAAAAGCTACGTTTCAACATTATTTTTAATATTTCTGCGTGAAATGCACCAAAACCTTCTAAACTACTTTTCTTTACTTTTAAATATGACATATTTAGAAAACTGTTGGAATCTTGGAATGCTTCATATGTAGGGAGTCGTCCAAATTAAATAGTTATACATAATAGTTATATATAATAGTTATAGTTAAATATTATAACTAAAGTTGTCAGTTTAGCCTTGAAATATGTAAATGTAAGGTTAAGATACACATTATGTTATTTAAATTTTTTCAGGAACAGTTTTAAAACAATGATTAATAAATGTACTTTTTTCAATTTCTTAAATCATGATTTAGCTTCTTCCAAAAACTAAATAAATGTGGGTTGCATACTTGCCTCATTTTACTTGTAGATTTGAATACTTCCGGATAGGAACCTTGATCGTTTGGACCGAACTTTTTTAAACAACTTTGGTTTAAAATAGCTTAGTTATCTAAGATGAATAATCGTGGAATAATCCTGTCATTTGTTTTTGCAATCATAATAGAATTATTATTTTGTTAGATATAACAGTGTATTGAAGAACACATACATACATTTTTAATTTTTGTTTGCAATATCAGTTTTGAGTGTTTTTTTGCGTTATTGATACTGATGGACATAATAACCAACAAGTAATTATTTTCTTCAATAGTTTTGTTTAACATTTAATGGAAGGATTGTTTTTATTTTTCTTTCATCACACACCATTCATAGTAGAATTTAAATATTCTTAGCTTTATAGCATCACTGCTTAGAATTATAAGTGTAACTACAACCTACAAAATTCTATTTTCAATTTTCATAAATTCTTATTTTAATTTGATACTTAATCGCTTATACTTATATTCTTTGTTACCAGGAATAGAATACGACTTTTGTATTCATCATGGAAAATTAAGCACGTTTACGTTGTAACATCCACTTCCACATGCATAATAATGTATCTTATTTCCATTTAATTCTATTTTTGCTACCCACTGGCCTGGCATAGGGACAGATTTGTGAAGTAATTAGATAGCCTATCTTACTAAAATATATCAACGCTTTAAATAATTGTTTTATTTCCTACGACACATCGACATTGTACGAAGAGCACCATAGTGTTACAAACTTTAATATTTGAATACAAAATAAATTCAAGGCCGAGGGTTGCCTTATAGAGCTCAAGGAATTCAATTAAAGAGGTTTTATTTCCATTGATTGGTTTGATTTGTCGAGCAGAAAATTTGAACACGTTTCAATGTTTTGTTTTCAGATAAATTTCTGATTTGTAAACGCGGATCTTAAAAGCTAGCAAGGTGGAGTTTTTTAAATGAACAACAAGTTTTCGCTGAGGGATTTTTAAAAATTGGATAAAAAAGATTAGTAACAACTTTTATAAAAATACAAAAGCTAAGTATACACGATTGGAAGATCTTCCAATATTGGCCGAAATATCAAAAGTTTTCCAATAGCATCCAATTAGGTGACAATTTCCAATTTTCTATCAAGTGAAAACTGTCCGTTTATACGGTTGGTTGATTTTATCCAAATATTAGACAATTTTTTGGTAGGAAATCGGCTGACAATTGCCGACCATTTTGTATCTTCCAATTGATAATTGTCTGTTTACACGGTTATTCCAACCGTTTAGAAAACAATTAAATTGTAAGACTCATTGGAAGATAATTTTATTCGACAGATGACAGAGGATATAAAAATTTATTTTAGAAGTGAAAATAACGGGTCTTGCAAAAACATTTTTAAAAAATATAAAGAAAGTAAAAAAAAAATGAAGCAAACAATAACAACTATTTTGTACAATTGTGTTGATGGAAAATTTACCGAAGTTTGAAGCTTTTCCATTTGTCCTATTCTATAGCTTTCTTTCCAAGTGGATGGAAAACAGCATTTGTGCAGCCTGTTCCCAAAAAAGGCGAATCCTCCTCAGCCTCTAACTAACGTCCAATTGCACTTACGCCCCTTCTTTCCAAGGTCATGCAAATGCTGACCAATTTGCAGCTTAAGAAATATCTTGAAGAACGAAAGCTTCTTAATGACAGCCAGTATGGCTTTCGTTGCAATATTCCCACTAGTGATCTCATGGTTTATCTCACCAAATAGTGGAACAAATCTTTACATCAACAATCTTTAAATTGTTTTGCTGATGACAATACTTTTAGCTTTTCATATTCGTTTCTAGATTCACATCCTTGTCCTTCGGATGTGGAACGTCAACGGCACTGTATGTTAAGGTCATAAAATTCCGATCTCGTCATCATTGTCCAAGGGGGAATTAATAACCGAGTAGAATTACATGCAAAAACTCAATGCTGTCTCCTGCCGTTAAAACGTTACCCATAGTCGATGCTAGTATCCATGAGTGACATTTGCATTCAACTTTCAGTGCTGCTAGGTGCTCATGATTTCTCTGACGGTGCAAGAAATTTGTCTTGGCTGTAATTTAAAAAGCCTTCATTCGTCCAAAACTTGAATATAAGTCACATACTAACCATCACGCTACGGGTACTACTATAAATATTGTAAGACTTTTTTGAAATATTTGTTTCTTTCAAAATTGATTTTCTATTAAATACAAATTCTTTAAGATCTTAACAAATTAAATAAATCTACTTTTTGAAGTGAATTTGCTTTAGACACTCTAAAACTGAGATTTGAACACGAATTTAAGTATTTAAATGTCCCAAAAACATCAAAAGTGAAGCTTTCGTGTCCTAGGAAAAAAGATCATATTTTCTGGCACACTTTCTAATTTTTTTTTGCACCTATATTTTTGTAGCGTTCTTTGCATCTATAGAAATTCCAAAAAGAACATAATATATATTATTTTTGGAAAAGAGCTACGTTTCAACCCAATTCCTATAATTTCTGAGTGAAATGCACCAAAAACTCCCTAAACGGTTATATGTTAGCTCTTAAATATGGCATATTTAGAAAGCTGTTGAAATCTTGGAATGCTTTCATATGCAGGGAGTCGTCCAAATAAAATTTTTAGACCATATCTTGCTGGAGAACAGTGTTCTGAAATAATCTAAAAACTAAAGTTGCCCTTGAAATATGTAAATTACAGAACATTAAAGAATATTTTTGAGGCACGGCCTAGTCACTGATAAAGCTTCGGTTCCCATCGATCACCGAGATCAAGCATCAGTGAGCGTGGTTAGTAGAAAGATGGGGGACCGTCTCGAAACCTACCGCGTGCTGTTGTCATGTGTTCTTTCTGTGTTGTTCTTTCTCCTCTGTTCTTCTGTCTTGTATTAATGTCTTGTGTTGTTATCACCTTATATAGTCTAGTCGCTCAAGGTGCTGTGTCTCTACTCTGTACATTTATGTGCTGAGTAGTATGTAATGTAATGTAATGTAATATTTGGGTAGGTGCCCCTAAAATAAGTTTAAGTCTTTTGGAAAGGATCCAAAAAAAGAGCTTGGAAAATGATAGGCGATGTAATTATAACAGAAACAATTACGTCACCCGAACACCGCCGCAATGTTTCATTCCTTTCGTTGTTCTACTAGTATTTTTCCAAATATTATGATGTCGTATTAGCCAGTTGCATTCTCCCCCTCAAACAATTCAGCCGTAATATTTAGTAGCTATATTTTACGAAGCGTTTTTAGTCGAGTTTATCAGTGGTTATTGTTTTGGAGAAAAATTTTGAGCCTATAGACATTTTAGTGGGCTTTAATTTTGATTATTTGATTATTGGTAGAAAGTAAATTTTCATTGGTCAATAAAACTTACATTCGAATAAGCGCAGCTTCCGACCACTAAGGTAAACCAATGCGAAATATTCGGAGGAAAAGTAGTTCTCTGACATATCAAATACATATGTCCTATATCTCAACATGCTTAATTTTAAAGTCACTGACTTTTGAATAAGTTAATACAAGCGAATACAATTTAATTTGCGTACACTTTTTTCCATACAAAATCTGACAATTAATTAACTAAAAGATTAATTTATTTAAATGGTAAACTTATGCAATGTTTTACGACGTGCTTCCCATGAATATTTATACGTTTTTAATAGAAAGGTTGATTTTAATTAACTTGAGCAAAATCTGTACTATGGGCTTACAGAAAAAAAGGACCAACAAGAAAGCTAGAATAAGTAAGTATAAGCAAGCAAGAAGTATGTACGATTGTACGTATATAAAGGGTGTTCTTTCTAGACGTGTGATGGTTTTCAAGATGAAATAAAACGCATCTGATTTAATTTTATGGCCAATAATTTATAGTAATTATAAATGTAACGGTTTGCCATTGTGTTCTAAAAATGATTTCGGACAAAAGGCCGCACCGGGAATGGCTCGAATAAAATCCAGCAAAAAGGCTCAACTTTTGACCACATTTGGGGTCGTATATTCTCCACCAAGTCAATCGCCTTAGGCTTACCATAATAGACAAGCGTTTCCAACCACAGTCGCCATTCAAAATATTGATGAATTACTCAAACAAAATAAAACTTGCGTTAAAATGGAGTCTTCAGATTTCCTGTTAGATTGGACACAAAGCTACAAAGTATATTATATTTTCATTTTGATCAAGGTTGCAAAGAAAACAAACAACATTTAAATTAGATCTGTACGGTCTATAATTCAATTCTATAGTATTTGAGTTCTGACTTTGAAAATCAAGCTCATTTCTGAAACTGAAAACTCATCTCTGAAATAATTTTTTTCACCTAGGGTAAGACGATAATTGTCGATAAACACTCCTTGACGTTGAAAAAGAAACTCTTTCTATACAATTCTGATATAACCTCTGGTCGATGCGAGTCGTATAGAGATATTTTTATTTCTTTGCTAGGTCATACCACTTTTTGACTGAGACTTATCTTAAGAATTCGTTTTCTGAAGGTTTAGATCCGATCGACTCGTTTCCTTGATAATAAAATACGCATTTGCCTTTAAGTTTTTTAGAAAAATGTAAGGTAGGCCAGACTCTTAATGTATGCCATAATTAGCGGTGTTCTTAGGTAGCTTGAAAATTCGTTTAAAAAAATATGTTTGGACATTTTCTAGTTCTTCTAAATGCTCATAACCGTATATTTCATTGCCATAGTAAAGTCAGTCATTCACTGTAGCGTTGAAAACTTTAAATTTGGAAACTGTATCAACATAGTTTTTACTAAAAAAAATAAGAGCATATGCTGTTTAAAGCAACTTTGGCAACTTACATATAAGTAAGTATATAACCAATATATTTAAATTCATCCACAACTTCTACAATATCGTGACCAAGAGTCCAGTTGCGATGATAATCTCTAGATCTGTTGCATGATCTGAAAACAATCATTTTAGACTTCGAAGTATTTATTTTGAGATTACAACTATCAAAGTATTTTTATAGCTTATTGATTTAAAGCTGTAGAGTAAACGGGTTATCTGACATGATAACGAGATGGTCTGCATAAAGGAGGACCTTAATATCAACATCACCTATCGTAATACCTCACAGGATATGATCATTAATAAACAAGAAAAATAACAAAGGACTTAAAACACAACCTTGAGGAACGCCGCCTGTTTGACATTAAAGCCTCTCGATTTGCTTCAGCTATCTTCGACAAATGCAACATTCTGCTCAAGCATCTTCACACAGAATTGTATGAATTTGTGTCGATAAACCTATTACTGAAAGCTTGTAAAGCAATAATTGCCTATCGACTGTGTCTTGAATAGAAAGTAGCATAAAAGGTGAAAAATCCAAATTGATTATTAAAATACACTAAGAGATCTCAATCAGGGCTCATTTAAGTTTCATTCAATCATTTACATCCCAAAATAAACTTCGTCAAAAACAAAATATAAAAATAAAATCAAACTAAATATTACACAACCTCGTTTTCTTGGGCTTTTTCGAAAAGTGACAAATGTAACACACATAACATATAAATAAATAACAACAATAAATGAAGAAAAAGAAAGAATCTTGATGCACCGACAACATAATATTATTTGCCAAATACCCACTCTCACCTGTTTCATACGCCCGCGCATCTCCATATATTCGTCTATTGGTCGTGGCAGCGCGGCTGTTTTGAGCTGATGCTTTTTCAAAATGCATATACGAGTATGTATGCTGCTTTCAAGATGATGTGTCATTCATGTGGCATAGACACATAGAGCAACATTAGAAAACTAAGAACTCGCATAGAGATCTTACAATGCTAACTATGATGATGCCTTCTCTATTTTAAATCTAGACTATGTGTGTGGTGACGATTTGGCACTAATAAATTTCAGATACAATTTCATGCTGACTCCGCCGTGAATGTGTACGTGTCTCTGCTCTGTCCGTGCCACACCCGCCTCCCGCCAACGTCACATCATTCACAACCAAACTAGGCCACCGCTACTCAACTGGAAAATATGTACTATGTTCTTTATGATGTTGATGTTGGAACGGTCGTTGGGAGTCTTTGACGCCTTTTTCTATGCTTGATCATTCTGTCGAACTTGCATCCGGGAGGATGAAAATTCAGAATAGAATGTTCCCACTTGTGAAATTTAAATAAAAAAAAAAAACCTGTAAAAAATTTGCACTTTCAGCTAATTGGAACGATCTTTTAAAATTATGTTAGCTTTGGTAACAGCTCAAAACAAATAATGGAACAACAATGCAAATGGTTCCAATAGTTTGGAGTTTCCGGTAAAAAAAAAATATACTATTAACTTTTAGGAGGGACTCATTTTGTTCTGCATCATTGCCTTCATTTAAAAATTTTGTTTAAGGAAGTGTCTTTAATCGAAAATAAAAAGACCCACATTATACGCATTAAAGTTTATGTATAGAATGCTAATAAATGATGAATAGACATGCTTAAAAGCTGTAAAAAGTAACTATAGACTTTTTTAGTCTTTGTTTCGGTTGTCCTCTAAACAATGATCACAATGACGTTGTAATAAAGTTTTCTTGTTTTCACACTAACCAAAAAGGCGTAGCTCACTAAGTTTAGTTAGTTGGCACTTTGAAGTAATAAAATATATGGATACAAGTAGCAAAATATCTACCGACAGGTTAGGTTTTATATGAATTGACATAAAATAGTCGACAATCCCAAAAAGGCAATCAAAATGAAAAAGAGTTTTAAAAATTTTATTAATCAAAGTTGATAGTAGATGGCGCTCTTTAGACATCAATTTAATTGTTCTCAGTAACGATACTCGTATTGAATGCTTGAAAATGGTTAAACGGTTGGGGAAAATGAACATTTTTTTATAGGTTTGTACTTCATAGATGAAGTTGACTATTTACCTGAATATAAAAATTTAACAAAAAAACATAATGTCCGTTTATTAACAACTGCCGATTCAAAAATTAGGAAACTTATAATTGGATTAACTATTGTGAATTTGTTATAACATCTGTCGTGAAACAAAATTAATTAATAATAAGCGCACACTCAAGTTCATTTTTGTTGCTCTTATTTTGCGAAGAAATGGAGATGTCAGTGTACGTTGGTTTTGAATTCCTGAATATTGCAATGACTGAAAAAAGCGAGTGTGGTAAAGCATTCCACATTCGCGTAGTGCGACTAAAGATCGAATCTCTTTTCTTGACAGTACGACCGAAGCTTCGCTCAAGAGTATACTTATGAGCATTCCTGGAGGAGCAAATATTACGGTTGAATTCCTTTTGGAGTAGGTAATCACAAGAGGTGAATACACATAATGATAACTTCGAGGTTTTTAGTCTCCTTTGATGCAAGTGAAACGTCTCGAAAGGCCATTTTTAATCCATTGAAGAAGGGATGCATTAAAACCGAAGGCACGCATTTTCGATAAGAGACCCTGATTCCAAACTCTATTACATTCTTTTAAAATATCAAGCACAATAATCTTGATTTCTCAAAAACGATATAAAGATTTCTTCCACTAATCGGTGAGATAAACTATCAGATTACGATTGAACCTATTCTACGAAAGTCGTGCAGCCGGTCATTTAGAACCATTCGGACTTCAAGAGCTTTAAAGTTTCCAGGGCTGTCCATAAGTGGAATCTACCCCACAAAGGTTATTGTTTCTTTGAAAGATGACCACCAATTTAGAGGTCTCTCAACTCTGAACATCAACTGCAAATGATGGTGACTCGAAAGCAGAGTAAATTGAGTAAAATGATAAGTTGGGGAAGGTTCTTGTTATTCCAATACGCTAAGATGAGGCTTACGAAAAATCGCATCAACCAGAATATCACGTGCAGAGAAGGGACTTTAGTGTATAGTGTTCTGCGTGTGCTTTATCAAGCTTATTATGAAACAAACAACAATACTGAAATTCTAAAATACGTAAGTTCCCAAAAAAAAAAACAAAAGACACAAAATTAAATTAAGGTTTTCACTTTAATAATATTTAAAAAAAATATATTTATGAATATCAGTAGAATATTATATGTGAAACACCACCACCCACAACAAAGAAGAACTATTAATCTTTTTTAATTCTCAAGTGTCAAGATGTGTCTTAATTCTTGAATGCTTGAATCGTGAGTTGAAAAGGAAACATGATATTAACAGTTTCCTTATTGTGCTCAATCAATGTTTCTGAAGTAGAAGAGGAATGATGATTTTATATAAGATAATTTTCATTCTCAATTTGTTAATAATGCCTTTAAATTTTGAAGTGTTTTTTTTGCGAATTTTATTTGTAAAATTCACGTTTAAGATTAATTAAGTGCTCTGCATGAACTTCATTCGTGTTTTTTTTAAATGGAATATTATAAAAATTACTGAGGATACTGGAAATTATGTGACTTAAAATATAATTTAATAATCACATTTAATGTTTCATCCCATTTTTTTAAGGACATATGCGGGTTGCTCATTAATAAGAAACCCACTTAAAACAAATATGTTTAACAAAGAAGCATTTAGTTAATATTAAATAATGTTTAAAAAAATCCTTACCACTGCAGCAGATAAGTATAATATTAGTTTTATTATTGAAAACACTAGAAAACAATTAAATAAAAATAAGTTTTTGTCAGCTGATTTCAAACGTGTACTTAAAAGAGTTTTTTTTTAAGTAAAATTCATTTGAAGTATTTAAAATAAATAAGGGGAAGTATTTAAGCGAAAGACATTTATAAGATTAGTTTTATATTCAAAAAAATCTGTCCAATTTTGGTTTTTAGAAATATAAGCCAATTATGCGGATATTACTGTATTTTTAAACTTTCCCTCAATCTTTTTTATAACCAATCTAATAAGAGATTTCAATGTCACTAAATCGATTAATATGAAATAGAAGCTTGGGTAATATTCGTGTTCTTTTTAAACCTAATAATTATTATAGAAAGAATATTGGATTTTTTCCCTCCTCAGCTAATTAACCGCATCCAAAATAATTAAGGTAGTGATTATATTTTTTAAAATCCTTGTTTTAGGCCTGGACTAAATTATGTATGAATATTTTATTAACTTCCCATAGGAAGTTTTTGTAATCGTACCGATTTGTCGAGTTGAAATTTTTGACTTTTCTCAAAATTTCAAGATTCCTAGAATCAAAATAAAAGATTTTTAGAGAGATGTCTGTTCGTGCTTGTATGCGTACGTTCGTACGTCCGTACGTTCGGGAAGCTTTTTTTGTCGTCAATATCTCAAGAATCAGTAGAGATATCGACTTCAAATAAATTTTGTTATACAGATAATATGCAGAAAGACTCTCAAAAAAATTGAGTGGGTGGTTTTTTGGTTAACACAAAATATCTCACGAACCAAAAACGCTAGCGACTTGAATTAAATTTTATATTGTAACGTGATACCAAGTAGAATATTTTTTGGAAAAAATCAATCAAAAAATAAAAATAATTGTTACCTCGAATATTTTACAAACAAAAAATGATTTTATCTCCAAAATAATTTTTATTGAACGAAGAATAACTTTTTTAACATCTGGTTAAATTCTGAAAAAATTGAATTGACAGTTTTTTTTTACAAAAAATAAAAACCTAAAAAAAGCATTGCTAAAACTTGGTAAAAATTGATTGTCGACTCAAATAACATTTACAACATTTAAGATATTGGCTTCAAACTAATTTCATCTTATAAAAAATATTGTTTTTGGAAAATTAAAATCTACAAAAAATAGCACGCAAAATTGGCAAAAAATTCTCGAAATCTCGTGAATAAATAAAGGTATTGTCTTCAAAATGTTTTCATTCTGTGCTAAATTTTTTTGTCAACGTAAGATATTGTTCTTAGAAAAATCCAATCTGTATTTGTTTATATAAGAAATTAAAACTAATATGAAATGCTTTTAAATTTGGTAAGAATTGGTTTTTCACTAAAAACCTCGTTAAGAAAAAAAGATTTTGAAATCAAACTATTTCATAATTTGCAAAACATTGTTGGTCATTTTTAGTTAATCTTTAAAAAAAATTAACTGATGACAAATGGTTTTCGACTCAAATATTAGGAGAACAAAGAAAGATATTGACTTCAAATTATTTAACTCCAGAAAATATTGTTAAGATTTTGAGGCGATTCGCGTCAGGCGTTTTTTTAATTTTTTTTTAATTAAGAATAACAATAGACCCCATACAAATTTTCGGAACAAAAATCGAAAATTCGAATTTTCTTTAAAACAAACCGAGAGATTTTTTTTTAATTTTCGCTCAAATTTTATTTCTATTTGGTATCTTTCAATATGAAAAAAATATGTTTGTATTGCTTCGGAAGGGTAACCCCCATAGAACCGTTATTTTGTTTTTGAGTTTTCTCAAGAACCAATCAACTGATTTCAATTTTTTTCTCTGCACAAGTCCTTATATTGTCTCAATAACATTTGATGATCAAAAATGTTATTGATTCAAAAATGTTATTGTTTTTAGTATTGATTTAACAAATGGTAATTTTTTTTTTCGAAATTCAATATCTTGAAAATGGATGACTATTTTTTTTACGAAATTGAGATGTCAAACGTTTATTATATAAACTCAAACTGAAAAACTGTATATCTACAAAATTAATAAAAAAAAAAAAACAGCACTAACGATTTTCAAACAATAAATTTGAAAAATTAAGGTTTTTTTTTTTGAAATCCAATGGCATTTACATTTTTAAAAACAGACTTTTTTGCAGGAACATTTGTAAGTCTTAAAATACAGGAAATATTTTTAAACAGACTCTTCAAAAGTTAGTGCAACCCAGTCGTCCATTTTATTTTTGTATAGTTTTCATAGAGTAGTTCTTACTTCACAGGGGCTATACAACACAATCTCATTTATAATTTTTGTATGTCAACATAGTCAAGATTTTATATTTTTCATTTTACATTACAATTCACGTTGTAGTACATAATTTGTTGATAAAGTGAGCTATAGAATCAATATCTTAGAAGTCAAGGTCTGGTTACCATTTTTGTGACGTGACTTCCACTTAGCATGTGGTTAGTGATTATGTTTACATTTTTCGACTTTTATTAATGTCATATCAAGCCCTGTATTATCTCCCCCGCTTTAGGTCCATGATTGGCATCAGGTGGCTTTAAATCAACATAAATCTAAACTGGAATAGCAATTGTTATAAGTAAAATAAAACTGTATACAGTATCTACGGAGAATAGTTTTGTTTAGAAGCAATAAACATAAATATCCAAAAACAATATTTTCACATCTTAACAACTTATGGATAATATTAGTGTGTATATATTTTATTTTCAAATCTGAATTTTAAAACTTCATACCTACTTTAATGTTATGCTAAATAATATCAATGAGTCAACAAAAAAACATGAAGTTTCGGTGGATAAATAATCAATTTAAAGACATTAAAGAAGGCGCCGGCCGTCGCGTCAACTTAAATCTACATTTTTGTGTTGTTAAATGCTTAATTTTATTATAAACGATTTTGCCGTGCCTTCTTTCCACCTACGTAATTTATAAAATCAGAATCATTTTAATTGGAGATGGAGATGCTTTTAATCAGACTTGAGTTAATTTCAAATGCTATGGTTTTTTTTAATATACATATAGCTCTTAGTTTAATGCTGATGTTTTTATCTGTTGCTATATGAATTAGTAAATAAAGTAAATATTTATTATTCTATTATCATTGTATAAAAATCTTGATTTAAATGCCAAAATACTAATACTGAGTTTGGATTTGCTGTATCATTTCTTGATATAGTACTTGGCGGTGGTTTTTTGATTGTTTGTTGTTTTGTAATGAGAATGTTAATATGAAATTGATGTCATTCAAAACATAATGATGGTAATAATGTATATGATTTTGGACATAAACATAACATTTAGTTTCAAGCGTTTCTACTTTATCGATGACATGACATCATCGACGTGAACTTGTAGTCATTTAAAAATCTTTGCATCTTAGAGCCTTGAATTATGACTTTAAACAATCTAAAAGAACAATTCTTTTTAGATAAGGAACTGGTTCCTCAGAAACGTATTTAACGATTTTGATTAAATTTTCGAACTCTGTTCATACAAAGACGACTACATACAAAAATAGTCAAGTTTCAATCGAATTGAATTGTATTAAACAGCCAAGGTAATACATACTGAAACCTCGATTCTTAACATTTGCTTGACTATCGTGAATTTGATTTTCACTTCCAAAAACATTGTACAACTAAAATTAGACTAATGCACAAATTTTAGAATATTTTTGATGTTTACAAAAAAAAAAAATATTTTAAGACATTTTTTGGTGCAAATACAAAAATATTTTCAGGGCAAACAACGACTTTCATTAAGCGAATGTCAATTAGGTATCTATTTACAATTATTGTCGCTTAGCATTTAAATAGATCAGACAAACACAGAAAAAATATGTTTACCTCTGGCACCTATATTTTACTTCAAGTTGATTATATCGTGAGGCATACATTTTGCCGAAAAGACACTTATGTAAATCGGTACAAATTTAGACACATACTTCTCATGTCTATTTACACTTTAAACGTCCATTAAGATAGTACTACAAATATGAATTTAGTAAAACTATGCAAGTAAACAATCAAATGTACATAGTTTTTTGTTAATTATTAAGGTTTCTCCTGAGAAAACATCACGTACCAAATTTTCGAAAACCAAAAACAATTAATGAATCAATATGCAAGTATTGTGAAAAGGGGTTAAATTATTAATTGATATTTTATATGAGATTAAAGGTAGGTATTATTATCTTCCATGCACCCCCCTTATTTCATTTTGATATTTAAAAAATAAACAGTATTTTTTGAAATAACTAAATGATTGTTAATTTAAATGTAAAGAGGCCTAAGGCCTATTAATTTCCTACTCGGATGGTTGGTCAAAACACACAGATGTGTGTATGTAATGCACATGCGTATGTATGTTCATAAGATAAAGATGGGATATTTTGTAAGAGCGGGTCGAAATGCTGTATTTTAAAATACTGTATGGTAAAAATTCTGTATGATACTGTACGATACCGTATGGTCATAACACTGTATGTCTAATATTCTGTATTTCAAAATACTGTAAATTTAAAATACTGTGCCTCAAAATGCTGTATTGTCAAAATATTGTATCTCATAATACTGTATATGTACATATATATATATATTTGACAGATCAATTAGTTTGGTGTAATTGTTTATGCAAGTGTTGATTATGATAGGAACAATTAATTTAAAAATGTGAGAGAAATACAAACAATTAAGAGGAAGAAAATGAGCAAGAGAAAGTAAGAAGAAAATACCATTTATTTTGTTTTTGTTTATATTATTTCAAATACTTATAAAATATCATAGTTTATATGTTATTGTTTAAGGGAAGTATAACAGAACATTAGGCTAATGAAAAATTATTATGATGTTTTCTTAAAATAAAAAGTATTCTGTTTTCAAAAATTTGTTTTCAAAATGCTGTTAATAGGCTTAAAAATAAAAATCGTTTTGATAATGTAAAAAAGTGCGCACTTTATTAAATTGATTTTTATTTTGTAGCCTTATGTACTTAAAGATACAGAAAGGACTTTTAAAAAAAAATTATTTTGTGGTTTTTCTACTACATCAGTTTGCTTTACCCCAAACATCTTTTGAACCATTAACTCTTAATTTGATAATATAAAATTGATACCAAAATTATATAAATTCGCTGAGAATTAAAAAACAAATATTTATCACCTTGAATATTTTGCGAACAAAAAATTATGTTACCGCCAAAATTACGATATCACAATTTTTTTTAAATAAGATCTAAAAAATACTGCTAGGACTTGGTAAAAATTCAGCGCTACCGAGGTAATTGTCGGAATGGAATTTTCGCCGATTTCCTGTAAACGCATTTTTATCTATGCGAAACTTTTTCTTGAAGCTGGAAGCGAATTATTAGAAGATAAGAAGAATTGTAGAATTAGAAGATAAGAACTAGACAGTTTAATTTAAAAAAAATCCGCTCCAACGATTTTCAAATACAAATTTCGAAAAATTAAGGTTTTTTTTATTGCAAACAAAATTTTTTTGCAGGTAAATTTTTAAAATTAATAAATAAAAAATACAGAAAATATTTTTATTTTACAGACTCTTTGGATGCTTGAGCTAGTTCGATGAGAGCTTCCTCGAACCGAAATTGAGTTTCCAAAGAAGGAAGCGTAGCGGAGAAAACTACGATCCGACACCAATTCATACCAATTTTATCTCATAAAACGCATTGTCTTTAACATCTGATAAGATTTTTTAAAAAATGTGTTTTTATAAAAAAATAGTAAAAACTGCTTTTCGACCCCCAACATAAAATAAGAAATATTTCTGTAAAAGTTTAGCAAACTTGTATCTTTCAATTGTTTGTTGCACAAAAGTATGTTTTTTAAACATATTTTACAATATTTTATTGTTAAAAACAACTTGATAATAAATAAATATGATTAAAATACTGCAGATCAGACCTTAAATAAATAAATTAGGTGGCGCAGCAGTCCGTTGGGATCTAGGGCCCAGTGACTTACAACTCTCAACCATTCCTGTGTGCGAGTAATGTTGTCAGGGATGGAGGGGACCTACAGTTGTAAGACGAATCCGAACGGCTAATTTGACAAGTTTCATGAGAAGATTTACTCTTGGAGGATTTGTCAATTCCTCGCAAGAGGCAGTACCCGTGAAAAAAGTTAGGTGACACAGGCAGGGATCGAACCCAAAACCTCTATCATGGCAGTCCAACGCACAAACCATCACGACACGGGGTGCTACTCAGACCTTGATCAACAAAATTACGACACCAAACTTTTGGTCTCAGTACGCCTGCGAATGGAGGTAGATTTTCTTATTTATCAAATATTATTCAGGTTGATTCTTCATTCCCTCATGATAAAGGAGGGATTTCAAGATGCCTTATCGCTAGTTTACAATACTTCTTTTGGTAGTAGTAGTTTGTTCTCGTCTTAGAATTGAAAAAGGAATACAAATTATATCATTCTGTAAATATACGAATTCAAGGCCGGATTTAGGGGAGGGCAACCGGGGCAGAAACCCCGGGGCCTCCACAAACGGAGGGCCCCCACAATAGAGACTTCGGAAAATTTTTGTTTCAAATTCCAACTAGTAAACATCTTTTCCTTTGATATGTACTTTTACAGTACTTTGTACATACATACATATGATTATTTAATTATATTTATCTTAAACAACAGAAATCATTGATCTATATTTGTTCACTCCAATCAGGCAATCAGTGAAATATCAAAATCTCAAATGGCCCTGATAAGAAGCACTTCCAATTGCATTGAGAATGTATTTGGTTTTGGTGTTAACAAATTGCACTGGAGAGCGCTCATTTTCAAAAATGAAAATTATAAAAATTAGGCTTCGAACCACGATGGAACAAAACCGTCTATCGAAGCTTTCTCTCCTGAGCATTGAAAGCGATTTAATCCAAAAACTGGATTTCAACGAAATCATCAACGATTTTGCGGCGAAAAAAGCTCAAAAGGTTCCGTTCGTTAACCCTAAAATTTAGTTTTAGATAATTCTTTTTTCCGTTTATATTTATATGTGTTTGTTCAATACTAAACGAATCTACTTGGTTTTACAATAAATTATTTATTGAAAAACTCGAGTGAAAAAAAATGGTTTACTTTATTTTGAAAATAATTTGGGGCGAGGGGGCCTCCACACCTTTATTGCCCCGAGGCCTCTGGACCTATAAATTCGGCCATGTACGAATTTACGCACGAATTTTCACAAAGTTTTTTTTTGATAGGTTATGTGCAATTAAATAATGATAAATAAATACAAAATAAAATTTTACACAACCTTTTGTTAAAGGTTGTACATTTTACTAGTAAGCAATTTGTTAAATATTTAGCAATTTACTAAGGGAGTCAAAATGTTTATTCTTTCTTTTTATTTTGCTAACTAGTAAATTGCTAATTGCCTTTTATTAAAAAACGAGCATCCAAACATGTCTAAAAAGTGACAGTTTGTGAAAATAAGCAACGCAACGCTTGAACGGACTTATTAATTGGAATTCCCAGATGTAATATGGATTTAGCAAATTGCCATTCCGTGATTTTAACTTTAGAAAATTGTTAAGAGATAGTATGATGTTAAAATCATTTAAAACATCTTAGTAAATTGCTAAAAATGGCTTTTACATATCACTAAATTGTTTGCGTTATTGATTTCTATTTTAAATTCATTTTCAACGTTCACCTTTTCACATAAAATACACGCGAAAATAGTTAATTTTGACATTTCTTCCCTGTTTTTTGTTTCAGTGTTGCCATACTTGATTTTTAACTTCCCATATTAAGTTATTGTAATCGCTCTAATTTGTCGAAATGAACATTTTGACATTTCTCGACGTTTCAAGGTCCCTAGAGTCTAAATGAAAGATTTTTAGAGAGATATCTGTGTGCGCGTGTGTACGTACGATCGTACGTTCGGGAAGATTTGTTCGTCGTGCATACATGTCTCAAGAACCAGTGGAGATATCGATTTCAAATAAATTTGTTTATACAAATAATAATGCAGAAAGATGCAGAAAATGAAAATTAAAAAAATTAAGTGGGTGGTTTTTTTAACATAGCAGTTTTAAAAAGGGAACATTTTGGTTAACCAAAAATATCTCACGAACCAATAACGCTAGCGACTTGAATTAAATTTGATATTATATATTGTGACTTAATAAAAAACTATTAAAATTTTATAAAAGTTCAATTAACGATTTTTTGTATAAATCAAAAAAGAACTGAAAAAAAATAATTTTATCTCCAAAATAATTGTATGCAATGAAGAATAGAATAACGTTTTTGAAATCTGGTAAAATTTTGAGAAAAATCTTATTGGTAGTTTTTTTTTACAAAAAATTAAACCCTAAAAAAAATCACTAAAAGTTGGTAAACATTGATTTTGGACTTAAATTCCCTTTTAAAAATTAAAAATCATCTTATGAAAAACATAGTTTTCGGCATTCAGTTAATATTTTTTACGCACAATTGTTAATAATATCATTCTGTGCTAATGCAAAATATTGTTCTTGGAAAAATCCAATCTGTATTTGTTTATATAAGAATACAAACTTTCAAGAAATGCTACTAAATTTTTTTTTTAAATCAAACTATTTCAACATATGCAAAATATTGTTGGTAATTTTTAGTTAGTTTTTTTATTTTGTTTTCACACAAAATGTTGTTATGGATATTTTGTTAGAGTTTCAAGCAAGGCAAATCGACAGACGGAATGGGAAGTTATCATTGTTGGTCGCATATAATAAAAATTGGTTTTCAACTAAAATATTTAGGGAACAAAAATAGGTATTGAAATCAATAACTTAACTTTTAGTTAATTTTTTGGAAAAATATAACTGACAACTTTTTTTTATAAAAAAACGAAAACCTAATCTCATAAAAAAAGTATTCCACCCGATGATGGAGAAACTTCTTCGAAACGCGTCGTGAATCAAAATAAAATATATAATTAAAAATTAAGTTGTAAAATTAAAATTTAAAATAAAAATTAAATAAAAACTAAATAGCATATTTATTTGTTTATTCTCTTAAATCATAAGAAATTGTTTTCGACTCAAGTGTCTTGAGAACGAAGAGAGATATTGACTTCAAACTTTGTTGTTATTTATATTTTGTAAATCTTTTAGAAATATTAACAGATATGCACGAATGGGAAGTTAGTTATAAAGGCAGGTCATATCACAGCCTCTTTTTTGTACGACTTTCTAATAAAATAAAGTGGCAATATTATCTACCTATACAAAGGAAATACTTTTTATTATTTTTATTCTGTTTCAGGTTTTTCAAAATGATATTGTAGGTAGCATGGACCCTGTAGGTTTTAGTTATTTTTCAACATTAATTTGTTAGAAAATAAATAGACCCCCTGTCCTAACCCAGTCATCTCGCTTTAGTCTATCGATGCACCTTATTAAAATCACCCTGTATGGTTGCATACCCATATATGTACATACCTATACATACATATATGTTTTATTAACTTTTATCTAATCCTGATGCACTTTATACCCTATAACTACCTACCTAGATGCATACAAATTATAAACTTTTTATCTAATCCTGATGCACTTTATACCCTTATCCCAGCATATTCCTACCTAGATAGGTACATACAGATATGAATTAAGGAATCTACCTGAGTATGTAATGTAGTGTATATTATATACATATCCAGGTATGGTATCTAATTTGTGATTGAGTTGAGATAAAAAAGTAAATAGGTATCATGTGAAATCAGAAATCCATCTCAGAGCTCGCCGCTCAAGTCAAGTCAACAGTAGTAGGTAGGTTGGTATGGTACATATTATGTATGTACCTAATATTCTTGTTTCTTGTAACATTGCTTGTGCTGCGCATTTAACCTGCAATTTTCATTTTATTAACAATCCACTATCCACATACACATCCACTTCACAACTTCACATCCACAAAAACCCTGGAAACTGGAACTGGACTTACCGCTTTGAGCCTGAGTTTTGAGATAAATGTTTTAGTTTTTTTTTGTTTGTCTTCTTCTCTTCGTTTCTTCTTCTGTCGGGTTTTTGTTTTTTTTATTATTTTATTCTTGCTGTTTAAAACTGCTTTATGTTGTTTACACTCTCCACGCACCGCACCGCACCAAACAGAAGTAGGAACTCCACGTTCAGACAACCATTATGTTAGTGTGTAGGTGTCTGCGTAACCATTTCACGGGTTCAGTTTTAAAAATACAAAACAATTTAAGTAAGAAAAAAATGCGTTCACTTGTCAGCTTGTCACCGTGCGTCCGTGGCGTCGATGCGCTGTTTTGAAATCAAAATATAAAAGATAGAAGATACACCCGATACACTGCAACCGCACTACCGCCGAACAGATGTCCACTTTTTTGCGTGAAAATATGAAAAGGGCTGTTTTCGTTAGTTTTGTGGTCGGCCCAATTTTAAGAAATATGCGGGCGTAAAATACGCCAATGGCACTTGTTTGGATTCTTAGTTATTTTATGCAGTTGATCGCACCAAATAATCACTCCAAGCAACCTCACCTCTCAACTAAAATCGATAATTTATTCAAATCCGAATTAGTAAACACTCAAATTTTCCGATTTGTATTCAGCCGGCAGATATTTTATCATAATCGACGACTCACTTTCCGAAAACAAAACAGATGCGTGTATTCAGATTCTTTATTAGTTTTTAATGAATAGGTTTATAACAACTACGACTACTACGAGATGTGCAAATTATGAAATAAAGCAAAACAAACAATATTATGTATGTATGTACACATACAATTTTCTTTATTTTTCGAGTTGGAGTTTTGAAAATAAAAACAATGAAATTCGTAGATTGCTCTACTCTACAGCTAGCGTGACTTCCTGGTAAGAAAAACCGTGAACTAAATCGAAATTGATCTTAGGTAGGTAGGTACTCTTCACTCTTTCACAGGAGATAAATCATAAAATGAATAGCAACAGCGAGAAGCGAGTTGAAGTCGAGCCGGGGAGATGGAGAAGAATGCAATCCACGACGACAACGACAACAACAACAACGAGAACGACGACGCGAGGCGACACAAGACACAACAACGACAATCGACATAAATACCAAGAGATTTCGATTCGAAGAAATGATGAGGCGCGCGCAACCTCCTTTTGGAATAGAAATATCCGTTCTTAAAAAGTAACAATTCGTACGTACATCCAACAGTTCTGAAGGGTCGGTGATAACTGAATTGTATACAGAAAAATAAAATGAAAATTGATGACTGATCGCAATATCGCATCGCAATCCGGTTGTTCGTTTCGTGGTGACTTGACTCTGCTGTCGCTGTGCCTGTGCCTGCTCTGCCTATGCCTATGCGTATGCCTGTGACTGCGAGGCGAGCCAGTGTTGTCACTTTACCACAGTTGTTTTGGAGCGGAGGCAATCACAGTTTTTAAGTGTTGAAAATCTACCACAAAAACGAGTTGAATGAACATATATACAGTGGTGGCCAAAATAATAAGAGCGAAATTCTGTTGCTACAAATGTACCACTAAAGTCTTGGCTCAACTTTCCTTTACCGCAGCACGAATTTTCACGCGCGGTTTTTATGTGATAGATAATTATGTGAAAATAAATAATAATTATCGTAACTTTTGAGCGAGGAAACATTTAGGTATTTCTATTTTAATTTAATTTTCAAAGTTCACTTTTTCACATAAAACACACCCAAAAAAATGATTTTGACCTATCTTCCCTCTATTCAATTTATTCATAAATTTTAAGAAAATTTCATTGAGTTCAAAGCAGGCGCTTTTTAAATAGAACAAAAGAAAGAAAATAAAAAGGAGATTTTATGTATTTTAGTGTTCAAATGCAAAAAGTACTTTGCATATATCCAACCTCGCGCCTATCCCAAATCCTATACTGAGCCAAGCAAGGGATTTCAGGGGGCCAGCTGATTGTCTATTCAAAAACACTTGTTTTAGGCGTGTAGAGTGGCTCAAAAAGCAAAGTACAAAAAAAGTAGGGTTAAGAGTTAAGACCAAAAAAGAAAACAGAAAGTGTTTCCTCGCCTTAATATTTAAAACATGTTCTATTGTGACCCCCACCTTTATATTAAATTAAATTAAAAGAAGAGGCTGGGATTTGACCCACACTGACAACTCCCACCTGTCGATTTGTCTTGCTTAAAACAATTCATAGCAATATTTTGTGTGAGATAAACAATTTGAAGTCAATGTCTTTCCTTGTTTTCCTAATAAGTCGAAAACTATTTCTTATCCGTTGTTTTCTCGTTTTAGTAGGTTTTCGTGTTTAGTTAAAAAAGTGGTCAGTAGAATTTTTCTAAAGAATTAACTAAAAATTGAAAAAACTATATAATGAAGTAGTTTGATTTCAAAATCTAATTTGTCTTAGTAATATTTTGTTCAGGTTTTTATATTGTGTAAAAAAGCTGCCATTTCGATTATTCTTAAAATTTTACGAAATGTAAAAAATGTTATCCTTCGTGCATAGAAGAATATTTTTTTGTTTGTATTTTTTTTTGATAGATAGATAGATATTCTTTATTTTCGTATTAACAATTACATTTGGTAAGCTACCACAGTTTACATACAGAGATTTGATATTTTTCTATGATATCTTTCTGCTGAACAAGCATATTAATTTGTATATAGAATTTAGATAAGAATAATTTAAGCAATAATTTCGAAGGAAAATACAAACAAAACCTTCAACTCAAATTGAAAAAGGCAGGTACATTTTGACTCAAATAAAATTATGATTTCTAAAAATTATAATTGATAAATATATTTGAATATATTAGTAATTTGTTAGTAAGAATTAACAAATTGTTAGATAAATAAATATAAAAAAATAAATAAATTAGTTTATAAATAAATTAATTAATAAATAAATAAAATAAATAAATGAATAAATAAGTAAATCAATAAATAGATAAGTATAAAAAAACAATACATTAATAATGAACATATAGAAAATAAATTAATAAATTAACAATTTAACGAGTAATATTTAAACAAAGGTACGAATAATTCAAACTAACAAAAACATATCGGAAAGATGGTTAGTGAGTCAATTAATTTATAAGCGCATTTTCAGAAATTTCAGTTTATTGATTCTTAGAGAAATCAATTCAACATTTGCCTTCTCATGTATGTACATACATAAGTCTATGGTGGAATGATATCGTGTTAGGTTAAGCATCATTTTAAGAAGCCCCCAAACCTGGCATCCATACAGAAGTTTTGCTTGGAATACTACTTTTTGAATTATCATTTTATTGTCGTTTCTAAGACAGGACTTTCTATTTATAAAAGGATATAAAATATTTATTTTTTATTTATTTTTTATATATATAAAAAAAACGTTATTTTATTTTTTTCAACATTTTATCAGTTTGGTATCACCTCACATATATAACACACTATTTAATTCAAGTCGCTAGCGTTATTGGTTCTTGAGGTATTTCGGGTTAACAAACATTTTTTAAATTGCTATGGTAAAAAACCACCCACTCACTTTCTGTATTATAATCTGTGTAACAATATTAATATTAATTTGAAGTCGATATCTCTACTAGTTCTTGAGATATGGACGACGAAAAAATCTTCCCGATCGTAAGACCACGCACAGACTAAAAATCTTTTATTTAGATTCCAGGGACCTTACAACGTCGAGAAATGTCAATTTTCAATTCGACAAATCGGACCGATTGTAATAACTTCCTGTGGGAATTTAACAATAGTTTTCAAAATAATTAATAAATTCTAATAGGTGTTTTTAAAATATATTGCCAGTTTAATATTTATTGGATCTGGATTAAGTTAATTAACTGTAGCTTAAAACTCAACAGCTCAATTTTATCATCGAATTCATTTTCTTTGTTCATCAAAATAGTTAATTGATTGATTATTTTTTAACTTTACAGTAACAAAATACGAAATTAAGTATGTTATTATTGTTATTATTTTTATTGTACTATTCGTACTAGAATGTCAGCTTGTTAGACTTGACCATTCCTTTTTAATTTCATTGAATGTTTTTGAATAACAACAACAACTTTAAGGTGCTACCACTGATTGAAATTAAGTATGGCTGAGTTTTTTATAATTGCCTATGTTGCCCATGATCAAAAACTTTTTTTAACGCAATAACAACTACATTTGAGTTTATAATATCAAAAGTTGACAAAATGGGAAATATGAATTATTATTATTTGTAAGAAGGTTTTTAACTGATTTGTAGTACCTATGTATGTACATTTAAAAAATGGCTATCAACAAAAAATATTTCAAGACTTATTGTTTTAAGCTTTGCAGAAACGGTTTTTGGAAACATGGGATAAAAATTGGCAGACATAAGAAAATTAAAAAAACTGAAGAAATGGAACATGTTATTGCACATGAAAGATGTTAATGAGATGTATGTATATTCTAATAATAATTAAACATTTCCTTTAAACGATCAAAGAATTTTCGGATGAGGTTTTTCAAAACCATGTTCGGAACACCAGGTCTACATATCAAGTAAGCCTTTTTGTTTTTATAACAGTTTGGAATTTCAAATAAAAGCTAAGAAAACCAAATAATATTACGATTATAAGTAAATTTAATCAAAAATCAATAATTCAAATTCACCAATTTTAGAGGAAATTGACTGTTGATTTAGTTTTATAAACACAACTGTTGCCATGCGCACGTAGAGCTCATGATGTTTATTTACTTTAATTAACGCAATTTTGTGTTGGATATAGTATCCCGGATAGGTGATACCTTATTAAACTAGCTGGATACCTTAATTAAAAAAGCTGATATAAAATAAAAAAATAAAAACAACTTTCAGCTGTTCACAAAAAGCAAGCAAAAATTGAGATTTTGGGGTCCAAGACTATTTTAAAATAAAGCTTTCAATGGATAATTTTATTAATTCACTGAATTTTTACCAAAAACGTACAAATTTGAAATCAATTTTCAGCTGTTCTGTCAGATATTCTCCTTCAGATCTTTTCTTTTGACATCCTAGCTGTTTTGTACAGTTCTGTTCTTTTACAGGTAAAACGCTAACAAAAAGAGATTGAACGCAGTCAATTAAGACCTTAGCCCATATTTTTATAAAAGCCGTTAAACAATTTGCGTAACAAAGTTACTCAAACAAAGTTATGATCACTAAGACTTTTGACAGCAAAAAATTGTCTAAACTTTAAACATTTAGGTGACAACTATATAAAAACAAATTGTCATTATACAATATAATCGTTGGTATTTCCATGATCTCAATTTTAAACGAAGTTGGATTTTCATTCGAAAATCTGTTTCATCCGGCTTGGATAAATTCAACAACTATATGTATACAAAACTTCGTTGAGATCCATTTATCTTCCTCCTGCTTGGTTAACTATGGCTACATTAAAACCTAAGCAATTATAACAAGAAATATTTACCTAGTCTTACTTGAGAGAAATCTTAGAAGTTAAGTTCTTATCTGAAGTCTGATCTATGCTAAGTTAGAATTGATTTTTGGTTCTGTAATTGTAATTAGCCATTTGCATTACACCCCTTAAACAATTCAGCCGTAATACTTGCACTTCAAGGAACGCTCATTTACCCTTGAGCTCAATTTCGAGCGTACTGTCAACTGTCAAGTATAGATAATCTTTTTAAACCGCACATCGAGAATGTGGAATGCTTTGGCCAACTCTGTTGTTCCCTCCCATTTTGATGTTCAGACTTTAAGGCCAATGCGCACTGGTATCTCCTCTTAAATCCTTCCCTATTTTCCTAAGGCTCGCACTGTATATAAATATATACATATAAAGGGTTAGGGTACTAATAACCCCTGCGTGACTGTAAATTATAAAAAAAAAAGAATATGTAATATTTGGTTTTGGAGTGAAATCGGCTTCGAAGCGTTCAGTGTTTGGTGCTTTTATTTATTTTTCTTTCTGATTTCGTTGACATTTTGGTAACGACGAAATATTTAACTTGTAAAGCAAGCGATAAAAAAGGGAATTAGTTTTTAGAAATTGGCAACTGCTGTGGGACCACTTGAATTTTTGGGTGCGTTGTCAAAACTCGAAGTTAGAAATACTTTTGCTAATTTTAAGGAATCAATTTTTAGTATTATAAAATTATCATCATTGCTTAATGTAATGTTGTTTCGACATCTGAAAGCGAAATAATGTTGAGTAAGGCTTAGTTGATATAGAAGAAGTCATAAGTCATACACATTTGTGTTAATGTTCGATTCAATTTAAACACTTTTCGAGTGCATTTGATTGGAAACCAAGCAAAGCTAAAGCAACAGAAAACACGTATAGCTATGCATCCATGAACATTTCATGTTCCTCAGTCGCAAACGCGAGGTGAAGGTGAGTTTATTTCCTAATTTACATGTCCATAACATAGTAATGTGATATGGAAGGATATGGATTCGTAAATAGAACCATAACACTACACATTTCAACGCTTGACCTAAACTTAATGATGACATCTTAACTTAATCTTAACAAAAAGACTGAATTCCACTCAATTTGGCTGGAAACTCATAAAAACCAATTTGAATGTGAACAAAAATAGATGAGAAATGAGTGGAGTGAGATTGAAAGCATGTTTTCATAATATGATGACGAGATGCCGATGCCGATGCCAACCTACCCTCTTTCCGCCTAACCTAACCAGCATTTTTGTATCTTTTAAGTTTTGACTTCTGAGTTTTCTTCCGATTGCAACCACATTCCACAAAAATGAGTTAAAACTGATACACTGAAATTGACTGAAGAGTATAGCTGAAACTCGAGGTCCACACCATACTACTATATTACCAGTGTTGGGACCTCGCAGAAGCAAAAGAGTGGTAGAAACGATGTCAAAAAGGTGGTAGAAAAGTGGTAGAAATTAAAACCCATTTTTATGTAGTAAATCTTATATTCAATAACTTATAAAAAAATACAAAAAATTAAATAAACAATAATTCAGTTCTTTCAGTTTCAAATATCGCAATTCACAATAATTAAATTAGTTAGAAAAGCTAAAATTATTTTTTGCTATATAGACCGCCGGAAAATTTAAATTTTGAAGCATATTTCAGTAATGCTTCCGGAGGATTAAAATTCTGAAAATTTACTAAAATTTCCCTTGCAGCCAAAATGTTGTGAACGGTTGTAGTTTTTAATTTATTTCTTTTTTCATTTTTTATATTTTTTAAATCTGCAAATAGCGCTGCTATGCGGTTAGCAACAAAGCTCCAACATACATATAAGAAGATATGTTTTTAAAAATTAAATTGTCCATTCCGTCTTTTAAGTTTTTATCAAAAGCCATTGTGAAATTTGGAGTAATTGATTTTCTCCAATTAATTTTCTCCACTCATTATTAATTAACTCTAGTTCTGAGTTATTTATAGTTGGTGAAAAATGTTTCGTGAGACCTAAAACTGATGGCATTGTTCCATCAATGACGTTTTTCGGGTTTAAATATTTGAAAAATTTTAGTTCATCGTTTGAAAGGTTAAACCTTTCTCCAATTTGAACACATAATTCAATATAATAGCTGCACTTAACTTTTCGTAGTTGCATTACATCTTGTTCAACAATATCATTTTCAAGTAAGTACCTTTCAAAGTAGAGGCCAAAATACATTTGAGAATATGGTAAATAGTTTTCACTGTTTTTTATATTTGTGTTTACATTCATATTTTCTGGTTTTACAAAATTTTTCATTAAATTTAATTTTAATGTAGTCATTCTTTCGAATATCAGGTGTATTTTTGTGTTCTCAGATTGAAATGTTTTATTTAACTCGTTTATAATTTTAAGATTTATTGACAAAAAATTTAAATATACTACAAATATTAAAAGGTAGAGTTTAATGATAGGTGAACGGTGAGTTGCAAAAAGTGGTAGAATTTGCTTTTTAGGTGGTAGATTTTCATGAACACCAAAAAGTGGTAGAAATACCACTTAAGTGGTAGAAGTCCCAACACTGTATATTACCATGTTGAAGACTGGCCTACTCCCACGTCCTACCACCTAAATGGCGCTGCATGCCTGTACGAAAATGGAGTGTGGAACCTAAGAGAGGCGGGAAAAATAAAATATGAGAAAAAGTGGGAGTGAGAAAAGTATATTATTTTTACTTTTATAAGTACCTATTACGATTTTCGATGTTCAATTTTTGTGAAATCTAAAAATTTAACAGCAAAGTTTTCATAGTAAGTTTTTAAAGGATGCTTCGTTGTTATTTTTTGAATATTTGGATAGCAAATACAGACGATGTAGTTGTGTATTTTTTTCAATTTTTATTTTTAGATGACGTCAAGTGGGTAGGTTGATGTATGTAGGTAGTAGGCCAACGAAGTACGTATTGGACTTTATTTATTTTACTTAACAAAAGACAACGAAAATTTAACTTTTTAATGCTTACATTTAGGTGAAAAAGATCCGCAATGATTGGCGCAATAAGCTAAAATGTCTCTTCATTTCAAAAGTATGCAGCCAATAACTGAGCCGTTATTTTTAAAAATGTGGTAGGTTTCTATAAGTCCATATAAACTCCTTGTTAATAAGATTTGATTGATATTCGTTTTAACCACTTACCTACACCGTCTTTAAACCAAGTTAAACAAATCCTTTTTTATAAAATAGTTTCCAATCCGTTTTGATTACGCCCTGCTTATGTCAAATATTTTATTAAAAGAACTAAAACTAAAACTGGATATTTAATTGGTCATTGGAAATTTGAAATATAGGTACTACAAAATAACTTAAAGACATTTTTTTCTACGAGAAAGTTTTAAACAAATTAAAATGTCGAAAATACGAGCAAGTTTCAAACAAATTAAAATGTCGAAAATATTGATTTTTCGCATACTGTACAGTATGAGTTTTTACATGCATTTCAACGTTCATGTGAACACAAATGACATTTTCAGTTTCTTATATGTCATTTTAATTTTTTCAATATCTTTTTTTTGAAATTTTTTTTGAATATTTGTGATTAAAAATTAATTTTATTGTTCGCATGGCTTTTTGAAATGGTTTTGTAGTTTTTGAAGTGAAATTCAATATTAAAATTTGTATGTAAATTAAAATGACAGTTTAATAATTATTAAAAGAAAAGAAATTAAGTTTTCTAATAATAATTATTTTAAATTGAACTATCAGTTACCGTTATATCATTTAAATTTAAGTAAAATTTAAATTCTCACAAGACATAAATCTATAATACATTTCTTACCTTGAAGAGTTTTTTTAAATTGTCTTCATTCCCTACAAAGCAAAAAGGACAAATTATACAGAAAATAAAAACTCTTCTTTATTTATCTTCTTCTATTTTCGATATCTCGCTCATTCTTAGCCCACCACAATACATTCCACATAGATTTTAAATTCTTTTAGCCTCCTATCAGCAGTAGTCGTCATGAGTCATGATCATGACGTTCGTTCCTCTTCTATAGTACTGTGGGTGTGGCGACCATCACAGCGGCATCTAGTCCTTACAATACAAACTCTCAAGTTCGGATTTCGACAACCAGCTTTGCCGAGCACGTCAAGTAGAAATTCTAAGTTAGCGATTGGAAAACGATTCCCTACCTTCTTGGTGTCTTTCGAACTAATCTTTTGGACTTGTTTAATTATGTCTCGCAATAATAATTTATTTAAATTTTAAGTAGTACATAAATAAATTTAAGTAACCCGTTGTAGACTTTGATATGTTTGGAACCGAATCAGATATTGTATCGGGTGATTTTTTAAGAGCCTGAGAACTTTAAAAAAAAAAAAAAAACGCATAAAATTTGCAAAATCTCATCGATTCTTTATTTGAAACGTTAGATTGGTCCATGACATTTACTTTTTGAAGATAATTTCATTTAAATGTTGACCGCGGCTGCGTCTTAGGTGGTCCATTCGGAAAGTCCAATTTTGGGTAACTTTTTCGAGCATTTCGGCCGGAATAGCCCGAATTTCTTCGGAAATGTTGTCTTCCAAAGCTGGAATAGTTGCTGGCTTATTTGTGTAGACTTTAGACTTGACGTAGCCCCACAAAAAATAGTCTAAAGGCGTCAAATCGCATGATCTTGGGGGCCAACTTACCGGTCCATTCCTTGAGATGAATTGTTCTCCGAAGTTTTCCCTCAAAATGGCCATAGAATCGCGAGCTGTGTGGCATGTAGCGCCATCTTGTTGAAACCACATGTCAACCAAGTTCAGTTCTTCCATTTTTGGCAACAAAAAGTTTGTTAGCATTGAACGATAGCGATCGCCATTCACCGTAACGTTGCGTCCAACAGCATCTTTGAAAAAATACGGTCCAATGATTCCACCAGCGTACAAACCACACCAAACAGTGCATTTTTCGGGATGCATGGGTAGTTCTTGAACGGCTTCTGGTTGCTCTTCACTCCAAATCCGGCAATTTTGCTTATTTACGTAGCCATTCAACCAGAAATGAGCCTCATCGCTGGACAAAATTTGTCGATAAAAAAGCGGATTTCACATTTCGAACCGAACACTGATTTTGGTAATAAAATTCAATGATTTGCAAGCGTTGCTCGTTAGTAAGTCTATTCATGATGAAATGTCAAAGCATACTGAGCATCTTTCTCTTTGACACCATGTCTGAAATCCCGCGTGATCTGTCAAATACTAATGCATGAAAATCCTAACCTCAAAAAAATCACCCATTAGTACCTAGTGCCTAGGACTTGGCCCTCTATAGTAACTATTCCATTACAATTTTTTGTATATGAAAACACATATACAAGGAAACAGCTGAAACTTAACGAATCTTACCATACCACAACCTTTGTATATGAAAACTATAGTACTCTCATGAGCAGAAACTTTTAGGGCGAACGGATGCCGAGTCGTTGGCGCTAGTATCGAAAGTGGAGAAATTCCGCGGGAGCGTCAGAAAAATGTTATTTCCATTCCCATAAGCAGCCAGCAGAATAAGGGAGATAATTCCACCCAAAAAGTCAACACAATTTCCTTCATTCTATTTGAATGTTTTCATATACAAAGATGAAAACAAACATATACAAATATATGGTAAATTCAAAATGGTTTAAGCATTTGCTTAGGTAAAGTTTTCACTGCTAGAGCTTAATCATAGATGACTCTGTCAAAAAGTCGAATTTGCTAATGTAAGGAAGTGCACGCACTTGTATTACGAAGTCCCCATTTAAATCGAAAAAGTTGTTTGCCTTTTTCAATACTATTTAATTGAAATTATTAAAACTTGGCTTGTTTTCGTGCATACATGAAATCAAATAAAAGAAAGTAAGTGATTTCATTAAAAGAACTCTTGACAATATATTACGCTTTCTATATAACGCATACAAGCACTATCAACAGCCTAACATTTGAAAATGAGAAGTCCCTAAACTGGACACCTATAACGAAATTGCTACTTGTACAGCCAAACAAAACAAGCCATTCATTTTCTTTAAAGAAATTAATAAAAATGTTTAAATCGAAGTTTGAAACTTGAGAAGAAAATATAGTTTTCAAAACCAATTAATATATTTTAAATGTTCTTACAGAAGCTGTCATTTTAACAGTATTAAAAGATCACCATTAAAATTAACGCTTAACTTGGTCTTTTAAATTTAACTTGATGTTTATAGCAACGGATTTTTACTATTGGTTAATATTGATACATACATATATGTATGTTTGGGGGGATTTTGTTACTAAATAAATCGCACTAACTACGTGCGTATAATCAATATCTTAACTTTAACTTCCCATATTAAGTCATTGTAATCGGTCCGATTTGTCGAATTGAAATTTTGACATTTCTCGACGTTTCAAGGTCCCTAGAGTCGAAATAAAAGATTTTAAGAGAGATGTCTGTGCGTGCGTGTGTACGTACGTTCGTACGTCCGTACGATCGTGAAGTTTTTTTCGTCGTCCATAGCTCAAGAACCAGTAGAGATACCGACTTCAAAAAAATTAAGAGGGCGGTGAAAATTTTGGTTAACCCAAAATATCTCATGAACCAATAACGCTAGAGGCTTAAGTTATATGTTGTAACGTGATACCAAACTAGTATATTTTTGGAAAAAAAATCCAATTAACGTTTTTTTTTATAAATACAAAAAAAATGAAAAAAAATATTTGTTACCTCTATTATTTTATTAGCAAAAAATGATTTTATCTCCAAAATAATTTTGTACAACGAAGAATAACGTTTTTGACATCTAGTAAAATTTTGAGGAAAGTAGAATTGTCTGTTCTTTTTATAAAAAATAAAAACCTAAAGAAAACGTTACTGAAAGTTGGTAAAAACTGATTTTTGACTCAAATATCTTTTCAAAAATTTGAGATATTGGCTTCAAATTAATTTTATTTTATAAAAAATATTGTTTTCAACATTCGGTAAAATTTTGGCAAAAATCAAAGTGACAGTTTAAAAAAAAAAATAAAAAACCTAAAAAAACTTTACTAAAAGTTGGTAAAAATTGAACTTCGACTCAAATATCTTTTCAAAAAATTGAGATTATGGCTCCAAACTAATTTGTCCTATAAGAAATATTGTTCGGTAAAATTTTGAGAAAAATCGAATTGACAATTTTCTTACAGAAAGCAAAAACCTAAAAAAAAACAGTGCTTAAAGTTTTCTTTCGACTCAAATTTCTTTTCATAAATTAAAAAATATTGGCTTCAAACTAATTTTATCTCACAGAAAGTATTGTTTTCGACATTCAGTAAATTTTAAATATCCAACAGTCCGTTTTTTCATAAAAATTAAAATCTACAAAAAATAGTACGCCAAATTGGTAAAAAATTTATATTCGATTCTCGATATCTCGTAAATAAATTTAGGTATTAACTTCAAAATGAATTCATTCTGTGCTAAATTTTGTTAGAAAAATCCAATCTGTATTTTTTTATATAAGGAACACAAATTTTCAAGAAATTCTACTAAAATTGGTAAAAATTGCTTTTCGACTAAAAATCACGTTAACAACAGCAAATTTTAAAATCAAACTTATTTTATCATATGCAAAATATTGTTGGTAATTTTAAGTTCATTTTTATAAAAGTTTGATTGACAAATTAGATTTAGCTTTTTTGGGCCCTAGACCTGAAGAGTAAATGGTGCATAGATTCTCTTATATTGTATGGTTTACTTCATACAAAATTAAATACTTACTTAAAAAAAAAATTACAACGAACTCCATATATTTAAAATAAATTTTATTTATAATGGTAGTTACTAGAATATGTACATACATACATATGTACATATACAGATTTTTACTTAATTTTTTGAAATATTGTTTTCTCATTTTTTAGCAGCGAAGTCTTTTTTAAGTTCATCGAAATCTATTTCATGAAACAAATCACTCTCAATACGGAGCAGAGATAGTGCATCAAGTCTATTCATGCGTTATCTTTGTTCGACAAGGACTCTTTAAGCGTTTTAATTGACTAAATGATCTTTCCGCAGAACAATTTGTCACCATCAGACTTAAAAATAAACGTAATGCCTTGTCTACGTTCGGAAACGTTGATGTAATTTTATCTTCCCACATAATCTTATATAAATTAGCTTGATTGAAAAATTTAAAATTATTGGCATTTTTATGCATCACATAAGGATGGAATTGTATTAATTCGTCAGCAAGTTCTGAATTTAAATCTTCCGGACAATTTGACTTCAAACGCTGGACACAGGCTAAAACGTTGACTTTTTCATTGCTTGTGCAAAGAAAATTAAATCGTTCAGAAATATCTTTATATATTTGGCCTCTGGAATCCATTTGTATTCTTAACTTATCGATAATAATATAAAAAGCGTTTATTCGAAACTTATCCTTTGGACTTAAATCTACATCGGGAGCATTACCATCGTTAGCAATTTTTTTGCGAACTCGTTTTCGTTTAATCATGTAGCTGCCATCAGGTAGAAGTTTCTTAGAGCGCATTTTAATAGTGTCGAAATTATCACGCATTGTCTCCAGTTGATCGGATGTCCAGTAGTGTTACGTCTTCGCTTTGCAAAACCTTACTGACTTTTTGAAAACTTTGTAAAATATCGTTCCAAATCACAAGCATTAAGGCAAATTCTAGTTTATTCATTTTGTTAAGTAGATCAACAGCTTCTGTCCTAGCATATCCTTTTAATGTATTATCTTCAGAAATGTCGTTTAAAGTACTCGTAATTTATTAGTAGCTGCAGCATGAGCTTCCCACCGTGTATCCGAGAGTGATTTTATCACATTATCATTTTGAAGAGCAGATTTTAACGTTTTCCTACTACTAGTTGATGCAGAAAAAAAATTGTAAAGCGATTGTACGATGGAAAAAAAATCAACTGCGATAGGACAGCAATCCACAGCACAGCGACCAACAAGATTTAAAGAGTGTGGGCGTACATAGACAGCATATGGATTTGTCAGAAGAATTTGTTGTTGCATCCCTTTATACTGACCGGACATATTTGCAGCATTGTCGTATGTTTGCCCTCAGCATTCAAAATTGATATGTTATGTTCACTCAGATAGGTACTTTAATGCTTGATTAGCAATACCGGATCCAGTATGAGAATGCATCTCCAAAAACATTAAGAAGCGTTCAATAGGCTGGCCATCTTTAACATACCGCATAACAATACTCAATTGATCCACATGAGACAAATCTGGCGTAGAATCTACAGACAAGCTAAAATGCCCAGAAATACTTATTCGTAATGATTTCCTCGCGAACTCTTTGAGCCATTACCTAATTCAATCAATTCTTCATATATAGGATGTCCGAATTTTGAAATATGAGTGGACAAGAAAGGATCAAACTTTGCCATTAATTCAAGAAGGACCAACAAAATTGCTATTATTTGATGAACCAAATTTTTATTCAGATCCTTTAAATGCGCAAATAACAGCAACCACCCTTTTAAATACATGTTTCCAGTATGAACATGACTCTTGCATTTGTTTGTCAAAATCTGTCTTAATTCCGCGGTGAGATCTACGTGCGTATGTTCGTCGAGATTTAAAAAAAGGACCATCATGATTATTGCATTTGCTAGGTCCAGAAACGATCCAATATTCAATATCATCAGCGGAAAACTTACTCCATTGCGCAGTGTCAGGATTTTTATTTTCATCAGCTTCTTTTATTTCATTCGTTTCAGTTCCCTATTTTCCATTGTTTATCATACTGTCCGATCCAGATGGAACGTCATCTACATTTCCATGAGTACCTTAATTTAAAGATTTGTGAAAATCTATTATCCATTTTGCTCGTATGAGCAATAAAGATTCAGTTGCTTCTACTTACTTTTGTGGCCCCTTTTTTCGTGATGCCCCAGGCCTGGGCCTGGTTGGCCTAAGGGTAAATCCTGGGCTGCTCACACAAAATAGTGTTATGAATATTTTGTTAGGGTTTTAAGGAAGACAAAATGACACACGGAATGGGAAGTTATCAGTGTGAGTGGCATCCAAGTCTCTTTTTGAGTATGTATTCGATTTTATTTTTAAGTATTTCTGTACTACTTAATACTCTCGCACTACTGACATTATACTTATACTTACATTCTATCACTTCAAAACTGCGATACATTCACTTTAGAAAAATTAAACTAGATTTCATTTTATAAAACAATTAATTAATGAATTTTATTCACATATGAAAGAAAGCATTTTATAAAGGATTAAGATGGAAATTGCTCGATTTGTTTGGTTTGGATATTTTTAATGAATAGTGTTTTAACAAAATTTTCTTTTACTTTTTGTATGTGTTTTAATAAATAAACTAATTTTATAGGTACAAGTACATAATATGTAGTTATATTCAACAAAAAAAAAATTAACAAATTCAGGTACTTAAATTTGGTGAAATGTATGTCTTCTTTTTTTTCAAAAACTTAATAATTATATAATATGTATGTATGTTAATTTAACAGCTTATCGCGAATTAACTTTATCGGAAGGAATTACAAAAAAAACATAAATCATAGCATAACTAATACCATAGAAAAAATAAAAATTGAACTTATTTATTATTTATTTATTTAAGTTGCTAAAGGAGCAAATATTTTGTTCAATAAATTGTACACTTATTCTCAAAATTGAGCGTGCACCAACAAGAAAAACTCGACAATTCTTCAAATACAGACGGTACAAAATTAAGCATACACTTGGGAATCAAAATACATAAAAAGAAATGTTAATGTGTGGTAAAATTGGAAGCTTAATATTTTGTATCCATTATACAACAGCCTGCGATTACCGCGGCATCGATTCGACTATTCTTTTTGTAAATTTCGGTGACCTTCGCTTTCAATTGATTTTTGTTGCTTGCAGAGGTGGGGTTTTGATTTTGGCATTAAAAAGCAACCATTCCTTGACAACAAACGATGTTTATTTAGGATCGGTATTTTGTTGAAAGTAAAATGTTGCTAGTAAAGTAAGTTTTCTGAGTACTGAGGAAAATTTCTTTTGAAAATTTATACGGGTGGTTGATTTTATCCAAATATTAGAGAATTTTTTGGTAGAAAATCGGCAATTGCTGACAATTTTGTATCTTCAAATTAATCAATATCTATTTGCACGTTTGGAAGACTTTAGAAAACAATAAAATTGGTAGACTCATTGGAAGAAAAATTTTTCGACAGATGACAGAGAATATGAAAATTTATGTTTTGAAGTAAAAACAACCGGTAATGCAAAAACATTTAAAAAAAGAGACTGGGATGCGACCCACACTGATAACTTCCCATGCGTCTGTCGATTTGTCTTGCTTAAAACAAAATGTTTATTACAAAATTCTGTTTGAGATAAATAATTTGAAGTCAATACTTTTTTTTATTCTCTTTATACCTACTACTTGAGTCGAAACAGTTGTCAGTTGACATATTTTGCATATGATGAAACAGTTTAATTTCAAAATATATATTTATTAATGAGATTTTTAGTCGAAAACCAATTTCTACCAATTTGAGTAACATTTCTTAAAAGTTTTTATCATTGCCGTTTAAATCTTGCACAGTTCTCGTGGATGCGTAGTGGTTATGCTATTAAATTGTAGCTTATATAAAACGTTTGGAAGTTTGACATAGCCATCTATTGAATACTTACTCAAGCCAGTCAACAGATGTCTCCATCTATCGTTTGAAATATCGTTTCGCAATAATCTTACGTTCGCCAAAGCGATGTAAAGATTTGCTTTAATGTTCGGTGAGATGAACCATAAGATCACCAGTGGACCTATTGCTGCGAATGCCATGCATGCCGTACTGACGAACATTAAGAAGCTTTCGATCTTCGAGATTTTTTTTGAGCTGATAATAAATCAGCGTTTCCATGATCTTGGAAGAAAGATGTGCAATCGGTCGGTAATTAGAGGGTGAGGAAGATTCGCTTTTTTGGGGATGGGCTGAACAAATATCTACTGTTTTCCATCCGGAACGAGACCTGTGAAGTTTGACAGATGAAAAAGCTGACGCAATTCAAAGATAAAATATTAATCTCAATTAATGCCACTGGCGACGAAACGATGCAAATGACAGAAAACAAATAACAGGGAGCTGTCATTTTGTAATTTGTTATGTTTATTATATTATATTAATTATGATTATTATATTATATTAATTATATAATAATACATTATTAATATATTAATTGATTTTGGGTTGTTTCAGCTTGTTAGTTCCATTTTTTTAAAGATCAATTGAGCGAGGTCCAATTAAGCGGAAATTACTGTAGTTCAAAAATAAAAATAATGATATAAATAAGGATTAAAAATTGGGCATTTTTAATTTTTTCATTTCAGTTCCGATAAAGTTAATTACGATTGTATAAATATTTATTTAGTTGAATATAATTTAAGAATTGTCTCGTGTGTATAATTTCTGATAAATAAATTGTATGTGTAGGTAGGATTAAAATATATTTTGTTTTTTTGTAACAAGGTATCAGTTGTAGTTGTTTTTTTTTTCGTAGAAGCATACAAAAAGCTTATTTAAGTCTGGGCTTGAGTATTAATTTATTTTATTGTTTCACTAACCTAAGTTTTATTATCAGCTTTATTTTTATTTTCCGGTTTCTTTTTTTTTGTACAGTAGTTTTAGTTAATATTTATATTGTTGTTGTTTTTGTTATTAACGTATGCATTTAATTGTTTTTGTTATTGTATCGAAAGCTATCTCTGTCTCTCATTTTAAAATATATTTATTTACATTCCATGTAAACTAGAAATACAACGGTAGGTATATTTAAAATTTATATAACATTTAAAAAATAGCTTCTTATAGATTTTTACAAAAAAAAAAAAAATTAAACAAACAAAATTCAGAAGGTTAATATTTCTTATTAAAGTTTCATTGTCAATATTTATTTATTTTGGTTTGAGTAAGTATATTCTGCAAAATGATTTTATTTATTTGAATATTTCATATTTTATTATGCTATGTGGTTGTAATGTTATATTTTAATACTTTTAAGGCTTAGAGGCATTTTTTTTTGTAATATATTTATTTCATAAACTTAAATTTGCTGTATCTAGATGCTATGCGTGATTATAACTTTCAAAATATTTCACTATACTATTTTTTAATGTTTTATTTTGTTTTTTTTTTTTTTTTTAGGAAAATGGTTTAGTTCTTGTGATTTTTTATTTGATGAATATTTTATTTTCTTATTTTTTTTTGTTTTTATTTTTACAAGTGAAACAAAATATGAAAATATTTGTATTTTAATTTTTGTTTTGCTAGTGCCTTCAATAATTGCTTTGAGTTTGTGAGTAGGTAACAGTGTTCTTTACATAAAACAGTATATAAAAGAGATCTCTATTTACAGTATATACAAAGAAAGTTATTTATAGTATGAACAGGTACAAAAAGTAGTATTTTTTTCATAGGTTTGTTTAATTCCAAAAAGTTTAACATATCAAAAAAAAATCTTACGTAAGTAAATGATTTTTTTGTATTCATAACTTGCAGTTTTTTTAAATGTAGTGCAATTAATAATTTTTCCTATTTTAAATGGGCATGATATTAATCTGCCCCTTAAGCTGGCCGAAAGAAAAATTTAATAAAATGTGAAAATTTAGTAGATATTGGTCCCAACCAATCTTCACAGTAAAACATTTGTGTACAGGTAGACGAAAACTCATGTAAGAATGCAGTTTGTGAAAAATGAGTCTACAAAAATGTTTTTTTTTTTTTTCAAAACCGCTAAACGTGATTCAAAAACTAAAAATGATAATCAAAAGTCACCCAAAGCTCATAATGTCTTACCTAATGCCTACCTGACTAACCAATAAAGCACTCCAAAATTCCATCCATGAAAAGGATATTTTTGCCTTATCCAGGTTTATTTTGAAAAAAGGTGTAATTGACCGCAATTATTCCTTTCTCTCCCGTGTCCACGCCTCATCACCAACTTATATTAAAAACATGTTAAAAACCATCGGAATTTCACTGAAAATTTGGTGGTTAATCATTTCTATAAGGTCGAAGGACCAAGCGGCCAATTTTCAAGATTTCTGTATAATGCGTTGTGCCATGGCAATAAACAATTTAATCTCTTATTCAAATAACTAAACGGAGAAGCTATGCTCTTGGAGAATATGTAATTAGGGTATTACTCTTGGTTGTTTTTGGACCTGCTGGCCTCAGTCAATGAAATTCGACAAGTTATACCCCGGAGCTTCAAACCAACTAATACATAATAGACTTCAAAGCAAACTTTTGAGCAAATGGCATTTAAAAGAATTTGTTCACCGCTCTTAATCGAAAATGAAGTAAAAGTTATTGCTCTTAAACAATAATTATATAAACGGTTTGAACAAAAAACGTTAAAAAGTCTGTTCTACGAACTTATTTGCAATGAACTTAATCCTACCAAAATTAGGAATTCTTTCATTTGAACCTACTTCCCATTACTTTTTGGTACTAAATCCCAACAACAAAAGAACTAAGTTGCGAAATAAAAATGAATAGAATCCCACCCAACAATGGAATTAAGTTCATTATGGACAAAGTGGGTACCAGATCAACAATTCCGCCTACCCGACCTCAACGAAGGGAAGATACATAGCTATATCTAAACTAAAGTCCAATAAAACTGCTGGAGCTGACGACAACGCTGCCGAATTATTCAAAGCAGGCGGCCATGACTTGGTAGGTAGTATGCACCAACTCATCTGCAAAATATGGTGAGAAAAAAGCATACCCGATGAGTGAAATCTCAGCATAGTTTGCCTTTTGTCCTTATCAGTGTAGCTTCAGGCCATTTGATAAATATTGGAAGGTGCGACAGGTGACAATTTGTAAATTTTGTCCCATAAATAAATTGTCGGGGAATTTGCCACAGTTGTAAAGATTTCGGAAAAAAATTTCATGACAGTGAATTGTGTCAGAAATTGTCACAAATTCCCCGACAAATTTGTAGTGACAATTTTTTTATGAAACAGACAAAATAACACAAATTACAATTTTGTCAGTATGTAGTTGACAACTGTGACAGGCAATTGAGTTTCGATCGTAAGATGAAAATTTTATTTTGATATAACGTTTTCAAGTGAAAGTGATGACTGATGATGAACGCGAAGTACGCCACCCTCGAATTTTTAGATAAAGAATAAACAATGGTTTCGCGTCATTAAGTGATTATCAATTTAAGGAATTTCGCGTCCGCAAAACAACAGCAGAATATATTTTGTTAAAAATTTTGCAATCTGACGGTAGATAATCTCATGGGGGAAGAAATCCGGTGGCCTTTGGAAAAAATAATGTCTATACCTAATACCTACACGTTTTAGACATTTTGCTTATTTTTCTTGTGTTGCTGGCATTGTTGATGGGTCATTAATAAGAATTTATGCTCCAACTGATAATGAGTCAGTATTTGTTGACAGAAATGGTGAATACTCAATTAATGCCATGTTTGCATGCGGCCCAAATTTGGAGTTTTTGTATGTTTCTGCACGCTGGCCTGGATCCGTTCACGATGCTAGGGTTTTATGGAATAGATCAATAGCACGACGCTGGGAAAATGGATGGAGGCCATTTCCAAATGCTATAATTTTAGGAGACAGCGGTTATTCACGAAAAAGTTGGCTGATAACACCACCAGTTATTCCACACCAATTTGAACAATCTGAAGCATTATTAAGATTTTTGAGAAGGCTTGTAGAAACTGCATTGGACATTCTGAAGGAAAAATTTTCTTGCCTTAACTATTTGAGATTGTCACCAGCAACTGCATGCAAGGTTATTTTGACTTATACAGTACTGCATAATTTGGAAAATCGTCTGGGAAGTGAACATACACCATTTGAAATGATGGATGATGATAATGGTCACGACAAAATTGTCATACTTTGACAATGACAAAATTGGCACAGCAAAATTGTCGTTGTATTTAACTGACAATTATGTCACCTGTCAATACCTGTGAATGTTTGTGAAATAGGGCCCAGGAAAGTCCACCATTGACCAAATATTCACATTACGGCAGATCTTGGAAAAAACCCAGAAAATTCTACCATCCACCATCTCTTTATCGATTTTAAAGCCGCGTATGACAGCATCTGTAGGTAAGAGCTCTACAGTGCAATGTCTAGTTTTTGCATCTCTGTCAAACTTATCGGTTTGTGGAGAATGACGAGGGAGAATGCACGCTGCTCTATTAAGATCGGAAAAAAACTCACCGATGCATCTGATGTCAAAAAAGGTTTTAGACAAGACGATGCACTGTCATGCGACTTCTTCAACATTGTTCTGGAAAGATTCGTACAATACTCAACCGTCAACACTAGAGACACAATCTTCCAAAGGTCCATCCAATTATTTGGATACACAGATGATATTGACATAATTGGAAGATCAACACGTGATGCCAGTGAAGCGTTTTTGAGAATTGCGATGGAAGCGGAGAAGAGAAGTGATCAAAGAGGGCAAGACCAAGTATATGCTGTCATCAAAAAAGGACATTTAACGACGATGTCTTGGACAAAACGTCATTATAATATGGACAACTAGATATAATTTTGAGGTAGTTAAGGACTTTGTCTACCTAGGTACCAGTCAAAATTTAGACAACGACACCGGCGCTGAAATCAAACGAAGAATAACTCTTGCAAATCGCTGCTTCTTTGGACCTATGTAGAAGGCAATTGAGTTGTAAAGTCTTTTCTCGAGCATTAAAAATAACCAGCTATAAGACTTTCAAGTTCTTCGAACCCAATCCCGAGGGACGGTGCAGTAGAGGAAGACCGCTACTCAGATGTCGCACAAAGGTGGGAGATGACCTCAACCTACTTGGCATGCGAAACTGGAGACAGCTAGCTATAGGGACCGAGCAAGTCCGAAACGGACTTTAGCGCCACCTTAAGTAAGTAAGTAAGTACATAAGTATGGACAAAGCCCCTTACGAACAAAAATCCAATTATTATTATTGTGATGATAAGGACATTCATCTAAATATTTATTTAAGAAGTAAAGTATTCCAAAAACAAATCTAGCATACTTTTCGTTGCCTTATAAAATGAAAATGAAATTAGTCCCATTCAAAGGAGTGCTCCAGGGGTGTTGTGTATTCTGCCAAAGCGAAAGAAAGTGTCACCAATAGCATTTTATCTAACAATATTTAAGTAACACAATCCGTTTTAAGATGGTTTAAACTAACAATATTTTATTAATATTCTGCTAGGGGTGATTTGAGAAATTCCAAATTAAAACATTTAAAACAGTGTTTAGTTTTGAAAAGTCTTCGCTTACCAACTCGCTGAGGATGAACACTCTCTATTAGACAGTCTGCAATTTTTCTGCCTTCCAATTTATTTGTTCCAATAAGTATTTAAATGTTCAAATATTGAAATATTGAGTTACACGTATGTATTTTGAAGTGTGCTGTGCTCATAAGACCAAAACATTATAAAACAAACATTCCAACAGCTCTAAATTTCGAGTATTTTCGGATCAAAAGAAGTTGAATAATAAGCTTTAAGCCTGCTATACTTTGTTCAAAAAATTATAATTTTAACATATGTATTTACTTATTCATCATTAAATTACTACATAATATACTATAAAGCGTTTCTGGGGCATTTTAAAATAAAATTATATTGAAACAAAAGTTATAGCAAAAATTTGGACGGTTCGAAAATCAGCGGAATTACATTATATAACAATACTCGTTAATTATTCTTTTCTTAAAGGCTAATAGTTTTTATGTTTTTTATGTTTTGTTTTTGTTTTCTTAAATTTGTTTTTTAATATCTTTAACAATTTTCCTTCGTATAAGATCCATATCTTTCTGGCAGTGTGCAAATCGTAATTAAAAATTATTTGGTATTAGTTTTCTGTTTCACCATTTCCCAAATACTAGAGTACTTAAACCTACCTATTTGCGACATTGCGAATAAAAGAAAATTATAAAAATGTTAATTTTGTTTACCTAATGATCAAACTAAACTAATTCAAATGAGTATCAATTCATTTTTGCATATAATACGATTCTTCATACAACTTTTGTTTTAATTTTTAATTTTGTTTTCTTTCACGTGACAGGCAAATAAAAATGTTTAGAATATAAATTTGCGAGGAAATAATATCACATGGAATTTGTTGTTTATATTTTTATGGTGTATTTTCTTGCAAACAAAAGAAATTCAAATAATAGATACTTTTCTGGGACAAACTGTTATCTGTGGAGTTATTTTATTAGTCAGTCTATATTAGAGTTTTTAACAAAGAAACTATTCCACTTTCATGGTGTTGAAGCTGATCAATTAACAAAAATTTCCCATGTAATATTATTTCTCGGCACACGTATGTTTCTTATTTCTATATTCTTGCAAGCCAATATTTTATTTTGTTTGTCTAATATAAGCGTAATTACTAAAATTAATTTTATTCATTAATTCGATAGTGTGTGAAACTGAACTGTACAACTTCTTACCTTTTCTTCTAAATTTTGTTTTTCATTTTGCTAAATTGATAACAAATATCACAAATTTGTTTGTTAAAACTCTTTTCCATGCGTGCTGTGTATTTACAGATGAATAAAGGAATAACTTGAATGCGTGAGCCATCAGATTAAGAGCCGATAGTTAAGTTAAGTTTATCTATTGCTCGGTGTTACTGTTATCCGACTGATGGCGGACCAAAATTTTTGGCTAGAGAAATTCTCGCTTGGATCGTCCTCCACCACCGCCACTGCTCGAGGAGGAACCACTTGGTGCAGTTGCTGATCCGGAATGTGATTGTGATGGCTGAGATGGTTGGCCGGTCGTTGTTGGTGTTGTGGCGGATGATTGTGTGGAAGTGGATGTCTTCTTTTCGCTTAGGCCGATTAGCTCTGCGTCAAGGAGTCTAACTTGTTCAGGGATTGTTTGCGATTGCTTTGGAGGTGCTGGTGCTTTTCTGCTTTTCGATCGTCGCTTCTTGAGCATCATTGGCCCCAGACCATTGCCACCAGGGCTAGATACGCCTGCATTTAATAAACTTAGCTGACCAGTTGATGTTGGAGTGGTAACATTTATTGCGCTAGAACTTGCAGCAATAGCAGCTGTAGACGTCGGAGGCAATACCCCACCACTGCTGCCACCACCCCCAACTGCACTCACTGTCGCCCCAGTCGCTGCGGAAATGGTTATCACAGTATCGATGGTTGCTGTACTTGAAGGAATGCCGGAAACAGTTAAAGTGGAAGTTGGAAAACCTTCAATAGCACATAGAACTCCATCTCCGGGCGTAGTTTGGCCCGAAGAATCGTGAGCTGATAACCGTTTGATGATTTCGCCGAGCATATCTTCGATTCGTCCGATGCGTTGAGACATTCGCTGCATTTCCAGCCGAACGTCAACTTTCAGATCTAAAACGGTGGCGATTAGATCACGTTGAGCGAGTGTAGGGGGCTGTTCGCGGAGGCCAGTGTCGTACGTGTCTGAGGTGGTGGCGCGTGATGAAGCCATTTCGATCTGACGTTCACGCTCTAAAGCTAGGTTTCGTTCTTTAGCTGCATCCAAGCGACTATCGCGACTCGGTGGTGATGAGGAGTCCACCTCGCCACCTTCATCGATTGTATCTTGGCGGGCTAAGGTGGCTTGACTGGCTTGGAGCTTAGGCGCCTTTGGAAACACCTACATCACAAAACAAAATTTTATAAATTGGTTTTATTAAAAGTTCTTCAAATTACAAAACAAATTAACATCAAATAAATAAAAGACTACACATATACGGTTACATTAAGCATACGCATATAAATTACTTTGTTGCCTTGGCCGCCATTACTACTCGATGTGCTACTCTGCCTTCCTTGGGCGGTACTCTCACGCAAGCTCTCACGGGCGCTCAGACTTCTTGAGACAGCTACTTTTGTGCTTGTATCACTTGCCGAATCAACACTCGAACTACCAAGTAGACGACCCCATTTACTAGCGCGTGTACTACGGGCTGATGGTGGACCTGATGATGGGGATGGTGATTGCGAAGGAACTCCTGATGTTGATATAATGCGTGAATCCTCGGTTAGCGTGAGCTTAGCTGGTAACTTCTTGGATAAGGTTAAGGATACGCATGGGGAATGAGTTGAATGAATGAAATGTTTCAGTTAGTAAATGCAATTTATTGATATTTTGAGAATCCAATTTTTATAGTGGTTTTGTTCGACAACAATTATGTAAACATGTCAATATATGTATTGAATAATTAAAAAATAAACACAAATACCAAATTAAATAATTAATCAATTGTAGAGGAAATTTTGGGATCAGAAGAAATTAAATAAAACGAAATCGAAATATAAGCTTTTAAAAATTAATTTATTAACGCTATTCATATTAACTATTTATTATTACACAAAAACAATAAAACATAAGTAAAAATATACAAACATTACTTAATATATATGAAAAAGTTAATAAATAATGGCAGGTTTAACTAACAGAAATCAGAATCAAATTCATACCTACCAGCAGGCATTAAAGGAGTTATTAATAGCCTTCACATTAAACACAGTGCGACTGTTAGGAAAATAGGGAAGGATTTAAGAGGATGTAACGGTGCACGTTGGTCTTAAAATTTTGAATATTAAGAAAAGAATTCCAATACTTCACAGTACGTTTGAAATGGAGCTCAAGGGTTAACTGATGAGCATTTCTGGAAGTGCGATTATTACGGCTGAATTGTTTTAAGGGGGAATGCAACTTGCTAATTCTGCAGAATAATAATTTCTAATAATATCTGTAAAACAACGAAAGGCATGAAGCATTGCGGTGGTGTTGGAGGTACGTAATTGTTTTGATTATGGTTCTATCGCCTATCATTTTCAAAGCTCTTTTTTTGGATCGTTTCCAAAAGACTTAAACTTGTTTTAGGGGCACCTACCCAAATATGTGACTTATATTCAAGTTTTGGACGAATGAAGGCTTTTAAAATTGCAGCCGGATCAGAAGGGGTGACAAATTTCTTGCACCGTTCGCGTTGGAGGGATCCTAAGAATCTAGCAGCATTTTTGGCAATATGAAAAATGCGATCATTCCATAAGAGGTGATATGTGATACACATACCGATTACTGAAAGTTGATTAGTTTACTGGATGCAAATGCCACTCATGGAAAGCGCCATCGGAGGTGGGTGACGTTTAAACGAAAGCATTGAGTTTTCAAAATTCTACACGGTTTTTGATATCCCAAAAGCTGTCAAAATCGGAATTTAATGAGCTTATCATACGCTGCCGTTGAAGTTTCACATCTGAAGGATAAGGATGTGTTTCTAGAAACGAATATGAAAAGCTGAAGGTACTGTCGTCAACGAAACAGTTTAATTGATTAGAAGTGGCAGACAAGAGATCATTTATGAATATGAGGAAGAGAGTCGGAGACGGGACGGAGCCTTGGGGGATTCATTTTATGAGTTTCAGATTTGAAACCATCCAATAGAACTTTTATTGAAAGTTTAGAAAGGTAGATTCTAATCCAACGAGACTTATCAATACAAAAAGCACGCATTTTCTTGGCTTGGTGCCAAACTATGTATATCAAATGCTTTTGGAATATCAAGTGCAATAATCTCACTTTCTCCAAAACGGTGTAAAAATGTGTTCGGTTACATAAACCATCAAAACACCGGTGGAACTCTTGATACGAAAGCCATACTGTAAGTCATTGAAAAGCTTTCGTTTTTCGAGATATTTCTTGAGCTGATAATTAATCAGCGTTTCTATGATCTTGGAAAGAAGGGACGTGAGTGTTATTGGACGATACTTAGAGTGGGAGGAGGCTTCACTTTTTTAGGGACAGACTGGACAAATTCTATTTTCCATCCGCTCGGAAAGAGAAATGTAGAATAGGACAGATGAAAAAGCTTACGCAGTGGTTTTAACAGCGTTGAAGAACACCTCTTCATAAAAATAGCGGGGATATTATCCGATGTGCTTAGAGGCGGTATTACACTGATTGCGTATTTCTTAGAAAAAATAAGAGAAAACGGCAAGAAGCTTCACACTAAAGTATTATAAAACGGTCACGGAAATTACGTTTTGTGAACCACCGAGAAGAATTTTGAATTATTTTTATACGCAAAAAATCGTTATTCCTTCCTAGGAATTTAAAGTAAATTCATTACGTTGAATTAATATAATAAAGTATTTATTTTCTCATGGTAATAACGTTCAACGGGTGAAAAGATTTTATACTCATTTAGGTGTGAAGCCTTTCAAAAGCTAATTTGAGAAAGCACTTTTCATGACAGGATTTACTCTTGGAGGATTTGTCAATTCTTCGCAAGAGGCAGTACCTGTGAAAAAAACTTTAGATGGAACAGGCTGGGATTGAACCCATGACCTCTGGGATGACAGTCCAACGCAACCATCACGCCACGGGTATTAGCAAGAGCTAGCAATGCATTTAGAAAAAGTCACTATTTGGTGCAGATTAAGGGCTGGTGGAATCATTGGGCTGTTTTTCTTTAAAGATGATGCGATTCGCAACTTTACAGTGAATGGTGAGCGCTACCATGCAATGATACAAAACTTTTTCTTGTGCAAAATGGAAGAGCTGGCCTCGCATGACATATGGTTTCAACAAGTACCACATGCTACACAGCACGCGTAACAATGAAGCAATTGAGAGGTTGGTCAATTGTTCGCTTAGATCGTGCAATTTAATGCCTCTAGACTATTTTTTTTAGGGCTATGTTCAGGCTCATGCTATGGCGGCAAGTTTGGAAGCCGGGTGAATGTTGATTTTCTAAGTTATAATAATTATATTGTTTTATTTTTAGCGTATGGCGATCAATCCAAGGCTGTCTGGATAGGTTTGTGTTGTTGTAATCAAACAGGAAAACAAAGCTGATGAACAAATCATCTTGTCAAAAAACAAACCTAAAAACCCAGAATGTTTGGTATACTCTAACCTATTCCATTTGAGACACAGCTGATTTGAAAACTAACTTTTTATAATAATAGCCGATGATCTGTTGACAGCTGCGGATCACATCGTGCGTACAGTAAGTTTTATTCCTCGTTTCAAACACATAAAATATTAATGTTCAAGAAGCATTCAAAAACACGACAATAAGTCACAACAAATAATTGAATAACACTTTTATATGAAGAAATTAATTAAACAGAAAAGTGGCCCATACAGGATGCAATTTTGTCTGTCATTCACTGAAACTTACGCAACAGACCTAATATAGAATCAAAAATTATTATTATTATGATAGGAATTGAAAAAAAGAACATATAACCTTAGCTAAAAAACACTTAACACATTTTAAATCTAAACATAACACATTTGGTTAAAAAAAAATTCAACACAAAAATATAACAAAACACAATGCGTCATCGTACCTTTGTTCTTTCCACATCTCCATCACCTTTTTCAACATCACTCGGTCCTGATACGATTTCTTTAACTCCAGCCTGAACTTGTGGAGTTCTTCGGAATTTCGAAAATATTTTTCTCACTAAATGATCTTGATTTTGAGGTAACTGTGGTTCATTTTTGCGCTTTTCAGCCAATTCCTTCTCTCGTTTGACATCAGCGACTTTTCGAAATATCAATCGATGCCTTAAGTTATATGTTAAAACGAGATTCCTGGCAAAGCTATTCGCAAACGCTGAATAAAAATCTAGCACCTCAAGCAATTTGTCTCGTTTTATGGCATGCAAGTCGCAATAAGTTAACGCTCGTACATTAGCAGCACTCTGTCCAACAGCTGAATCCTTCCAGAACTGATCACCGAAGACGTCACCTTTTCCTGTTTTCATAAAGAGACATTAATTCATTAGAAGGGAATGTAACCTTTAAACTTTGCGCTTCGATAATTCACCTAAAATAGCAACCACTTCGTCATCCTGTATTACCTCCAAGCTTCCAGTTACGATAAAACACAGACTATCTATGCTCTCACCAGTATGATAGAGCAAATCACCTGGTGCCGAATGTGACATCATGAAATGCATGGCTAACGCCCGTAAACATCCATCCGAAGCAAGTCGAAATGCTGGGTGTTCATTGAAAACTTTTCTATTAAGATGAACACAAATATCTGCCTTCATGTCTTTTGGACAGTAGTTTAATACCTGCTTACAAGATTAATACCACGGAATGACAATGTTGCATCAACCAATGTTAAAAAATTATAGGACTTTGATACGCAACTTACCTTTTCGGTATCGAGCCCTTTGGTCATTGCCCATGTCGAAACAACATAGTCCATTACGCGTTCACTAAGAGCCTTGGGGACTTCGTGCAACTTCATAAACTCTCTTACATTGTTAAGCATATCGTGGTATTTAGCTGTGGCAGATGTCATTTGCTGAATGATGGTCGTGACATGACCGAAAATAGTCGCGTATAAGAGAGCTGCATGCCAAGTTATAAGTTATATTTTATAAAATTAATCTTGTCTTTAGTGCATTTTAAGAAAATATATCTATAAATGTATTTTGTAAAGATAAAAGAGTACAATTCACATAAATCCACTGGAAGACAATAACACAGACAGCTAGAACAGTAATAAATAGCTAATAGCATAATTTTTCATTTTTGACAAATAACTCAATTTTAATCTTTGTGGTACCAAATTTTGCTAAATGCATAAAATCTTACATTGTGATTGCATAAATTAAAATTTAAGAAAGCCTTGAAAAACACCATACTTGAGTGCTTTGGCATTTGTTTTAAATTATACTTCGTGAAAGACGCTTTTGACACAACAAACATGACTGAAAATTTTGTTACTCAATTAAGAAGTAATTTTATTCAAATGAAAAACGTCTTTCTTTTACTTGTCTCTATTTTTAATAAATACATGTTGTTTTGTTTTATATTAAGTATCCCAGCCCAATTCAAGACTTTAGGCCACTCTAGAAATTTAGAGAAAAATGATCCCTTACGACTTCAAATATGAAAATAATACCTACTCGGTTTTCGAATTTTAAGTATTAAATATATTGCCAAATCTTTCTTTTTTTAATCTATATAAAGCTATACTTTTAGTTGTCAATCAGGCAGACGGCAATGCCATGCATCATATTGATTTACTAACCATATTATTGTTAAAAATTTATGTTTGAATAAAATCAATCTAAAAAAAAAAATCTGCATATATTGCCAAATCATTCATGACTTTCTACTATTCAAAACTCCAAACGCATTTGTCGCAATAATGCACTATTCAAGTTGCCACACTCATAACCCAGACAATTTTCAATTGAATGACTTGAAACATTGAAGATATCTTGAAGAATACATTCTCTTTTTGCCACCAGTTTGTTTGTTATATTATTATCTGACGATATTTTAGTAAAATTGTCAACTTTCCACAGAATAAGTATGGCATTTGGCCAACAATGAAAAATGGATACCTTTTAAACTGCACCAACTATAGATTAATCAGTCTACTTAACATCGCTTACAAAATCTTTTCTGCCGTGAACGTCTAAAGGCCATCGACAACAACCTGATGGGTCCTTATCAGTGTGGTTTTAGACCAGGAAAGTCTGCAATGGACCAAATATTCACATTACGACAGATAATGGAAAACCCCAAGAACATCAAATCGGCACCCACCATATTTTCATCGATTTCATGGCCGCCATGTCTAGTTTTGGCATCCCTGCCAAACTTATCCGTTTATGCAGGATGACAATGGAGAATTCGCGCTGCTTCATAAAAGTTGGAAACAACATAACAGAACCTTTCGATGTCAAAAAATGCTTTAGACAAGGTGAATAGTGCAGAGCTCATACGTCAACACTATAGAGGCACTATCTTTCAAAAGTCTGTCCAATTTCTAGCATATGCTGCTGGCATCGACATAATCAGAAGAACTCAGCGTGATGTCAATGGGGCTTTTGTGAGTATTGAGGCAGAGGCGGCAAAAATGGGTTTAACGGTTACCATCACCATCGACAGACGTAACTTTGAAGTAGTAAGGCTCCGCTATGAACATAGAAAACAACAACAACATCGCTGAGATTAAACGAAGAATTACTCTTGCTAACCGCTGTTTCTTTGGGCTAAGAAAACAATTGCGTAGTAAAGCCCTCTCTCGAGCGACCAAAGTGTCGCTAAATATGTAAGACCCTCATCATCCCCGTCTTACTATACGGTGGAGAAGCATCACGGAAAGAATTCTTAGATCAGATCAAGAAAAATAAGCTACAAATCACGAAAAATGAATCCAGTTTTGGACCTTGGCTTCGAAATAAGTAAATTGCTACTTTTTGTTTGCAATTTCATAAAATAAGCAAAATGAAGATATTGACACTCAAAAATCATATTTAACTACAATTGAGTAGCAATAATTCGACCGAGGAAAACAAATGTTTCAAACAGCGAATTGCAATTTGATATTAATTTGTATTAATTTAATGTTTGTTTTTATCGTGAATTTCAGCAGGAGTTTGTAGATTGAAATTGTTTTCTTGTAGATTATGATTCGTTTTTTTAAATACCTACACACACAAGTGGCGAATTTCAACCCTTGTTTTCTTAGACTGCGACAATATAGATACATTAGTTTGCAAATGATAACTAATGTTTAGCTACTTCTTTTTTTTTTAATTGTAACTTTTGAGTTGTAATTTGAAACAGGTTATTCTGCAGTTTGCAAATGACAGTCACAGTTTTGATACTTAGTTATCTTTAAATTGCAACTGTTGAGTCGTAATTTGAAACAGTTTCTGCAGCAATTTGTAGCTTTTAAAGATTAATTTACTTTCCATTTTCAAGCAATCATGTAGAGATTCAAGAACAATTTTTTGCAAAATCAACAATCTTCATTAGTGATTTACAACATAAACTTATTCTAATAAATATGATTTAAAATTATGAAAAATATAAACCAGCATAAGTGCATATTGCAGCTTGAATATTTATATTGTGATTATATTTTATTGATTTGAGAATTGAGAATGCTTAAATAACCGCATACATTTCGCAAAACAAGATTAATGAGTAGTCAAATTAAATTATTCCCCTAAAATAGTAGATTGCGACTCAAAAGTTGCAATTTACTTTCATTTCAACAAGCTCGAATTATAACTTTTGATAATAATTACCAATTTATAAACTTTTGTATTTTACGAAGATTTGAATGCTGAATAACAACTTTCTCATTCATTTCATAATAAAATCGTTTTGATTTACTAAAAAAAGGGTTTTCGTAAATTGCAACCTAAAATTTAGCAATTAGTGATTTTTCAATTCTCTCCGTGATGGGTCCTTATCAGTGTGGTTTTAGACCAGGAAAGTCTGCAATGGACCAAATATTCACATTACGACAGATAATAAAAACCCCAAGAACATCAAATCGGCACCCACCATATTTTCATCGATTTCATGGCCGCCATGTCTAGTTTTGGCATCCCTGCCAAACTTATCCGTTTATGCAGGATGACAATGGAGAATTCGCGCTGCTTCATAAAAGTTGGAAACAACATAACAGAACCTTTCGATGTCAAAAAATGCTTTAGACAAGGTGAATAGTGCAGAGCTCATACGTCAACACTATAGAGGCACTATCTTTCAAAAGTCTGTCCAATTTCTAGCATATGCTGCTGGCATCGACATAATCAGAAGAACTCAGCGTGATGTCAATGGGGCTTTTGTGAGTATTGAGGCAGAGGCGGCAAAAATGGGTTTAACGGTTACCATCACCATCGACAGACGTAACTTTGAAGTAGTAAGGCTCCGCTATGAACATAGAAAACAACAACAACATCGCTGAGATTAAACGAAGAATTACTCTTGCTAACCGCTGTTTCTTTGGGCTAAGAAAACAATTGCGTAGTAAAGCCCTCTCTCGAGCGACCAAAGTGTCGCTAAATATGTAAGACCCTCATCATCCCCGTCTTACTATACGGTGGAGAAGCATGGACTATGACAAAGGTGTATGAAAGCAGCTTGGGTCGTTTAAAAAAAAAGAGCTAGATGGAAAAGTTTTTTGGGTGAGGCTCTAGTTCACACAGGACTGTAGCGCCACCTTAAGTTAGTAAGTATTTGGCCAACAATCAAAAATTACAAAAATTGTTCGTAGGTACTCCTATATAAATTACAGGAAAAATTGTAAATTCTCGTTTCTGGACTTATTTTGTAGTATTTCTGAAAACAAAAATGCCCAAAAAGACTCTAGAGTTTCTTTGTGCTTTTAATGATCACTGTTTATTTTTCTCTTCGTTAAATTTTTTCTTGTTAAATATTAATGGATCAATGTAAATTTTAAGAAATCGATTACGGTTTATGAAAAACTGGTAACGCGAGTATTCAATTGAACAGACACCAATTAGTCTTTTTCTTTGTCGAAAACTGTGCATAATTATTTTACACTATAATCCGCAGGATTATATCAACATTCGAAACATTTTCAAAATAAGTGGAGTAGTGGATAATGTTAGTGATTATGCACTACAAATTATTTTATAATAGATTATCGTCCCGTTTTTACTTGAACCACATAACTTAAAAAAATTAATTTTTCGAAAACTTGACCAAAGTTATGATTTTTCTACAAAGCTATTTTTACTTTCTTAATCTATTTGAAAACATGACAAAATATTGATCATCAAAATACAGGGTTTTTCGACAGGGGCGCTACAAAAGTAGAGCGACAGGGACAGCAAACGACGCCACTTGCCGCTCTTTTAACATTTCTCTTCAGTAAGGTTTGCCATTTCATGATGGAAAGATATATACGAGCCAACAACGAGTCGAAATTATTCAAATTTACTACCGAAATCCGGAGTCAGTTGCCTCAACGTTAAGAGCGCTACGTCCAATTTATGGTCGTCATAATCGTCGTAGGAGATCAACAACTGAGCGTCTAGTGGAAAAATTTAAATCCACAGGCACAGTAAAAAATGTTCCTGTGCCAATGAGATAAAGAAGTGCCCGCAGTGTCGAGAATGTTGCTGCCGCTGAGGCTTCAGCTGCAGAAAGCCCAAATGTGTCTCTCACGCGTCGTTCTCAAGCGTTGGCCATCTCTGTGACGTCCGTCGTTTGTGGAAAATTTTGCGAAAAGATCTTGGCCTATATCCTTACAAGATTAAATTGACGCAAGAACTAAAGCCGCTTGACCACTAGAAGCGTCGTATGTTCGTAAATTGGGCTTGAAAATGATTCGGATTTTCATCGAAAAATCATCTTCAGGATGAGGCTCATTTCTAACTGAATGGCTTCGTCAGTAAACAAAATATGTGGTATTGGTCAGACAGCAATCCACACATACTCCATGAGTCATCATTGCATCCCGAAAATAAACAAAATTTACGGTTAAGACCGGCACGTTACTGTGAATGGGGATCGCTACCTTTCAATGAAAACCGAATATTTTTGGCCCCAATTTGATGATATGGACTTGGAGGACATGTGGTTCCAACAGAACGGGGCGCCACAAACCACTCAGCTAATGTCAGAATCAATTTATTGGAAACCAAGTTCGGAGAACGTGTTATCTCACGAAATGGTCCAGTGCCAGTGCCGAAATGGTCGTGCGATTTGACGCCGCCGTTAGACTATCTTCTGTGGAGCCTACGTCAAGTCTAAGGTCTATGGTCTATGCCAACAAGACAGCAACAATTGATGAACTTCGTACGAATATCGAACATGAAAATGCAGCAATTTCGCCCGATTTATGCTTGAAACCGTCGAATTGAGTTCATTGTCTGAACTTCTGGAATCGTGCCCGTAGTGGCCATGCAAAAGAAATCGAGTTCCATACATAATGGCATCAAACGTACTTTTACAGGAATAAGAGATACAGATAGATTTTAATAGAAGACTAGAAAAATCGAATTTCAATTCCCCAAATCAATTTTTAAAGGCAGTAATTCCTTCGAGTTCAACTTATCCATTATTTTTTTGAGCGAAAGTTAAATGAAGAATCAATGTAGCTACATATATCGTTGATATCGTTGTTACAAACTTCACTCAGAATCGCAACATACTCATTTTTCAACTTATTTAGCATAACCATCTGATCTTTGCAAATTCGAACATTGCTGCTTCCATTTTAAACGGCCTATTTATTCTTAGTACATAACTCTTCCATAAATGGTCTTCTAACAAAATTGAAAAGCCAAATAATTTCTATCACATTACTGGTACCCTTATTGGCACTTTATGACCTTTAGGACGCATGAAGATGAAGATATTGTAGGTCAATTGAATATTGGAAAGTTATCGATGTTACACAGATTTTTTGTGTATCCAAATCGAGGTACCTTCCTTCTATACAAAAGTTATTTAATCTGTTTAAACATTTTACCATCGAAATTTGAAGAACCCGAATAGACTGAAAATCATTTAATAATTCTAAATATGATTAAATGTGAAATTATTTTCTTCGGAAATATTGTGATAAAATGTAGAAATGAGTGTATGATTTTAAGACTCAACATAAAGCTACATACGAGTACAATTACACTGGTTGACAAAATTACGTTTTTTTCATGTTGCACAAACAAAGGAATACTGTTTAAAAGGATTAAGATGTCCTAAATTCGAATCTAACCTTTAAATTTTTCTATCACATCAATTTTTTAAAATATGCCCCTTTAAAAATGCTAAAAACAAACAAAAACGGGTTTTTTTAAGCCTAAGTTCAAACTCAAAATATCTCTTAACAATAATTGTATGATGATTTTGAAAAGTACAAACCTTTCTCTTTTGGATACAATTCAAAGGATTTTAGTATCTTACTTAGTTTCTGGAAATTCGCATTATTTATGAGTCTTTATTTGAATCCATATGAAGCCTCGAAAAAAACTTGAATTTGATACTTTAATAGTTTTGTAAATTACGTTTTGGACTACATTTTTACTGCTGATTTCGAATCCAAACTCATATTTTAACTATTTGCTCAAGTTTTAAAAATACCCGTTTTCAACATAATTTTTACATTTTTTAATATATTTCAAAAACTTGCTGTAATAGAATTATTTAGACAACAGATTCGTTACAAGAACCAAACTTACTTTCAAACCGTTTTGCCTTTTTCTGTTGAAAACTATTTTAGCAAAAGTGGTTAAGCGTTTCTTTTAGTTTTTTGTTAGACATGTGATATCTAACAAATTTTGAAGTTTTTTTCGAATATTATATGAAATAATATAAATATTTCAATTTAATATTGAATAAAGGGATTTTAGATTTGGAAAACATTCAGGGATTTGATTGAAAAAAAGCTATTTAATAAATTAAGACAGCCTCAAAAAGCCGAATATACGTGTTTTTTCGCATTTTAAAAAGTAATATCTGAAAAACCTGATGTGATACATTAATTTTAAAGTCGGATTTAAATTAAGGCCTCCAAAACCCTTTGGAAAAGTGCAATTTCAATGCCAGTAGAAAAACCTTGTCGACCAGTGTTATCTACGATAAAATAAAAGTGCAAAATAATTCCAACGCATTATGAAAAATGATTTAGGTACCTAAAGATTTTTTAATTTCCAAAGCTTACACCAAGAATGACTACGTTTTGAACTTTATTTTAACCTAAGTATAGCGCTGTATGATTGTGTATTGAAGAAGTTTTCAAAGACAGCATGATAACAAATGAGAAATAGCAAATAGATTCGGACTATTTTAACAAAGAACAAATTGGGTTTAGTGTTAAAAAAATGAAGAATTTTTAGATTTGTTTATTAGTTCTAGCGGTGTTATGTTTACAAACAAAAACAGAAAGACACACATGTATTACATAAATGTTTTTTTTTTTAATGAATGTGAGATATTTAGAGAGTTTTTGATTATTTTCTGTTTTTGTTTAAGTGGACGTGGCAACGGAACGTGTCAAACACTGCACCTGCAATTATCATCATGCAGATGGTGAACACCTTCTCGTTGTCCGTCTCAGCGGCGACATTTCCAAAGCCAACCTGAAAATGAATAAAATTTAAATTAATAGAATTTAATAAATGAAATTTATAAATGAAAACATTAAACATAAATTAAATTTTCAGTAAATAAAGAAAGGTAAATAGAGAAATTACTTCTATTCTAAAAATTTGGGAAGCATTTATTTTAAATATAAATTTGTAAAAGGTGCCCCAAAATTACCATAATGGAGCTCAATTTTTCAAAATTTTAAAATCGTTTGTATATTTATTGCAAAATTGATGGCTGCCCAAATAGCGGGCTATTGAAGCCTCTTTTCGCAAAACCCTGTTCGGGATTATTTCTTCTTAAAGCAAAAGAGTTCGCATGTAGAAAACTTAATGTTATTAAATGGTAAGCGTAGTCTTTAGATTTGAGCCACGTATAGAATCTGCCATACATTTAAGATAGAAAGAAAAGAAAAACTCAAAAAACTGTAGAAATAAACATACATTTTTGCCCAACTCAATAAAAAAATTCCATAGTATTCGAGATCCCATTGTGTTGAATCTTAGGGATAGTAATTATGGTAGGTATGCCTAGAATATGAGTTGATACCTATAGTCTAAATGAACATACAAGCAAGGGCGGATCCAGAATTTTAATCAGTCACACACTTAACATAAAGATCAGCTTTTGAGCACCGCTTAAAAAATGTTCTTTAATCTCTCTTAAGAGTTAAAATACAATAGCTTAGAGGGTTTTTGGTGCATTTAACGCAGAGATGATGTTAAAAATTGTGTTGAAACTTAGCTTTTTTCCAAAAATAATATATTCTGTTCTTGTCGGAAAACGAGAAAGTTCCCAAGAAAATGTGATCTTTTTTCGTAGGAAAATAAAGCTGAATCTGATAAGAAGAACTGTCTGGCTTTTTTTGACGTATTTTTTTCGGACACAATTTTCGGAAGTCTATTATTATTATCGTTATCAGTCTGCTTACTCGTAGATTGGAGTTCATGCTAGAACACAAACTCTAAAAAACTACTGTTTTGAGTGACCCTTTGAAAATATTTTGATTTTAAAGGAGTCATAAAATATACAAGCTGTAGAGAGAAAAAGATTCGGTTCTTGAATTCAAGGAAATATGTGCATTAAAGTACACAATTTCTCTAAAAATTTAATAAAAACAAGTAAAAGTAAACAAATAAGTTGGGAGGAAAGTTTAGTGCGGCACTTACAAACTACACGTTGCAGAATCTCTTTTCACTTAAGTTCTCGAGAAATTCAAAGCTTTTATATTAAATTAATAGATTAATAGATATGAAACGTTCACTATTTTTCAATTAGTCATTATTTTAACGAAAGTGTCACTTTTGCTGTTTTTATGACATTTATATACTTGAAATTCGTGTTTAAATCAGTTCTAGAGCATCCAAAGCCAATTCACTTCAAAAAATAGATTTCTTTATTTTCTTAATATCTTAAAAGTTTTTTATATTTTATAGAAATTCAATGTTGGAGGAGAGTTTTGCACTCTTTATGTGCGTCAAAAATAAAATAAAATGGAATTGAAGACGAGTTTCAGGATTTTAAGGGCAACTTATATCGAATATCAATCAAATTGGCGATCTCTAATTTATATGCTTTAGGGCTCATTTGACCTCCCCTAAATCGTTAATTGGTCAAAATTATGAATTTGTGCTGAGCGATTTGAATAGGGCTATATTTTTAATTCATATTATGTTCTTGGACCAGCCCTCAGTTAAAAGTAGTATTCCGCTAAAATCCCATGTGAGCATAAGAAGTTATTAAGGTTTTTTGTCTAAAATTATCCTTTTTAGGTTGTTTCGAACAGTTAACGCTACAAAAAAATTACGAAAACAATGTAACAACTCACTTCCGACAAGACATAGTAAAAATTTAGTAAAACATGATGTCCCCCAAAAACTGCGTACATTTTGGGGCACCCCAATATATACTGAAAATGTATCACTAAATACCTTAATGGATTTTCAAATTCAAGAAATTTTGTTCAATATGTTCTAATAACTTTTTATTTTAATTGAAACAAATAAAGTCTTCGATAAAATCTCGCTTTAAAAAGATGTAGAAACTTAAGTCTCATAAATCAGTGAAAATAGTTTTAATAAATATGAGACCTTTCAAAAAATTACTTTTAACTTAAACCATGACTATTCTTAGACTATAGCCTTTTACTTTAAACTTAAAACTTACCGATGTCATACAGGTCATTGTGAAATACAATGCAGTAACATACATACTCTTTCTAGACGGACCATTAATCAATTCGGGACCTGTTTCGTTGCTTGCCCACACATATGAATATGGACTTTGTGTGACGTTTGCCAATTTCCATAACCAACTATATTGAATCTTGAGAAAAAAAAATTAAAATAGTAAGTTCATATTTTTACATAATTATATAAATAAATTCTTACTCCATTATCAGCATCGCTTCTTCCAATCGAATACCAAATGCAAGCAAGCCAATGTGCAACCAACATGTAAAAACATAAGAGCAAAATAAGCATAGCAGCACCATATTCGAGGTAGCGATCCAATTTTCTAACAACACGCCCCAAACGTAAAAGTCGCACAACTTTAAGAGCACTAAACAATGAACCAATACCATCCTCATCACGATCGAAGGCGTTAAAAACATCATAAGGCAGGCAACTTAGTAAATCGATAATAAACCAGGACTTAAGGTAATTCATGCGTATGACTTTTGGATCACTGACCACTTCACCACCGGGACCAACGAACGTTGTGTGAAAATTTAAAACTGAAATTTAAAACATAAATAAATCAAATTTTAAAATTACGTCTTCTCATTTACATAACTTAGTCACTAGAATATTATATTATGTAATTTTGTTGCTAATTTTGTGCATGTCAATTGAAACAGAAGTACCCAAATAAAAATCTGCTTTATCAAATGAAGTTACTCATTCGTAAACTAAACCAATTTATTTAATATGTATAATTACCAATTTAAGTCTTTGTGCTTTCCATTGGACAAAATTAATTCATAAATGTATCAACCATTTTTTTTCATACTCTAAACGTTTTTTGAGATATAAAGTAAAAGTGCGTACTGCTCAGCGATTGTTAACTTTAGATAGGAAGTTATTGTAATCGGTCTGATTTGTCAAATTGGAAATTTTGACACTTCTCGATGTTTCAAAGTCCCTAAAATCTAAATCAAAGATTTTTAAAGAGATGTATGTGTTTTTTTTCGTCGTCCTTATCTGAAGAACCAGTATGTCGATTTCAAATAAAATTTGTTATACAGATAATAATACAGAAAGATGCAGAAAGGACTTTCAAAAAAAACTAAGCAGGTGGTTTGTTTTCCTATAGGAATTTAAAAAAAGAGTGAACATTTTGTTAAACTTAAAATACCTCACGAATCAATAACGCTAGAGAATTGAATTAGGCAAGAGTACGTTAACTTAGGCGACAAGAAATTATAACGGAATTTTTTAGAACAGTTACAAATAAGCATTTTTTTACTATGGGAGGGGGGGGGGCGTCCATCTCCCCCCGTTTAGGCGGGAGGGGCAATTTAAAAAAAATATTAGTTAAAATGGAAAAAAACAGTAAAAAAATAAACGGTAATACTTACAATTAAGTTTTATACGTTGTTTTAAAGCCAACATTCTGTTCTATTAGCCACTTTTTAAATAAAGTGAAAACTATGCATAGTTTTTGAAAAACGTAATTTTAAACTCAAAATTTAAGTAAAAAAAAGTTTAAAAAAAAGTTTCAACTTCAATATTTTAAAACCATTTGTTTATAAATATGTTTTTTTAAATAATTTGTTGCTCTTATTAATTATTAATCAAAAACTGAAAACAAGATGATTTTATGTCTTTTAGTTTTTGAGAAAATTGAAATTAACCACAACTACTACATTAATTAAATTATTATTTTTTTTTGCTTGAGTGGTCTTATTTTGATAATAATAATGGTAGGTGCGATAGAGAGTGGGAGCTGTAAGGGGGAGCGGGCACACTATAGGTTTTCGGGTAGGTGCAAGTTGGAGTGTGTGCAAGGTGGAGAGGGTGCAAGGTGCGGTGGGTGCAAGATGGGGTGCATACAAAGTTTATTTTGCATTTAAATAAGCTGGATTTAAGAAAAATGAATTTACCCTAGGTACATATATCTTAATTCATAGTCGTTTTCAATTTTCTCATGAGCTAGAAGACATAAAGTTATCTAGTTTTCAGTTTTTGATCAAAAACAAATAAGAGCAATGAATTCTAAAAAAATAGTAGATAATCTGAAAGTTTTGAAAAATTACACTTTAAACCTTTTTTTTTTAACTTTTTTTTGCACAAATTTTGAGTTTAAAACAATTTTTTTCAAAAACTATGCATAGTTTTCTCTTGATTTAAAAACAAGCTAAAAGACAAAAGTGTTTTAAAAAAAGGTATAATACTTAATTGTAAGTATTACCGTTATTTTTTAATTATTCTTTTTCCATTTAATGTACACATTTTTTTAAATTGCCCCTCTCGCCTAAACGGGGGGAGATAGACCCCCCCTCCCATAGTAAAAATGCTTGTTTTTAACTGTTCTATACAAATCCGTCATTAAACTTTGTCGCCTAAGTTATCGTACTCTCCCCTTGAATTAAATTTTATATTATATACAATGTGACTTGATACCAAACTAGTATAATTTTGAAATTCACGTGTTTTTTCAGGTTTTTAATTTTTGTAAAAAAAGCGTTTCCTCGATTTTTTTACTAAAAGTTGTTAAAAAAGTTGTCAAATATCTTTCCACAAACTTGAATTTAAAAATTTTGCCAGATTTTTTCAAAATTATATAAGTTTGGTATCACTTAACAATCTCAAGTCCAACACGGTACAAAAACATAGGAACCTTATTCGACTGACTTAGCATCAAAAATATGACATCATAATATTCGCTAAACAGTGTTTACATCGTTTTGAATCGAAAAAAAGAGATACAAATCAAAACGAACAACAATGGTTTGAAAATTGGTAAAAAACGTTCTCACAGGTGTATTTCATCTGGTTGGTTAGACTACCAGGAAAGAATCAATACAAAATTTTTGATCTAGAAACAAATATCTGGTATTTTTTGTCCTCAATGGTAAAGTTGTTTTTAAATACCCGTGGTAAAAAAAATTAGTTTGAAATTTTCTTAAAATACACATCTTACCAATGTCTATAAAGAATATTACATCTACAATTGAATCCACTACTAACAATGAAACGTCTTCTGAGGTTTTATTCTTAAAAGCTACGTTGTATGGTACCTAGAAAGAAAAAAAGAAATATTTTTTATCGACTTAATTTAATAATAATATATAATTTAATAATTTGAAAAATGACTGTTAAAAGTCAAATGGTTTTTTCCCTGAACACTGTTTATTTTTATAAAATGATTTAAAATCATGAAAATCATGAAAATAAAATATATATGATTTAGCAAGTGTTCATTGCACCGGGGCGAAACGCATATGAACACTTGCTAAATCATATATATTTTATTTTCATGATTTTCATGATTTTAAATGATTTTATAATTTAATAATGTTATATTTAATTAAATCTACCAATCTCATCCACATTAATACTTAAATTGAAATATTGAACTAAAAAAACTTGTAGGTTTTTTTCTAAAAACACCATCTCATAGAAATTTTGATCTTCATATTCTACGTGCAAAAATTAAATAAAGTCTTATCCATTTGTTTTTAGAAGTGTAAAAACAGTTTATTTCAATATAAGTTTTGTTAATCATTTTATTTGTAATTAAGTAAGCCGTTTGAAGTTTAAATTTTATTTTTGTAATTTTTGAATAAACTTAGCCCATTTTTCAATTTAAAAAAATGAAAGCGAAGTAAAATTTTATTTCTGCTTAATTTGTTTCATATTTTTAATTATTTAAAATATTGAAATAATGAACACATAAGTTACTTTTACCATTAAAAAAGTTTTTGAAAAATTGAATAATATAAATACATAATTTATTTTTTGCTTCAAAATCCAAGATTTTTTTAAATATTTGTTTAAAGTTTAAGTTCATTCTCTTGAAAAAATCTCAAGAACTGCTTAACTCGCTTTAAATTTTAAGCAGAGAGTTTTATTCTAGGATTGACTGTACCAGTGTACCAGTTCTTAAGATTTTTTAAATATTTTATATTTTTTTCAACCTTTTCCAAAAGACGAAAAAATTAAGGTTTAAGTTTCCAGCAGAAAAACTTTTTCAGTAGAAAAAAAAAGAAATCTCTATTTCCATTTAAACAAGCAAATTTAATAATAATTATTTTTGTGAGTAAAGGAGTGGTAAATAATTTTGTTTAATTGTTAAATCACTTGAACTTACCATAATAGCAGTATAAAATGTTAAACATAATATCACCCAATCCCAAATTGCTTTAAATGCACAATAATGTAACAAAATGTGTGGTGGTGTTTTAGGAGCTTCTTGTCTGTATTGTGGCATAATATCGGCGCTTAACGACATCATCTGTTTTATTTTCAATGAAAAATATTAAGTAAAAAAATTATTTATTTTATAAGAAAAAACTGTAGTTTAGCAAACAAACACTTAATATAATGGGGCAACATTTTAAAGGTTTTAGTAAAATATTAAAGCCATTTTTAGCAATTTACTAAGCTTTAAATTTAAACATCTTACTGTCTCTTAACAATTTGCTAAAGTCAAAATATGAGAATGAGTTCCTTAACTTTTAGCAATTTGGTAAATCCATATGACATGTGTACAATTATTCATATGAGAACAGTGAATATTTGGGAATTCCAATTAATAGGTCCGTTTGAGAGTATTTTCTCTGTTTATTTTCACGAACTGTCACTTTTTAGACATGTTTGGATGCTTGTTTCTTACTTAAAATTAATTACCAATTTACTATTAAGTAAAACAAAAAGAAAGGTTTACAATTTTGGACTCTCATAGTTAATTGCTTAATATTTAGCATATTGCTCACTAGTAAATTGTTAAACCCTTAACAATGGGTTGTTTAAAATTTTGCGCCACTATCTTATTTCAGATCTTGCTAGTATTTGCTGGTTATTGTAAATAAGATTAAATGAAATACGAAGTACAATATAAATAATTTTGCACTTACATGAGCTAAATTTGATTGTTTAGTCGGATCCTTCATCGTTGGCAAATGGGCACTAAATTGACGACTACGTGTAACTGACCTCGCCAGCTTGGCAAATTTGGAAAGACCTAAAACTTTAGAGTAAATATCAAAAAGTTCTAACATTAAATTAACATTGAAACAACACGACATTAAACGGCATAAAATAAATTAATATACTAAACGTTCAAAATTATTTGTTATAAAATTATATTAACTATATGTAAGTAAAGTATAAACGATTATGTACTTGAAAATAGAAAATAAAACATTTTTAAGCAAATGTTAATATAGAACAGGAAAAATATTTTTTAGCTGAAATCAGATTAAATCCAATTCAAATTTATTTTCAATTCAGTCTAATTCAAATTTAATTCGAATTCAATTAAAATTTAATCCAATTTCATTTTAATTTCAATTCAAATTCATTTCAACTTTAATTCAACTTCAATTCAATTCAGATTCAATTCAATTAAAATTCAATTCAAATAAATTTCAGCTTCAATTCAACTTCAATTCAAATTTTTTTCAAATTCAATTTGGATTCAATTTGGATTCAATTCAATTTCAGTTTTGATTCCATACACTTAATTGATTCACACAAAGGCAATAAAGAACTAACAAACCATCACAAATGCAAAGACGAACAGACATCATGCAAAATAAAATGTTGTTTTTTTATACACTAAGGACTTAAATCAAAATTTGTTCACTATTTTAATAATTCAATTTAGTTGAAATAGTAAAATTAGTTGACAAAAGTTAAATACAAGTTGCAATTACGGTTAATTTTAATAAATGCAGAATTAAATAGAATCAGTTATTATGTAATGTATTTATAAGTTTGCTTGACATTGGTTTGAAGTACCAACCTCCTTTTGTATCCTCGCTGTCGATTGGTTGTTTCAGTGCAGTGATATCCCGAAAAGTCAATAAAAAGAGCACAACCAAATCCCTTTCGTTCCGAATGGGTGCCACTTGTAAGAGCAACCATAATGGTGTTTCTGTAAAGATACAATAAATGCGGATGATGTATATATATATATTTTTGTGATAAACTAGCGTGTAGACCTTGTTAAAATGTAGTGATTTTGGATTATAAATATAAAATGTTATATTTCTGTTTTAAAGAAAATCAGACTATTTTCAACACAACTCGTTGGTTAAGTCTGATTATAAAAAAAAAATAACTATAAAACTAATAAATTTCAAAGTTTATAGTTTTTAATGAGCTAAAAATACTATTTCATTTAATTCTGGTATTACTGAAAGCGGTTAAAGGGTAATCTTTTCGCAGTCTCTATCACTATAGGCCTTACCAATTTCGTGACAATTTAAGATTAAAAATGTTTTTAAGACTTAAGTGATGTATTGCAATTCGACAACATTAGTATTGTTCAGAAAATGGCAGGGAAGTTCACTGAAATCATGGCTAACATGTGTTTATTGCGAATCACTTAGTGAATTGAACTATTCCAAAATATCAATTTTTAATTTGTCGTTATTTCGAAATCACAAATACCGTAAGTGTAAAAATAGATTTTATAGCACACTGGAAACGAAAAAGTAAACTTGCTAGTTTTGTATTTAAAAGCATAAGTGAGCAATTGTCCGTTGTTTAGAACTTAAAACGTACTGCTTACAAGATATGGAATTGTTTTAGAAACTCCATGCATCAAATTTTCTTCTAGGAGCTTGGCAACCCTGGTAAATTAATAAGTAATTACATCATAACGCATGTGGAGAATCGACTTCAACAGATATTATTTTTACAGAGTTCGCAAAGGCATTTGATAGAGCCAACCATCAAATTCTATTAAATAAACTTCTCTAATGCCAAAAACAATAGTGGACCAAAATGCCTGTCTTGCGGAACACCAGATGGGACCAAAACAAATTTTGAGAGCGAACTATCAACTTTAACTATTTGGACTCTACCAGCTTCAATTAATTGTGTTTACGCACTTTCTAGAACTACATGCTGTCGGTTTCAATTTTATGAGCAGCTTCATAGTACAAATTATGACTGTAATGAACCAATCACGCGTTGGATTTGAGAAGTGAATTTAATTTGCAATAGGATAGATTTTAATCTTGATGTTTTTCACAAAATATTTAATATAATATATAATTATAATAATATTAAAAATTTAACTTCCTGATAAATTTAAAGAATTAATTTTGTTTTCCTTTTTTTCATAAATTGATATTTATTTATTGTAGAACCTATAAATCAATTAAGTAATATTTATTAAATTAATTTAATTTTATAAGCATAAGCTCCCAACAATTATATTATTTAGTATCTTGTCTATCAAGATTGTAGTCTGATTGATGAAATAAAACTAAAACTAAAACTTATGGGCGTTAGCCTTAGCACCTCCGAAAAATGGATTGTTCCAAACATTACCAAAACATAAAATTCCAATTCAAAAAGAAAATTGTATTGCGTTTTTGCGTATTGAAAACATTTTATGTTAAATCAAAAGTTTTGGAGTAATTAAGTTAAAATTGCACTAAACGCCAACTCACCTATCTTAGTTTTTTTGCTAAGTGTAAAAGATGAACAAATGTAGTTTTCCACAAAAGTTTGCAATTTCAGAAGTAAATATCATATTTTACCGGACTAATACATTTATTATTGTAACGGGCTATCCATTTTGCGGTTTCAAAAGTATAGGGCTGGAATTCGACATCTCTCAAACTAAGTTGATAAACAATTTTTTGTTTCAATTGAAAGTCAAACATTTACGAAAATAGATCGCTCAACTATCGCACAACGCATACAAATTGTTAAAACCTACTTCAAAAGTGATGATTCTGCCACAGCCACATATCGTGCTTTAAGATGAGATTATGGTTTACATAATCGTATTACTACGCAAGCAATTGGCAAAATTGTGAAGCAATTTTTAGACACTGGATTGGTTACAGATATTATAAGGCCTGTGCATCATCGTTTCGCTCGTTCCACTAAGAAAATATAGCTGCTGTGGACGGCGATTTTTCGAACAAAATTTTCTTCTGCGACGAAACACATTTCTCACTCGGTGGGTATGCTAATAAACAACATTTGTGTATTTGGGGTTCTAAGAATCCTTAAGTAGTTGAAGAGAGGCCATTACATCCACAAAAAGCCTCTGTTTGGTGCGTTTTTTGGTCCGGAGGTGTGATTGGACCTTTCTTCTTCGAAAACCACGATGGAACGACTGTCACCGTCAATTCGGAGCGTTATGTTCATATGATAACCTACTTTTTTTGAGTGCTATTGAAGAATACGATTTAGAGAATATGTGGTTTCAACAAGACTGTGCCACATGCTACACAACTCGAGCGAATATGGCTTTATTGCAAGAGACATTTCCTGGCCGCGTATAAATTTCTCGTCGTGGCGATATCAACTGGCCACCACGATCATGCGATTTGAAACCTTTGAAACATTTAACTCTTGAGCACATAAAAACCAAAATTCGTCAAGTTCGCCCAATATGTATCAAAAAGTGGTCGAAAATTACCACAAAAGAATCGATGCTTGCAACAATTCTCGTGGTGGTCATTTAAATGATGTAGTATTTCACACATAAGGTCAACGTGCAGAGTTTATAATACAAAAGAAATATAATGAAACAAAAATATTTAACATGTGTTTTATTTCCGTTTACTTTTGAAACCCCAAAATTGATAATCACTTTTTCACTTTTATTGTAAATTATGCACGTTTTTTGTGAGTTTTTTCAATTTATACATAATTATAAAAGAAAAGTTTACCTATAAAGTTTGGTTTCTTGGTGAGTAATTGGACACTTGCTCAGACTTTTAAAAATGTAGAAACAAAATAAAAACTTCAGAATCAAGCCAGAGAAATCACAATAAAAGTCTTTGAAATCAATTGAAAAGTCACCTCTCCCGTAAATTCTTCCTAAAATAAAACTTCTTGTTCTTGCATTTATAGTGTGAAAGATTAAGTTATTTCCTTTTAATTGGGAAAAACGTTGTTAAAAGGTTACAAAGTTGTTTTTAGGTTAGATATAACCCTTGCGAATCTGAAGCGGATTCCTAAACCATTTTCAATATTGATTAAGGTATATAGAGATGGAGAGATTATCAAGATATTTCTGTACCGATAATAACAACTATGATATGGAGATGGAGAGTCAACCAAATTACTAGAAGTTTTTTGTATAGCTTAGAATGTTCATAGCTTCAACGCATATTAGAAGATAAACTTTTATGTCAGAGCAAAGATTTTGAAGATATATTGTCATGTGAATTACTTTTTTTGATACCTGGTGCAACTTGTCCGTATTTGGATAGAGCACAGCCGCATTGTAAATCTGAAAGAATATAAAACAAAGCCCATGAGAATAATTCACTAAGATAAAATTTAAATCACATCAAATACTACATTTTTAGCGTTTTTCCATATTTATCTACTGTCAGCATGTACTGGAGTGACTCATAGGGCAATAATTTTACTTATATAGGTACATAGTAGGTATAGATAGGATTACAAAAAAGCAACGGGCTTAAAAGTTGAAAACATTGTAGTTCTTTTATTTTGAAAATATATAATATATATATAAGTATGTGGTTAACTTGATAAAAATTTGAGCTGGTGAAAAGCAATGGTTGGAATAATATACGAAAAGAGTTACTTCGAGCAAGCATATTGAATATAGTACATCAAACTACAACTACAATTTAATACTGACTTCAGAGCAAAAGCCACAAAAGTCCAAAAATGTTTCTTGTTTGCACATTTGAAGTGCATTCTTAAAAGTTAGGAAAAACTAATATCTATACATTTTTGTTTAAGCTATTTTAATTCCGTGAAAACTTAACATTTAAGAGAAGATAGCAGAAGAATTTCAATGTATATAAGAATATTAAAAGGTTTTCTAATGAGAAGTTTTATTTTGATATAAAAACGAGTACTTTTTATGAGAAATCTTTGGATCTTTATGTAAAATCTGCTACTCCCATTGCCAGTGTTAACATTATTAATTAATAGTTAAATTATCAATTCATATTGAAATTCGGACTTTTTAAACTTTATTTATTAACATATTTAAAACTTTTGATTGATTGATAATCATTGAATTTCTTGTTCTTCACAAAAATCTAGAATATTCTCATTTACCAAAATTTTTATCAAATGGTTGTGTAAATTTTAAAATTTTAAAAATTTTATATTTTTCAATTTATCAAATATTTAGCTTACCAGTGTAACCGAAAACTTCTTTTAGTTTATTTGCTACCGAGCTTATTTTAGAAACTAAATGTGGGTGGTCGATTTTACGTTTAATTTTGTATTTGAAAGATTTTTGTAAGGTGCTGGTCATAATGGTATACAATCTAAATATGAAAGCGAAAAACAGAAAATAGTGCAGTTTCAAAAATTGAAATATAATTTATTAAACACACCCATCTAATACCACATACTGGAAAGTGCAGACCAAGTATTTTTATAAAATTACTAGTTTGGTTTACTTTTGAGAACACATTTATTTTATAAATAAATAAACTAGGAGCCGCGACAGTCCATTGAGAACTAGGACCTAGTGAATTACAACTCCCAACCATTCCTGTGTGCAAGTCATGTCAGGGATGGGAGAGACCTACAGTTTTATGCCGAATCCGAACGGCTAATTTGATAAAGCAATTTTCATGACAAGTATCGCAAGAGGCAGTGCCCGTGAAAAACACTTAAGGTGGCACAGGCAGGGATTAAACCCAAGACCTCTAGCATGATAGTCCAACGCACTAACCATCGGGCCTCGGGCCACGGGTAATACTTTTTGGTATCTAATTTTTTGAAAAACAATAAGGTCACGTCTATATTTTTCTAAAATAATTTTAAAAAAAGTGATTTTACGATACGAGTAATTTGAGTATTAGATCTTATGAAAAATGCAAGGTTCCAAACTCAACGTTGACCTACTTAATCCGTCGTTTTTAATTTATGATTAACATTGAACAACCCTTTAGCTTTATATTTTACTTTAGAACTCGTATACTCATAACAAAATATTTTTAAATATTTACATTATGTACATTATACATGTATTAGATTAGATACAAAATGATAATGAAAATATACATGTAATTGATTTATTTTTGCAAACAAAATTCAACAAGTAGTGTTTTACTGTGGTGTAGTTATGTATATTTATAATAACGGTGAGGATTAAATATTGTATATTGCTTACATTTATACAAAATAGAAAATTTAAACTCACTATTTTTTTTATACAGTAAAATTTCAAATTGATCTTGTTGCTGATTTTCCAATGTGTATTCGAGGCGTGCTACAGTTTCCTTGTCTGTCAACTCACCATACATGAAGCCACATCTAAAAAATATATAAAATTAAATAGACGATTTTCGATATTAAAATAAATATTAGCCAAGAATCTATTTTCATTTTTCTATAGGAAAATGGTAACTTGCTAATCATATACATATTTGAACTTACCTGCACGATTTCTGCATGACTTCAGCGCGGTTATAACCGCTAATTTTGCAAAAGGACTCATTGCAATATACAATTGGAAAGTCGACAATTTGAGCATTGGCCAACAGAAAGGAACTGTCCGCTAAAATTAAAATAATAATAAAAGATTTTTATATAAAGAAAAACAAACATATACACAAAACTTAATTTGTTGTAAAATTTCTAAAAATCTTGTCCTAACAACATTGACAATAATATGAGTTAAAAAATAAATAATTCTTGTACTATACGGTTTTTTGTCTGGCCGAAACTAAAGCAACTTTTTAGAAAAAATCACAATGTAAAAATAATCTGTATTTAATTTTAAATATTTTGTGATCATACTTTTGTTATGATAGGAATACTGACTAGAAGCTAAAATATCTATCACAATTGGATCTGGAATATTTTTCATGTATGGAATCAAAATTTTAAAACACGAAAAACACTTACAATAACATGCCATAGTTTTTCTTACAGCATGAATTGTATTCTTTTATTTCATATTCAAATTATTTCAATTTGTTTGAACGAGTTGTTATTAAAAAATAGGACTTCTAGGTAAAAATTTTGAATTTTTTTTTCTTCAATTTATTTTAGTTTTGCTTAATAAAGTGCATCCTCCTTTCAAAACATTTAATGTTATTAAAAAATTGTGTGCGCCTATAAATGGTAAGCACCAAAATAACACCAACCAGCCGAAGCTGTCCTTTCTAATAAAATAAATTAAAAGCAGTACCTAGGTCTTGATCAAATGAATCCCTTAATTCCTAAAGTTTTATTGCCAGTGCTTCTACCATATATAAAAAAAAATAAATTGGGTGGCGCAACAGTCCGTATGAGAACTAGGGCCTAGTGACTTACAACTCTCAACCATTCCTGTGTGCGAGTACTATTATCAGGGATGGAGGGGACCTACAGTTTTAAGCCGAATCCGAAAGGCAAATTTGAGAAAGCACTTTTCATGACAATAATTACTCTTGGAGAATTTGTCAATTCCTCGCAAGAGGCAGTACCCGTGAAAAAAACTTTAGATGGCATAGGCAGGGATCGAACCCAAGACCTCTTGCATAACAGTCCAACGCACTAACCATCATGCCACGGGTTCTACCATATATAACTCATATATTTTATTCAATTGCTTCGACAAGTGAGTTTCCAATTCAATGGAAAAAAGCAAAAATTATACCAGTGCATGAGTCCGTCAGGTGTGATGATTTTAGGCGGATGTTTATCCTTACTTTTCTCTCAAAAGTTTTTGAAAAAATCATCCAAGCTCAAATACTTAGATTTCTTAACCAAGAACATTTATTTACTTCCAAGCAGTTCGGCTTTCGCAGGAAAAAAAGTTGTATTACAGCGTTACTAAGTGTCAAAGAGGGTATTAAAAAGGCCATCGATCTTCAGTATATAACATTTTTAGTGCTTTTGGAATTTTCAAATGCCTTTGATGTGGTAAACCATTCTTTACATTGTGAAAAACTCTTAAACTCGTTTTACTTTTCTTCTAGTGCAGTCCAACTAATAAACTAATAACCAACAATCTGTCAAACTCAAAAAAGCAATTTTTATTAAATATTAATGGAATACCACTGGTCCCCTTCAATTTATGTCAATGAACTTCCTTCTATTGTAAAGCACTGCACAATTCATTTGTACGCTGCTGATGATGCTCAGTTGTGCATAAGTTGTCCGTTGAGACGCATTGAACATACTGCAGTTTCTTTGAATGAAGACCTAAAAGTAATTAAGCACTGGTCGGACAATCATGGTTTAGTTAGTGATAAACCAAAGTTAAATCAAAATGTGTTGTTATTTGCAGGAATTAGCTAGAGCTTTCATACTTTCCCCCTATCATCTTTAATTCTTGTCGTATAGATTTCATTGAAACTGCAAAGAACCTAGGTGTAGTTTTCAACCGAACACATGGAAAAATCACATCATCAATCATATGGTATTTGTATTTGATTCTCGATATATCATGAATAAATGAAGGTATTGACTTTATAATGATTTTATTCTGTGCTAAATTTTCTAAGAAAAATCTAATCTGTATTTGTTTATATTAGAAATAAAAACTTTCATATAATGGTTTTAAAATTTGTAAGAATTGGATCTAGACTAAAAATCTCGTTAACAAAAATAGATTTTGAAATCATACTATTTCATCATATTCAAATTATTATTTGTAATTTTAAGTTCATATTTTAGAAAAATTAAACTAACAACTTTTTTAGAAAAACACATAAACTACAAAAACAAACAAAAAAACTAATAAGAAATGGTTTTCGATTCAAGTATAAGGAGAGCTAAGAAAGATATTGATTCAAACTATTTATCTCACAAAAAATGTTGTTATGCATATTCTGTTAAAAATTTTAATAAGCAAGACGAATCGACAGAAGGGATGGGAAGTTATCAGTGTGGGTAGCACCCCAGTACATCAGTAAAAGTGTTCGCATATTTCTCTTTAAAAATCTTGCCGAAAATTCAACAACTGAAAAATAAACATACCAAAACCCCGATTACCATAATTCACTTTCATTTCGTCACATGTTCACCTTCGTATTTAAAACGTGTAAATGTCCAATTACATTATAAGATAAGTAGGTATAAGGTACATATGTCTATATGAACTCTTTAGGCGAGGCAAAGAAACGAAATCCCGGTCTGAAGTGCCATTTCCTTTGAAAACTCACCCACTGTTGCTCATAGCTGAATCCATATAAGAGACACTAGTACTCATCTCTGTGTAGTATGTTTGTACATATTTAGTGGATTTATGATGGTTCAATAATTCACTCTATCATAAGCCAAGAGATCCTTAATGCTACTTAAAGGCATACTTATGTGCATAATGAATGATGATATAAAAAAATAAACATAGCCATCGAAAAAGTTTTTGCTACTCTTCTTTCTAACCTACTAAGAAGGAACTCAACGAGTAGTTTTTATATCGCAGCAACCACTTAATTTGTCACCCTTTAAGTTTCATGTTCCTTTATAAGGAGAAAGAACACACAACCACATACATATACTTCAAGAATTATAATGTTTAAACGTAAGGCACCTATAGTTTTTCTTTACTCGGAACTGAACTTTTTTTCAATTTTGTTCTTTTGAACCAAGCTTTTCCGGCACTATGCGAAAGATTATAATAACGTAAAGTCGTGTTTCCTGAAAACTCACCTTTTTGAAATTTTACGAGAAGTGAAGTGAGGAATTAATAATTTAGAGAAGAGCGTGACAGTTGAACGAATAAGAAAAATAAGAAATAAAAAAAAATAATAAGAAAAATAATAAACTTACATACATACTTTTTGATCTTTTTTTTTAAATTTGGAACAGAATGTGAAATGATTATTCTTTGTTCTAAAATCCTAGCTTCTTCAAGATTAAAAATATACAAATATTATAAATTATTGCGTTCACATAACGCTATCGCATATTCAGTTGCAAAGTTTCTAGCATTTTGGTAAAAATTTTAACAGTTAGTTTGTTTCTCTAACTAAACTAATCCTTTTTTTAAATTAAATTTGTCTTTAAGCCAGTCAATAGAAAAATGCATAGGTTGTAACAAATTGCGGTCTCAAGATTCATGTGGTATCCCAATGCGCTATTGAACTGGCCTAAGCGTGTCCTACTCCATCAGGGACAGCCACTTTAACCTAACCTAACCTAAAAGAGTGGTGGACAAATTTCTTAAAAATTAAAAAAGGGGAAATTATCTTTTTATAAACCAAACAATGTCTTTTATGTAATGTTGAAGTAAGAATCTACCGGATTTCACAATCACATTAAGAGGTTTCATGAATTTTTAGATTAAATTTAATTAAATAATTAATCAATTACGTATTTCAAGAATTTTTTTTTAAAAACAATCTCTATTCATACAAAGGTCAATTTTATTATAAACCATATTAAATAGATACATGGAACGCGTTATTGGTTCATTTCGACCATAATTAGTTCTATGAAGAGGAGGATAAAATAATTAATTTATGTTGCGAAAAACTCGTGATGGAACATGGAATGGAATTAATGAAAGCAAATCAAAAGAAGTTATTCTGTTATCAATAATATCTTTAATAAACAAAACACTTTGGACTTGTCTCCGACATTTAAACGTTTTTAAGGCAATAAGAGCGCACCTTGATTTATAATCTGGTAAAGACCCAACCCAGTTAAGTTTTCGAAGTGCATAAAGAGTGAATCTTTTTTGAACTCTTTCGATTCTCAAAATATTATTTTCATAAAAAGGAGACCAGACGATACAACAATATTCTAAAACAGGTAGAACTATAGACATATATAAGGTCTTCAAAGTATATGCATCCTTAAAATCTTTGGAGTTCCGCTTCAAGAAACCTAAAAATGAAATACCTTTAGATACAATGTAATCCTAATCAACATGAGATCTAAAGTCAATCTTTGAATCAAAAATCACCCCAAGATCATTTACTTCAATTACCCTCAGAAGACTAACATCATAGAATTTATATTCAAAGTCAATAAAGGATAAAGACTTAGATACACTAAAAATTTTACACTTCGAGTAATTCAGCTGAAGATGATTGTAGTCGCACCATTTAAGAAAATTGTTTATATCCAACTGCATTAGTAAGCAATCTTGAAGTGAAGATGTTGCTGTGAATGCTTTCACATCATCGGCGTACAGTACATCAAGCAGTTACAAAATTTAAAAACAGAAGGTAAATCATTTATAAATAAATCATTTTATGCCAAGTAATTGTCACCTAGCCTTATATTCTGGACAAAAGCTCCAATATGGAATATACGAGTATATTAAGTGAACCGTCTCTGAACTTTTTCAATGCGTTTATGCCATCTGGACCGGAATTAGCATTTACCTTAGTGAGTTTATCGCAGATAAAATTTCTTCACTACTTAATTGGATTGAACCAAGATCAATATTATTTACTAAGTTATCCAATTAACTGGTGTTAAATGCAAAAGAAGAGTAGACTGATTGGAAAAGGTCAGCAAACAATTCGACTATGGCATTTATGTATGTCCGAGGATTCGATCCCTTTAAAGAACATAGAATTGAGGATTCCAACAGACTTTTTTTTCAAGTTAATAAACGACGAAAACGATTTGCAATTGGTTGTGATATTGCTCTCGATATTTAAGATGAAAGGTCTGTTTAGAAATTTACTGAGAATAACAAAATTCTTACAAAGCCTACTAAAATTTAAGTAATCAGTTTGATTTCTTGTATTTATTATAGGCATGGCGTTTTGTATTTTTTTTAGATTACGGAGCTTTTTATTACTCCACGGAGTTTCATTTTTCTATACATGATTGGAACAAACTTATCAAAACCCATTAATAAAATTTCAATAAAGCGATTATACATATATTTTGCATATCTTAAGTATTTATTTATTAGACCAGGTTAAATTGGACAGAAAATTATTAAGTTCTACAAAAATCGTTTTCAGAAAATAATTAGATTAAACCTTTAAATTTGCATCATTAAATGAGTAAGCATAAGTATTATCCTAAAAGAAGTTCTATATGATGTAGTGATTCATTTAAAAGAGAAAAGGGAAGGGAGCATTAGTTACATGAATTTGAAACTTATCACAGTCAATAAAAATTAGATCTAAAATCTTCATCAAAGAATTGGTAATATTATTAACTTGAATCAAATTTAAAGAAATGTAAATGTAATCTGTAAATATCTTTTTCCGTACTAACATTAATTAACATATTATCAATTTTAGACCAATTCCATTTTATATCAGACAAATTAAAGTCCCCTAAGATACATATTGCTAATGTGTTTTTCATATAAATCAAGACAATTACTTGGAGGCCCGTAACTAACAGTAAAAAGTATATTTAAAATATGAATAGTATTAACTCGAAGAGATCAACATAATTTTTCAATACCTTCAAAAGGAAGTATGATTTGATTGATAGAAAGATCATGTCAGACAGCTACAATTATTCTACCTCCACGATCCTTTGATGAACTGCAGCGATCATGACGGTAAACATTATAAAGTTTACAATCAAAAAGTTCAGTAGTAGCAATTCCGTAGAGCCAAGATTTAACAATGACAATAACGTCATAATTCATGTGGCAATAGTTATAAAAAAGATCGGCTATTTTTGTTCGAAGAACACTAGCATTATGAAAATAAATGTATTATATTATGTGATTGTAATTGGAGCTTTTAACACTGAAGTTGTTTGGTTTCTTAGCCCCCGTTGGCCAGAAAGTGTCAGTAAAGACCAAGCCGCCAACCTTAACTGGGACACCGATTTGAAAATTTACCAAATTTAGCTTACGATCGTTATCTTCGAGTCAGGTTAATTTGTGGCACAATATCTGAGAAGAGCATATTTCAAGATTAATTGACATAAAGTTAAGGATATCATCAGCAGTTGTAGATCTTTTAAAACTTGTATACACCAAAATCCACTCTGAGATTTCAACCCATATTTGAAACACTAGGTATCTTTTCTTTGACAGTACCGCATACGTAAAACATCCGTCAGAATTTAATACAAAAAAGTCGAGTATAACGAGTTATCTATTTTGTGATTTCAAAAGTATAGAGCTGGAATTCAACATCTGTCAAACAATTTTTTTTTCAGATAAAAGTCAGACATTTACAAAAAATTATCGCTTAACTATCGCACTACGCATAAAAATTGGTAAAACCTACTACAAAAGAGACAACTACGCAAGCAAAATTGTGAAGAAATTTGAAGGGACTGGATTTGTTACAGATATTGTAAGGCCTGTGCATCGATGTTTCGCGCGTACCACTGAAAATATCGCTACTGCAAGTGAAAGTGTTGTCGAAGACCCGAATGTGTAGATTCCTCGTCATTCTCAGGAATAAGGACTGTCTTACGGCACAATATCGCGTATTTTGCATTTGTATCTACACTTACATCCAAATAAAGTCCAGCTCACACAACAACTGAAGCCAGCTGACCATTCACAACGTGCGTCGTTGATACGTCGAACGGGTAACTTGAACAACAGGCGGTGGACGGCGATTTTTCGAACAAAATTTTCTTCAGCGACGAAGCACATTTCTAACTCGATGGGTATGTTAATAAACAAAATTGTCGTATTTGGGGTTCTAACAATCCTCAAATAATTGATGAGATGCCATTACATCCACAAAAAGTCTCTGTTTGGTGCGCTCTTTGGTCCGGAGGTGTGATTGGACCTTACTTCTTCAAAAACAACGATGGAACGACTGTCACCGTCAATTCGGAGCGTTATGTTCTTATGATAACCTACTTTTTTTTAGTGCTACAAGACGGTGCCACATGCTACACAACTCGAGCGAATATGGCTTTAGTGCAAGAGACACTTCCTGGCCGCGTAATTTCTCGTCGTGGCGATATCAACTTGCCACCAAGTTCATGCGATTTGACACCTCTGGCCTTTTTTTTTGAGGGGCTACGCAAAAAACCGTATTTATTCAGATAAACATTTAACTCTTGAACACTTAAAAACCAAAATTCGTCAAGTTATGGTTGAGATACCATAGATATGTGTCAAAAAGTGGTCAAAAATTACCTCAAAAGAATCGATGCTTGCAACAATTCTCGTGGTGGTCATTTAAATGCTGTAGTATTTCACATATAATGTCAACGTGCAGACTTTACAATAAAAAAGAAATATCATTAAAAAAAATATTGTATCTATATGTATTTTATTTACATTTACTTTTGAAACCGCGAAATGGATGACCCTGTATATTGCTATATTAGGATGTATACTTTACTTATTTTACTTTTTACTTAACAAATTAAGTAAATTATAATTCATGATATGAATTGATATTTCTTGCCGATTAATTTGCTTTCCAAATCATGCAGTTTAATTAACGCTATTTTTTGTTTTTTTTATTCGATTTTCTTGAATTCATTTTTGAAAAAATTTCAAATTCTCATACATGTAGTAAAGAACAAGAAGACGTGCTCATCTATTAAAATTCATATCGTTTGTTCTAAGCTGAAATCATATGCACACAAAAATTGTAATACCTGTGGAGTTTTTAAGATGTCTTAATTGGATTGGTATTAAGAATCCAATTAAAACAATATACAAGAACTTATTAAGAATATTTTTTTTCAAAGTTGATATTTTTATAACATTCCCCCCTCGAATGTAAATTTAATCCTCCATAAGACCAAAACCATCTTAATCCTATTAAAAGAAAATGAAACAGTACCAGTGCAAAAATAGCCTTTAACTAAGCGCTCTCTAACAATTTCACCTACTTCTCAACTATTTCACCTATGTACTCGTATTTCTTTAAAAAGGATTTATTAATCTAACAAACGAAAAAAATATTATAGGTAAAGTGAAGCTAATATAAGAGCTCTTGAAATGTACAAAATCGATAGTTTCCTCTTTTTTCCTATTTGGAAATGAAAAAAAATGAAACTACATGTATATTGTAACCTTTGTCTTATTATATTAAAAACTTGAAATAAAAAATAAAAAAACAAAAGTGACACAATGAATATTCTTAGAAATAAAATAAAAGACATATTCATATACATAGCTATCTATATAGGATAGGTATGTACTTATACATTTCAGAAGTGGTTGGCTGCATCTAATTGCAATGTGGCCAAAAGCGTTGGCTCAAAAAATCCTTTGACTTTATGTATATAATTCAAAATATTCTCTTTTTTTCATAAAAAGGACTTAAGTTTTGAGTTTCAAAGAATTTGTCTTCATTTCCACTTCTTGTATGTATGTATGTACATACATATATACCAAATTACTCATTTACGACTCTGATGAGGGAAAGTAAAGATTTCATTAGCGAGTGAAACTTCAGACTGATTAAGAACTGCGATATAAAACGCTTGACAAGGGTTGTAAAAAATGTAACTTGGATAGGATTTTCTTTCTTGGTAAAAATCAAGTTGAAAATTTTCAAAAAAAAAAAGCATATAATTTTCAATTATAAATCGTTACATTAGTCTCAAGTGATACAAAACCATTTTTGTCGTTTTTTAAATCTATTTCATCAAACATCAATGCAAACGAATGAATAGAGCACACCATTTCTGACACGCTCAAATCGTCTTTTTGAATCTCGGACACCAGTAAACTTTGGCGAGAGGGGCAATTTTATAACAATTGACTTAAGATCTAAAAAATGTTTACAAACTACGGCAACACTTGCAGTTATAAATTATACCTGTTACACTTTATAATTCATTTTTAATAAAGTTATTTCAATCAATAGTTTTTGAAATAATTGACTTCAAAACCAACATTTATGACAAAAAGTTTAAAACATCACTTTGGGTATTATTTTTCTCATGATAGATGTAGATAGATTTGATAGCTTTGATTAATTCTTTATCAAACACTGAAAACTTTATTCGTTTCTTTGTTTTCTAGTTTTTGAGAAAATGTAAAAACCAAAAAGAAATTCTTTTGTTTAAAGTTAATTTTGCATCTAAAGAATTTGGATTAAAGAAAAAATAATTAATATTATATGTACATATAAACGTATTTTCATAATTATGTCATGTAAAATTCAGCAGAAGGGTTGGAATTAATTCCGGCAAATAAATATTTCCTCGCAAACGGTGGAAAAAGTGGAGAGCTTTCAATACCTTGGAAGTATCGCCTTCATCGAAGGCGGAACCGAAAAAGACGTCACCTGCCGCATCGGCAAAGCAAAAGCGGCGTTCGGTATGCTGTCGAAAATTTGAAGGAATAACTCTATCAGCTTAAGAACAAAGCTACGACTGTTTCGCACAAATGTCGAATCTGTGCTTCTTTATGGGTAAGTCACCTGGAAGGTTACATCTTAAGGATTTTTTGGCCAAACCGTATATCAAATGAGGTTAGGTCAAGAACCTATAGACTCTATAATACGAAGGCGTAAGTGGTAATGAATTGGACATACGCTTCGAAAAAGTAACGACTGCATTGCAGGCCAAGCAATGCAGTGTAATCCGCTCACATCACACAAGAAGGAAGAAGAGCTGGACGACCGAGAAGCACATGGCGCAGGACAGTCGAGGCGGAATCAGCGTCACTAGGCAAGAGTTGGAGGGAGCTGAAACACATCTCCGGAAACCGTACACGATGGTGCGTAGGCGTAGTAGAGGCCCTATGCCCAGGTCTGAGGACCTAAGTAAGTAAGTGTACAATTCAATCTCTTTTTTCGAAATATACAATTAGGTATGTGGCCAAAACAACACTAGACGTATCTGTGACGGCAACGAAGTACACAACATAAGTCATATTTTTAGGATTTTTAGATTTAAATGCAAAACGGTTAAGAATGATGATATCGATGTATTGAAATAACACACGTTGAAATATTTTACGTACTTTTTGAATTATTTGAGGTATCTTTTTGCACGAAGTCAGAAAAAACAACTATTATACTGGCACAACGCACTAAGTTGACTTAGTGCTATTTGCCTGTAACACAAGAAAAATGATATCACTACTAGTTTACAGGAAAAAAGCATTACTGAGACTTAATGCCTTTTTCCTGTCTTCAAAACAACATTTTTAAATTTGAAAAAAATGACTTAAGAAGTATGCCATGAGGTAAATGTAAGAAAAAAGCGGTCGAATGCAAATAAATCAATACAAATTGTAAGTTTCTCAGTGAGTAAAAATCAACTAAATTCTGTGTGAGTCTTAATTAATTTTAAAAAATGAATAAGAATTCTCGTTCTTGGGCAATACTCCAATTGGCTAAAAAGAATACAAATACTTTTGGTAAGTTGTTGTCTATTTTTGTAAGGTAATCATAATTCCATTTAAATTTAGTGCAAACATCTAATTTGCAAATTGTTGACCAAAAATTTTTAGAAAGTGGTCATTCTTATATGGAAGTTGATTCTATGCATAGTGCCATAGAAAAACAAAAAAAGTTCATGTCAATTTATTGCATCAATGACTGGCTAAATATATTCAAAGCTGCAAGGGTTCGAGATCCAAAAAAAAAACCTTACGAAGCTATTGAAATGAAATTTGAAAATTTTTACAACTTAAAGTTATTAGCTGAAAACCTTATAAAAAATAAGACAATTGACGTTGACGGCCAAAAAGTTAACTGGCTTAAAATTAAATGGTTTCGTTACGAAAAAAATAAACCGGGAATACTTCAATTCAAATATGAATTTGGAGAAAATTTTCGAAGCTTGAACGTTTCTAAGAGCTGTCGTAGAGGAAGAAACCCTGTTCTTAAATATATGCCGGTTAAAGAATGGCCAAAACTATACACCGAACCACTTAAAATAAGCTCAGCTAAGAAAAAAGACCTCATCGAAATGTGTAATAAAGGCGTCATTCCTGAAATTTTTCATTCTTGGTTTTCATCATTACCGTCACAATGTAACATAAAAGATTACCTGCCAGAACCAGATGCATTAGATGAAAGTGATATTGAATAATTTATTATTTTAAATTCCAACTTTTTAAAACCTTCAAATATTTAAAACCTTCTTTCATTACTTAGTTTTTAATTGTTTTGTATTGTAAAATTACTTATTAACCTATAATAAAGCTCTTGTCTTTACTTTTGGACTAAAATCATGTTGTTTCCTTTAACTTTAATGTCAGAAAACTATTGATTACAAACAAATAATTGGAAATCACTACAGGTAAAAGGCACTAAGTCACGACTTTTTTCATTTGCGTTCACATAATTATCATATTGGTTTTTCAAAAACGAAATAAATTTTTGGAAACAAATGTCAAAATGTTGAGTTTGTGTTTAATGGGATTATTTTACAAATAACAGTTAATATTGAATTTTCACAAGAGAAATAATCTTAAAAATCGATTTACTCAAAACTACTTTTTTTGACTTAGTGCATTTTGCCTGCATAGCGACGATATTTCCTTAAATTCAAGAAACAAACATTTATCTTTCTACAATTTTAAAGTTTTGTTGACTGTTTTAAGATCAACATATTTTCAAAAGGTTCACGCAAAACAGTAATTTTTTAGAATTTTTCTTCTAACACTCCAATCTACGAATAAGCAGACCGATAACGATAGTTTTAATAGACTCACAGAAAATTGAGTCCGAAAAAAATACGTCAAACAATGCCAGGAAATTCTTCGTATCAGATTCTGTTTTATTTTCCTATGAAAAAAGATCACATTTTCTGATGAACTTTCTCATTGTCTGGGTTTCTGTTTCTATATTTTTGTAGTAAGAATAACAAATAACAAAATATATTATTTTTGGAAAAAAGCTACGTTTCTATTTTCTGAATAAAATGCACCAAAAAGCCTCTAAAATATTGTTGGGATCTTGGAATGCTTTCATATGTAGGGAGTCGCAGTCGTCCAAATTAAATAGTTAGACTACATCTTGCCTTACAACAGTGTTCTAAAATAATCTAATAACTAAAAGTTGTCACTTTAGCCTCCTTTAGAGATTATTAAAGTACATTTTTAAGCGGTGGTCAAAAACTCATCTTTATATTAAGAGTGATTTAAAGTCTGGTGCATTTGGGTTACGCTAAATAAATTGCTTTCCTAGGGTCACAAAGATGAACTTATCATTAAAATTGTTCCTGAAGGTAAATAACAAAAAACTCTTAAAAAAGTAGTTTTAACAATCTCAAAAAAAAAAAAAATAATAAAGCAAAAATTTTTACTCAGATAAGGAAATCTTGAGCTTTGTGCGTATAGAAGAAAGAAACACTAAATAACCGCATTAACTGTATTTAAATCATTATGATATTTACGATGCAAACAGTGAGATGCCTGAGGGGCATGCTGCCCCTTTCAACGTCCCTGCCTGGGCTTACTATAAGCTTTGGGGTGGGTGCAAATTTTAATTTTATGCAAAGATTCTTTTAAAATTAAAGAAACTTTTTAGTTGTATGGTTTTACTATTTTGTAATTATCTCAAAAAAGAGGAAACATAGAAACAAATAGTTTTCAGTGTTTGATAAGGAATTGATTAGAGCACTTAACTTTACTCACTTCTTTATTGGTATTTATAGTCATGACAAAAATAATGCTTAACTTGACTTTGTAGTCAATTATTTCAAAAAGTATTGATTAAAACAACTTTACTTAAAACTTATAATAAAGTTTGGAATTCTGGCTTTTGAAATACTTGCTTTTCAATACCCTTCCACCTAAACGAGGGGAGATAGACCTCCTTCCGATAGTAAATAATAATTGTATTAATCTCCTCGCCAAAGTTAGCAGGGGAATTTCACTGTCGTAATTTGATTTGCAAGGGAAACTAGGCCAAATGGGCCCTTAATGTATATTATTTGATTTTCTAGCCCAGTTTCCATTTTACTTTCTCGCTTTTTCTCTATTCCTTTATGGGACAAACTCAACATTTCTGGCTTATTTTCCAAAAACAATTCTGGCTTAATTTCTTCTGTCGTAATTTCCGAAAGCCACTTATGTTGTAAAATTCTCTTTGCAAAATATAAGAGGACAAATAAAAACTAACCAACAAATAAGGATTCAGGTACTTACGCTGGGAATTTGATCGCCTGATAATATTTTCTAGAAATGTATTTTGAGGTGCAACTAGTCCTCTCCTTCCTCCCGGCATTTTAAATGTCCACTGTTGAGTTTCGTAATGTTCTTTTTTTCTTACATTAAATGTACTTTACTTGTTAACATTATTAATTTCATCCATTTCCAAATCATTACTTTAGATTTTGTTTGAAATATTTTCAATCCCAGTAGGAAAATAAAGTAAATTTATCTTTTATGCGTTTCGATAAGCATCTTGTCATTTCTTTTTTTTTTGCAAATTGACTTTTAAGTCGAGTTTTTCTTTCAAGACTTGCTAGAGCAAACACGTTGTGTCTGTAAATAAATAAGAAAAAAATATATGTACATATTATTATTATCATAGTATCATTATTATGTAATGCAAATTTTGATTAAAAAAAACAAATTTAAATAATTAATTTAGAATGAACATGGCCCATATTTATTTGACCAAACATACTGGGTACACAATTAAAGTTCGTGGTACACGTGCGAAATAATTTTCAGCTTTCGATGTTTAGGTAGACTTTGGGTGTGTACCAAATGAGTCTTCTTGGAAGGACATATTGTCCAAACAGACGATTTATTTTCGGACAAAATGTCTTCTTTCCTAATTACTTACTTACTTAAGGTGGCACTTTAATTCCTGTGTGAACTAGATCCTCGGCCAATGAACTTCTCTATCTAGTCCTGAGCAAGATGGCTCCAGGTTCGCACTCCAAGTTGAGTTAGGTCACTTTCCACTTATGCGTGCCACCTGATCCGCGGTCTTCCTTTACTGCGCTGTGCTGTGCTGTGAGTCTGGCTTCGAAGACTTCCCGGGCCGGAGCATTGGTTTCCATGTGCTCTACGTGACCCTGGCATCTCAGTCCTTGGACTTTTATCTACATTGCTATACAACCCGTACAGTTCGTCATTCCATCTTCTCCTCCACTCATCTTGTAAGCATACGGGGCCGTAGATCACGCCAAGAACTTTTCTCTCGAAACGACCAAGGGTGCTTTCATCCGCTTTTGTCATAGTCCATGCTTCTACACCGTAAAGCAGGACGGGAATGATGAGGATCTTATATAGCGACACTTTGGTTGCTCGAGAGAGGGCTTCACTACTCAATTGCTTTCTTAGCCCAAAGACACAGCGGTTAACAAGAGTAATTCTTCGTTTGATCTCAGCACTGGTGTTATTTTCTGTGTTCATAGCGGAGCCTAGATAGTGGGAGCTCTGCACTATTCTTTCAAGGACAGCGCATCACCTTGTCTAAAGCCTTTTTTGACACCAAAAGGTTCTGTTTAGTTGTTTCCAACCTTTATGGAGCAGCGCGAATTCTCCATGGCCATCTTGCATAAACGGACGAGCTTGGCAGAGATAGATATGGCTCTATACAGCTTATCCCTGCAGATGATCTCATATGTGGCCTTGAAATGGATGAAGAGATAGTGAGTGTCGATTCGATGGTCTTGGGTTTTTTTTCCAGGATCTGCTGTAATGTGAATATTTGATAGACTGTGGACTTTCCTGGTCTAAAACCACACTGATAAAGACCTATCAGGTTGTTGAAGATGGGCTTTAGACGTTCACATATTACGGCCGCGAAGATTTTGTAAGCGATGTTGAGTAGACTGATGCCTCTTTAGTTGGTGCAGTGCAGAGGGTCTCTTGTTTTCAGAATTGGGCAAACAATACTAAGATTCTATTCATAGGGCATGCTTTCTTCCGACAATATCTTACTGATAAGTTGAAGCATTCTCCTAACCAAATTATCTCCCTTTTTTCTTAATTATCTTAATAAATAATGTTAGTGGAAATAATGAAAAATGAATTGCACATTAAAATTCTGGTGGTATCAAATTGAATTAAGAAAATTGCCTGAACGTCAAGTCGTTTTCAAAAGTAAAATTATTGCTAACTGAGTTCTTATTTTTTGCACCCCAAAATTTTAGGGACTAATAAATTGAATTTTTATCTTAAACTGATATCTTTTTCGCAGTTCAAACGTTTTAGAACTTAATGATTTAAAACTCAATCGATAAATAAGGTTTTGGGATTAGAACTTTGTGACGAAATTGGCTGTAAGTCGTTTTTTTTATGGAGATACTTAAGGCTGTTAATCAGTTTAATAGTATTCTTGGCAAGATTTTATTTTTTTTGTAACTTAAAATGTCAGTTGCATTTTTTTTTCACATTAAACAAAAATATTTTGTTTAATATGCAAGAAACCACAAATCTAATTTTTGAAACATTTCTGAAATGCTTATGCAAAGTTTTTTAAACAAATGGAAAACGTCCCAAACAATGTTTCCTGAAATTTTTCTCTCGTGTGGATACACTTTAAATATTCTACATTGTTTTTATAATTTCTGCAGGCCTTGATGTTATTATCTGTTAAACAAAATTTATTAGAAGTCGATTTCACTGCTGGTTATTGTGATATGGCAGACGAAAAAAGTTATCCCGAACGGGTTAATTTTTCCAATACATATTTACATTTTTGGTTTACTGGAAAGGTAGTAAAAATCTAAGAAGTTGGAAGGATAAGGTCAAGTGACTTCGCCGCTTCGTCTTTTGGTCATGGAGGGCACTATGATAAAAATGAACATAGTTTACCAACCCCATCCGTCGATGAACTGTTCTTCTTTTTTTACGGCATCCCCACATTTGTGGGAATAAAAGAAAAAGAAATCTTTTTTTATAGGAATTTTTCAAATAAGAAAGTATCGAGAAACCGATTTCTATTTGAAGCCGTATTAATGAATTTGTCTTAAATAAAGTCATTGGAAATCTTCATTATACTCAAATGCTAAGATAATAAAACGCTTATAGCAGTAAAAATGTTAATATTTATTTTAACTCAAATTATAAAACGATGCGTCTTTCCTTCTTCAAAAATATCTGACATCATTTGTTCTTGTATTGTGAGTGGTTTGTAAACTTCTCAACTCTTCGTACAGAATTTTCAAAAAATATTTATTTACGTATATACTCTAAAAACTAGAGAATGTGAAAAGTGACAAATTGAGTAAAAACAATGGTATATCCTTCAAGAGACATAAAGGACTTCATATATCTTATACGAGTATATGCAATCAACTGCATTCGTTGAACGCAAATGAAGACAAAGGCAACTAGTTACTTTTGTAAATGTCATCAACCACAAAAACTTGGAGCTATACTTCAGCAAACCCTTACCTTCAATTGTTTGTGCAGAAAATACAAATTATTTAACAAAAACCATATCTTTTGTATGCCACGTAGATATGTACCTACATTTATAATCAAATATTGTTTGTATTCTTTTTCATATTTGGTAAGAAATACTGAATCTAAATTTTGAAAAGAAAGACGTACAAAAAAGTATATAAATCAAAAAAGCAATTAATGATTTAAAACGTGCTAATAGGTAAATTTGAATCTTGTTCCTATTCATGTGAGACAAAAGAACAGGTACTTTTTATGACTTTCTTCGGAAAAACCGCCATAAAACTTGTATTTATCAACTTAATCCAACATCATTTTTCAATACAAACTTAATACAAAAATAAAGTCAAATAAAAAACGAAAAAAGCTTGTCCTTATCCACGTGGCACAAAGTATATCTTTTTAAAAGTATATATATCTTTTTAAATTCAATAACAACTGAATTTCTTACTTCACAAGAATTCTCTTAACAGCGCTAGATTACCAGAAATAATGTTTTTCAAAAAATTTTATGAAACAGAAACACAAACAAGCATAGGTATATTTTTGGCAGATCTGCTTGAAGACAAAAATTGTTTATGCTAGAAAAAATTAAGTATACACGTTTAAGAGCAAAAAAGTGATTTTTAAGCCTAAGTTATACATATCTCTTAACAATAAATTGTATGATGATTTTGAAAAGTACCAGTCTTTCTTTTTCAGATACAATTTAAAGCATTTTAGTATCTTACTTAGTTTCTGGAAATTCTTAATACTTACGAGTATGAGTCTTTTTTTGTATCTATATGAAGTTTCGAGGAAAACTTGAATTTGATACTTTAATAGTTCTGAAAAATACGTTTTGGACCTAATTTTTACTGCTGATTTCAAATCAAAACTCTTATTTTATTTATATTTTTTAATATATTTCAAAACTGGATATAATAGGATTGTTTAAACAACATATTGGTTACAAGAACCAAACTTACATTCAAACCGTTTTTCTTTTTTTCTGTGGAAAACAGTTTTAGCACAAATGGTTTTCTGTTTGGTTCAGATTTGTGTAAGAGAGGTCAAATCTAACAATTTATGAAGATTTTTCGAATAGTGCATGAAATACTATAAATATTTAAATTAAATATTGGAAAAAAGCTATGTCTTAAATTCCTGACGTGATAGAATAATATTGAAGTGGGATTTAAATGGAGGCCATCAACACCCACCAGCCTTACTAGGACCTTATTAACTTCCCATAGAAAGTTATTGTAATCGTACGTCCGTACATTCGGGAAGTTTTTTTCGTTGCCATATCTCAAGAACCAGTGGAGATATCGACTTCAAATAAATTTTGTTATACAGAAAGGACTCTCAAACAAATTGAGTGAGTGATTTTTTTAATATATGATTTTGAAAACAAGTTTAATTTTTAGTTAACCCAAAATATCTCACGAACCAATAACGTTAGCGACTTTTTGAATGTTTTAGTATACAATTTGACGTGATACCAAAGTATGTAGTATAATTTTGAATAAAATGTAATTAACGGTTTTTTTTTATAAATCAAACAAACTGAACAAAAAATAATTGTCACCTCTAATATTTTACGAACAAAAAATGATTTTATCTTCAAAATAATTGTATGCAACCAAAAATAACGTTTTTGATATCTGGTAAAATTTTGATAAATCGAATAGACAGTTTTTTTTTTCAAAAAAATACAAACCTAAACAAAACATTACTAAGAGTTTATAAAAATAGATTTACGACTTAAATATTTTTTAAAAATTTAAGATATTGACCTCAAACTAATTTCATCTTATAAATAAAACTGTTTTTTGACATTCAGTATATTTTTTATAAAAGTCCGACATTCAGTTTTTTCACAAAAATTAAGATCTACAAAAAAATAGTACGCAAAATTGGTAAACATTGATGTTTGATTCTCAATATCTTCTGAATTGATATTGACTTCGAAATGCATTTTGTGCTAAATTTTCTTAGAAAAATCCAATCTGCATTTTGTTAATATAAGAAATAAAAACTTTCATGAAATGCTACTGTTAAGGAAAATTATTCCCTTGGTTGATATAATTATAATTAAATTATGTATGTACAAAAAAAACAATCATAAATTTTCTGTACATAGGTAATATAATTCAATACAAAATTTTAATTATCTTAATGTATGATACATTTACCATCTACCGTGTGGGCTCTGCTGTGGTCGAAATCCAAATGGCAGAGAAAGGTTCTGCCAACCAATGCAAAGCCAAACAAAATCAAAAAAAACAACTCTACTGATAACTGCGGCCTTCCAGTCAGTTCTCTTAAAATTAAGTACCGCTTGTACGAGACATGTAACAAAATAGAACTAGAATTAACACCTTAAATATAACCGCAGTTACAGTGGAGTTGTTAATTGATTTACAAAGCAAAATTTACATTATTAAATTTAAAATAGTGACATTGAGTTTTAAAGATTCAAAATAGTTCAAAACATCCCGGCGCCCCTGGAAGATATTTCAGGATACTGGTAGTAAGGCCAATTTGGTAATTGGACGTAGTAAAGTGCCTTGCTTTGTCCTAACTGAACCTACTCTTATGTGACCATCTGAACCTTCAGTGACAGCTTCAATTTTCCCAAGAAGCCATTTTGTAGGAGGTAGGTTTGGCTCCTTGATGACGACTAAATCTCCAATTTTGATGTTTTTAGTTATCTGTTGCCATTTAGGTCGCTGTTGGAGGGAAGTTAAGTACTCCATTCGCCATCTTTGCCAAAATCCTTGAACCATGTTTTGAATGTGGTGCCAGTGTGATAAACGGTTGATGGGTGTGTTAAGCATGTTGGGCTCAGGTACTGCTGTCAATGGTTCACCTATAATAAAATGAGCGGGAGTTAGAGGATTTAAATCTTCGTCAGAAAGAACACATAAAGGACGAGAATTTAAAACAGCTTCAATTTGAGTTAGGACTGTGTATAACTCTTCGAACGTCAAAATTGATGAACCGATGACTCTTCGCAAGTGCAATTTCACAGACTTCACCCCTGCCTCCCACAAACCACCGAAATGGGGTGCAGAAGGGGGGATGAAATGCCAGGCAATGTTGTCCTTGGCGAGAGAGGCTGCAATGGTCTGGTTATAAGTCTCCGACATTACCAACTTGTGCATGTCATTGAGACATCGACGAGCACCTTGAAAGTTTGTTCCATTGTCGCTGTAGATATTGGCACACAAACCTCGACGTGAAACGAACCTCCGTAAAGCAGCTAAGAACGCACAGGTGGTGAGGTCACTCACTACTTCAAGATGCATTGCCTTGGTAGACATACAAACGAAGATTGCAATATATGCTTTTGATAATCTTGGGTTGCGACCGCGTGACAGTTTGATGGTTAGTGGACCAGCATAGTCACAACCAGAATTCAAAAACGGGCGACTTGGCTGAATTCGTTGGGCTGGCAAATCGCCCATCAACTGCGAGATCGTAAGCTTACGTTGCATAAAGCATTTCTTGCATCGATTTATAATTTTACGAATTAAGTTTCGACTCCCCAAAATCCAATATTGCTGCCGCACTATTACAAAGGTTTCAGATACTCCTGGATGCTGATGACTTTCATGAATATCTGTGATAATGAGAGAAGAGATTTTATGATTATTAGGAAGAATAATGGGGTGCTTGATATTGAAAGAAGCAACAGAATTTTTGATTCTTCCTCCTACTCGAAGAAGTCCTTCATCGTCAATAAAAGGGGAATATTTAATCAGTTTGGATTTTAGGGGCAGTTGTTTTTTTGCAATTAGGGTTCGAATATCGGCACTGAATGAGGTTATTTGAATGGTTTTGATAATATGTTTTCGAGCATAGAGAATTTCACTTAAACTTAAACCAGATGTAAGGCGGCAGGTTTTTGGGATTAATACATTAAACAAATACCGAAGCATATAAGCTAGAATTCTCTGAATACGATACCAGTTCGAGATATTGTCAATTAGTGATTGAATTATGTCTGAGTTGGTGAAAGTTAAAAGCACATGAACTCTACGCGATTGTTTGTGTTCAATTACACTTTCGTCTAAGTCCAAATCCTTTGACATAAGTCTTGATTCTGGCCAGTGTTCTTCAGCTTGTGATAACCACGATGGTCCGGACCACCAAATATCATGACTAGGTAGAGATGACGGACGAACACCTCGTGACGCACAGTCGGCTGGGTTGAATTCAGACGATATATGCTGCCATGCACTTCGTGGCACCGTTTCAAGGATAGCAGCTGTTCGGTTGGCTACAAACGTTGCCCAGCGTCGTGGTGGTGATGAAAGCCAATGAAGAACGATCTCCGAATCGCACCATGCACGCGTCCTTGTTACCTTTGCTGTAAAAGATGATTTTATAATGGTAAATAAACGGGATAACAGCAATGCACCACATAGCTCCAAACGCGGAATCGTAACTGGTTTAAGCGGAGCAACCTTTGTTTTAGCTGCTACGATTGTTACCCGATACTCATTTTCATTGATTTTGCACCTTGTGTAAACGACGGCTCCATATGCAATCAACGAAGCATCCGAAAACCCGTGGAGCTCAATCTCTTCTAACGATGAAAACACGAGTCTAGGAACCCGAACCTTCTCAAAAAAAGAAAGTTCTTGCCTGTAACCATTCCATTGTTCCGTTAAATGAGGAGGTAAGGGGTCATCCCATCCCAGCTTCAAGTCCGAAGCCCACAGTTTCTGAAATAACATCTTGAACAGAACAACAGATGGAGCAAGGAGTCCCAGCGGATCAAATATCCGTGAGACTTCTGAAAGTAGGGTACGCCTTGATGACTTTACATTTGGAAGAGTTTGAGTCATACGAAACCAATACTCATCAGTTACGGGATTCCAATACATGCCTAACACCTTTACTAAGGACTGCGTACGCTCGGTGTCAAAGATAGAGAATTCACACTCCTCTGGTGGTATAGATGCAAGAAGTGGCCAACAATTCGAACTCCATTTTCTGAGCTCAAATTTTCCCTTAGAGAGTAGAGGTACAAGCTCAGACCGCAAATTTATCAACTCTTCAATGGAATTCGCACCCGTCATGACATCATCGACGTAGACGTCCTCGATGAGAACGCGCGCAGCATCTGGGAACTGGAACTTTTAGTCATCTGCCAGCTGTTTTAAAACTCTAACCGACAAGAAAGGCGCCGAAGCGGTACCATACGTTACGGTACATAAACGAAAATGGCTGATTTCCTGATCAGTATTTTCACGCCACACTATGCGCTGAAAATCGGAATGCTGATCATCAACCCAGATCTGCCGAAACATTTTAACAACATCTGCTGTGAATACGTATCTATGTTGCCTAAAGCGCAAACAAACCCCAATTAAGTCCCGCTGAATAGGAGGACCTACTAACAACATACTATTGAGAGAAATTCCTGCTGAATCCTTCACCGAACCATCGAACACAACGCGCAGCTTTGTTGAAGAGCTGTCCGGTTTTAAAACAGCGTGATGCGGAAGATAAAACTGCTTACCAGGACTGGTCTTGAGTTCATCTGCAGGGATACGTCGCATGTGGCCCAGCTCCAAATATTCACGCATGAAGTCCGAATATAGTTTATGTAGTGTCGGGTTGTTAACAAATCGACGCTCCATTGCATACAATCGCGATACAGCTGATGATAATGAATTTCCGAAGCTGATTTGTGAAGACTTGAAGGGGAGTTGTACCACATACTTCCCATCCGATGCCCGAGAGAATGTCTTAACAAAATGTTGCTCTGCCTGATCATCTATCTTGGTTTGACTAGCAGGGATTACTTCCTCTAGCTCGAAAAGCCGTTGTAGCTGCAAATCTATATCAATAGTGGAGTGAAGAGACGACAAGCTACGACTATCTTCTGATACCTTTGGTTCTAGGTACTCCCCTGTGATAACCCATCCAAACAAAGTCCTTTGAGCGAGTGGAAGACCCTCTGAACCATAAATCTGTTCTCCTTCTAGTATCGCCCATAGTTTGTCAGCTCCTAACAGCACATCAACAGGTGTACTTAAATAAAAATCAGGATCTGCTAGTTCGAGATCAAAAAGGTGAGACCAAGACGAAATATCTATGGACTGAGAAGGCAAATTCGAAGTTAGTTTATTTAAAACTAACGCATCCACAAGCAAATTAGAAGAATTATAACGCGAACACAACTTAAGAGAAATACACCCTTTTGTATAACCTGCTTCTGAAGACGACAGCCCAAGAACAGGAATTCTAGCATGCGAACGAGGATAACCAAGTCTTTGCGCGAATGATTCTACCACGAACGATGACTGTGATCCAGAATCAAGTAAGACTCGACAGTCAATGACGTTTCCATGAGAATCCTTTATCTTTGCTAGGATGGTAGGAAGTATAGTTGTTTTACGACGGTTGAACTCTAAGGAATGATTGTTCAGAAGCGGTGTTTGACCCGAAAGAGATGACCGAGGCGGATTAGACGATGACGACGACGACGGTGGTGATAGAAGTTGGCGAGAAAGTGCAGAATTATTTGAATTATTATTCGTTGTATCTTCAGGATGTACCAGTGTATTATGTCGTGATTTACAAACCCGACATCGGAAGGACGAACGACATTTAAAGGACGGGTGTCCAGCGCGGAGACAAAGAAAACAAAGTGAAAGAGACTTGACGAAAGTTCGCCGCGAAGCTATATCTAGCTCTACAAATTTTGGGCATTGGGTTAAGAAATGGTCATTACTACATTTTGGACATTGTTGCTTTGCATCTGATGCTTCAGCTACATGCGAACGAATCGATGTGGTCTGCGGCTTAGATCGCGACGAAGCAGGCCGACTTAACGACTGACATGACTCCAGGGCATCACAACGAGTTTGTAAAAAGTCTAAAAGCTCCATAGCAGAGCAGTCTTCCTTAGCACCGATATATTCTGCCCAAGCTTTATTAGTATCTGGATCTAGTTTATTAAGTAAAAGATAAATGATCCAGGGATCGCGACTATTTTTATTCAACGCATTTAGTCCACGCATGACTTGGTCTGCATCATCTGTAATCTTTCGCAAAACCTTAACATTACAAACACTTGTAGATGGAAGCGATAAAAAAGTTTGAATGTATGACTGAACTATAATTTGAACCCGATCGTACCGTCTTTCTAACCTCTCCCATGCTTCAAAATAGTTCGAGTCAGAGATGGCTATATCATTAACTAACTGAGCAGCGGTTCCGCGCAGGAATGACTTTAAAAAATGGAACTTTTGAGACGGGGTGAGATTTGTCCTGCAGTCAATAGACCCAGTAAAAAGATCGCGAAAACTAGGCCAGTCTTTGTAATCTCCAGAAAAAGGAGGTATTACTATTTTCGGTAAATCATTTGTGAAATTAGAGTCTTTTGACGAATTTAACTTTTTAAGAAAAGAGGATTGTTGTAAAGCTAACTTGTCTACGACCGAATGTTCTACGTTTTTCTCAGCCACTTTTTCAGGTATTTTACGTAGCCGAATAGCTTGAGTAAGGCGCGAGTGAGCGGTGAAGTATTTATTTTCGTAATCACCAAACTCAGTTTCAAGCTCATTAGTATCAGTTTCATCATCCGTTTCCAACAATTGAAAAAGCTCGTCGAATAGTGAAGAAAACTCTAACCATGTGGTTTCAACCTTTTCGAAACGAATTTCTAGCAACTCGAGTGGCGTAGAATCCCCGATGGTTTCTACAAAATTAGCCGCACGAGTTAATCTGCTTTTAGCATTTCCAATTTTCAATTTAATAGCATTCATTATTATAACTGTTCAAAATCAAGTCATAAAGCACTTTAAATGAATTGAAATTCAGGCAGACCGCTATGTCAATTACAGTTTCACACAACAAAAAAATATATTTGCAAATCTCCACACTTCTATATAAAAATCCGACAAATGTTTGCACAATTATGTTGATTCAACTTTTTTAATTCTCCGACTAGAAGGACCAAATTATGTTAAGGAAAATTATTCCCTTGGTTGATATAATTATAATTAAATTATGTATGTACAAAAAAAACAATCATAAATTTTCTGTACATAGGTAATATAATTCAATACAAAATTTTAATTATCTTAAGATATGATACATTTACCATCTACCGTGTGGGCTCTGCTGTGGTCGAAATCCAAATGGCAGAGAAAGGTTCTGCCAACCAATGCAAAGCCAAACAAAATAAAAAAAAACAACTCTACTGATAACTGCGGCCTTCCAGTCAGTTCTCTTAAAATTAAGTACCGCTTGTACGAGACATGTAACAAAATAGAACTAGAATTAACACCTTAAATATAACCGCAGTTACAGTGGAGTTGTTAATTGATTTACAAAGCAAAATTTACATTATTAAATTTAAAATAGTGACATTGAGTTTTAAAGATTCAAAATAGTTCAAAACAGCTACTAACATTGGTAAAAATTGGTTTTTGACTAAAAATCTCGTTAACAAAAATAGATTTTGAAATCAAACTATTCCATCATATGCAAAATATTGTTGGTAGTTTTTAGTTAATCTTTTAGAAAAATTGAAAAAAATATTGACTCCAAATTATTTTTCGCTCAATCAAAACATTGTTATGAATATTTTGTAAAAGTTTTAAGCAAGACAAATCAACATACGGGATGGGAAGTTATCAGTGTGAGTCGCATCTCAGCCTCTTTTGTTGATTAACATTTGCATTTATTAAAGCAATGACATTAAACGATGCTTATCGAAAAACTCTATTACTTCAACGCCAAAATCCTGCAAACGCTTTCATTTTTGTCTTTCCTACATCCTAACACGTATAATAATTATTACTCTTAAACAAAATCGATTAATCCTTTCAATTCGCATGAATAAGGTACACGACTATAAAACCCAAAAACAGAGTAAACATCTGCGTATATTTGTTTACATTTCTGGTGATAAAATAAGTACATGTGTATCTTATAGTGAAGAAATAAAGGAAATACTTTGTGGGAAAATATGTTTTCACACATAGATATGGGGGCCTTAACAACATGCGCACAGCAATAATAATTACAATCTTTGAATTTTTGACTTCCACGTTAAAAAAGAAAACGAAACAACTTTGATAAGTTAATAAAATCGACCACTAGGTCGCACGTACTTGTTTTTGTATATGTATATACAACGTTCATGTGACTTCAAGGTTTAAAATTTAATAAATGTTACTTAACTAGAAGAATGTTAAGAAGAAATTCATATAACTCCGAAAAAAGGGTTATAAATAAATAAATTGGGTGGCGCAACAGTCCGTTGAGAACTAGGGCCTAGTGACTTACATCTATCAAAGATTACTGTGTGCGAGTACTGTTGTCAGGGATGGAGGGGACCTACAGTTTTAAGCCGAATCCGAACTGCTAATTTGAGAAAGCACTTTTCATGACAAGAATTACTCTTGGAGAATTTGTCACGGGAAGTACCCGTGAAAAAATCTTTAGGTGGCTTAGGCAGGGATCGAACCCAAGACCTCTGGCATGACAGACCAACGCACTAACCATCATGCCACGGGTACTACCGACAAACAGGTTAGCTCAATTAAAAAAAGTCAACACAGAAACAAAATTTCGTAGAATACATTTCGTTTTCAACTTTGTTAAAAATAACCGTTTTTAAGACATTATTGTCCAATATACTCGTAGGTATGTAGTTTACTAATTTTTGTAAGTGTTTTTGACGATTCGGAAGATACTGCCAATTGAATTTGTATATTATCTCGAAATATTTCAGCTTTATGAATTGTTTTAAACATAATAACTGTCTATAAATTCTTTTAAGAATTAAGATTTTAAAAATGTCAAAATTAAATATTTTAACCGTGGCCCCAAACAAACAAAAAAGTCTTTAGGTGTTAAATAACAATAAAGATATGTGATAGCCTTTTCGAGAAGTAACATGGTTAGAAAACCCACATCAATATTTTTCAATTTCCGCCAATAAAAATGCATTTATCATAGCTCAGTTCCAGTTGGAAGATCCTCATTTCTAAAAAAGTAAGGTCCAATCTCACCCTAGCCCAAAAACTATACAAAACAGTAGCACGTTAAAGAATGAGTTGCTCTTCAAGAATAATTCTCGGTTTTCTGAGCCAAAAATACGGCTCTATAATACATTTAACTTATTAACTCTGAGGTGAAATACGAGAATACAGTACTAAATCTAATCCATAGATCTTCAAGAAATTGGCAAATCTGTGTTTTTGTAAATATTACAGGTTACATTTACAATCACTGAATAAAAAGTATTTTAGTTTTTCGAACTGATATATTTTCACAAATTTTTTTGAGTGAATTTTATCATTTTAAATGTTTTGTAGAAGCTTGTATCTTTTTATTTTTAGCAATAAAATAGTTCTTACTTTTCAAATGTCAAAATATATCAACTTCAAAAATGAAAACTAGCGGATTTCAAAATGGAACTAACTAAAAAAAAAACCTTAATACCAAATACAGAATTTTTTAAAAAGTTCTTTTTGCACAACTGTATTTGATTTCTACGTTTGATCTTGAAATATGGAGGCTAAAGAAAAAATGTGTATACTGAACGTAAAAATGTACGTACATATATCCACCAGATACCTCTCTAAAATTAATTGATTAAAAATAAAAATAAATTGGGTGGCGCAACAGTCCTTTTGAGAACTAGGGCCTAGTGACTTACAACTCTCAACCATTCCTGTGTGCGAGTATTGGTGTCAGCGATGGATTAATTGATTAAGACCTTGAATATTAGACAATTGTAAACAAAATTGGGTTCGACAAATCTGAGGAATTACAAACAAAAAACTTGAGATAATATATGAATATAGAAATAAAATTAGTTGGTGCAATAGTTCGTAGAGAACTAGGGCCTAGTGACTTACATCTATCAAGTATTCCTGTGTGCGAGTCAGGACAGGGATGGAGGGAACCTACACTACAGTCAGTGGCGTAACTATACCGTTCGAGGCCCGTGGCAAATTCATCGGATGGGCCCCTCCCCCCAATTTAAAAAAAATTAACCAACAATAATAATATTTTTTTATTTTATAATACTTATTTATACACTTTTACTTGTAAGAGTACAATAATAAATCACTACGTTAAGTAGGTACATACAAACTTTATAATTATACTTAGGTACTTGATTTTCTAATAATTCACTTTAAAATAAAAATACCTAATTATAACCCTGGGTGTTTCAAAAGTAACGTGAATAGGCATCTTCTGGGTAAGCTCGCTCCATCGTAGACCACATCATAGCTTAGACATGATTGTGGTCAAGAGCAAGCCCATTTCAAATAAAAAATAAAAAAAAAGAAGTACAGTCAGCATCTTATTGATATGGGCACATAGAGTAGTCAAAATGATTTGAACAACAAAAAAAGCAATTTGATATACGCAGTCCGAATAATCATATTGTTAAAAGCACACAAGTTGTTCAAAATATAAAATGTTAATTATTAAAATTCCTTCCTTCGGACTTTCTGTTCAGCAAAAGTGGTAATGATATCATCAAAGTTCAAATTTCGGGCCATAGAATTTTCGATGGATAGAATAGCTAAGTTGCTTAACCTGTCTTGTCCCATAGAATTTCTTAAATAAGTTTTTATCAATTTCAGTTTTGAAAACGATCGCTCGGCACTAGCCGTAGTCACAGGAATGGTGAGAAATAATAGAAATGCAGTGCACACTTCAGGAAAGCTTGAAGATATAAAATGATTTTTTATTATTAATAAGTCAGCAAGTTCTCTTATAGAAGATGATGTTTCTATTTCGTGTCTAAAAGAGGATCGAAAACTGAGAATTTCCTTGCAAAACGAGATGGATATATCTTCTTTATATAGATGGACAAATGCTAAAGCCTTCTCCAACAAATCAGTATCGTTCAAATTTTGTAAAGTGGCAGGTTGCAAGACACTGAAATTGGAAACAATTTCATTCATTCCAAGGAAACGCGATCTCAGTTGATTAATGATTATGTCTAATACACGATAGAATACGTTCACTTTAAACAAGCTTTCAGGATCTTGGAGACGTTCATCCTCACAAATTTCATCAAAATGACGTTTCACTTTTCTCTGACGAGTTTTAGGAAATTCAGGGTTTATAGACCATTTCGTTGCAATACTATTTGCCTCCATTTTTAAATCTTCAAATTCATTTCGATACTTTTCAAGTTGTTCTAGACATACTTGTAAACGCTTTGAAGCATTTGAAAGATCGATGGCTTTAGACTGAAGTGCTTTAGAAGCCGCGTCTATAGTTTGCAAGACTTTGCAATGGAAAACTAACAACATAATAAAATTGTAGTTTTCTATCTTCTTCTTCAGCAAGATAGCTTCATTTCTCTCATCTGAAACTTTTTTTACTAAACATGTATGATAAATAATAAATGCTGGGAGTTGGGGTTCTCCTCTGACCGGGGGCCCCTTCCAGCTGGGGGCCCGTGGCATTTTGCCGACTTGCCACCCTGTAGTTACGCCACTGCCTACAGTCGCATTTACAAGAGTATTAACTCCAATAATTCTCGCCCTAGTAGATAGCAATAACAAGTTTAGTGTATAAATTTTAGCCTACATATGCATATTTGTTGTGTTATGGGTTTGTCGAAGTGTCGAAAATATTACTGTCCTTCAGGTATCCTTAGTAAACGATCGAAATCAGTTAGTTTTACAGCGACCGGCGCGCGTTCTCAAGAATTGGACAACGCTGGAATCACATTACGGCGTATTTTGCGTAAGGATCTTGGTTTACACCCATACAACATCAAGCTACCTCAGGAATTGAAGCGCATGTACCATTTTACCCAACGTGACATAAATTTTTTGATTGGTCAAGTTGACAAGTCCCATTGGAAAGCTCTATATTTATGTCCATAACATTCATCGACAAAAAAATTTGTCTTAACGGTACGGCGTCATTTAACTAATGAGCTAAACTGTCTTACCTTGCGGAAACTCATTGGCTAAACGTCGCGGTCGAATAATTGAAAAATTAAATTGACCCACAGCATAAAACTCAAAAATAAACATCATAAAGCATGATTTGTTATTCATTGCCATTTATAAAATCGATTGCGTATAGTTAAGAAATTGCAGTCAGTCAAAATGGGTAGTGCGTATGAATGTCTTGCCACATGTCTATAAGTTTCTTTCACTGGTACTGTCTCTAAATCAAGGGCGCATCCAGACTTAAAATCAGGGGGGGAGGGGGTTTCACAGACTTAACATAAAGATACGTTTTTGAGCACAGTTTAAAAATGTTCTGTAATTTTCTCTAAAGGAGGCTGACAAAATTTAAATAACATAATGTGTATCTTAACCTTACATTTCCATGTTTCAAGGATTAAAGTGATAACTTTAGTTATTAGATTTTTTAAGAACAGCAAGATATGGTCTAATATTTAATTTGGACGAGTCCCTACGTATGAAAGCTTTCCAAGATTCCAACATTATTCTAAATATGCCATATTTAAGAGTTAAAATAAAATAATTTACAGGATTTTTGGTGCATTTCACGAAGAAATGTTAGAAATTGTGTTGAAACATATTTTATTCCAAAAATAATATATTCTGTTCTTGTTGGCATTTCTATAAATGCGAAGAAAGCTAAACCCAGATAATGAGAAAGTTCGTCAGGAAAATGTGATTTTTGTTCGTAGGAAAATAAATCAGAATCTATTATGAAGAATTTTCTGGCTTTTTTACGCATTTTTGTTTAAGATTCAATTTTCGGATTTTATTTATTTTTATTTTATGTATATAAAATGAATAGATATGAAACATTCATTGTTTTTTAATTAGCCATTAGTTTAACGAAAGTGTCACTTTTGCTGTTCAAAAAGAAGATTAAAAGTTGTTGCACTTAATAGAAAATCAATTTTGGAAAAAAAAACACTTTAAGAAAGTCTTCCAGCCTTGAACACGAGTTTCAGGAATTAAAAGGCAACTTAGTATCAAATTGGCGACCTTTTATTCAAGGTTTTTTTAAGAACCTAAACATTTGCCCTTTCTCTCAGAAAAGATCTTATGAAAATAGTTTAGAGCATTACTAAACATTTTTTCAATTCTAAATTGCGTTTTTTGGTAGCAAACCGCTTTTTGGTGAATATCTTTAAATTACTAACAAATCTTAAGATGAAATCTTTACTTACACAACTTAACTGTATAAGCTTTATGGCTCTCATGACCCCCCCCCCCTTCGGATAGTTAATAAGTCAAGAGTTGATGAATTTTTGGTGAGCGATTGAAATTGGACTGGATTTCCGATTCTTGGTCCATTCCTCAGTTAAAAGTTGTATTTTTAGCAACAAAGTTTAAAGCATTAAAATAAAAATAATATTTTAAATTATAAAAAATAAGTAATTAAAAATATAAGCGGGGATATATCCTACAAAAATTAAAACAAAATAATCTCTCAGGAGGAGTTATGACCCCTCCGATCCCTTCTGGGTCCGCCATTGCTCTTATGAGGAATTCAAAAATCCCCTTAATGGTCCATAGTTAGTCAGAAAAACTAATTTGGTTTCATTAATTAATCAGCCATTGAAAAAATCTTAGCAAAATTAAAATTCATTCAATGTCTTAAAAGAATTTAGCACCTCATTTGTGGGGACATTTAGTAAAAAAAGAACACCATTTGGTCTATTCACATGAATAGTTCACCTCTGATGTTCTTAAAAATCTAAGCCCCTCCGAAAACAATCGAGAATAATCTATTTAAATATGTCTTTTAACAGCTAAAAAATGAAATGCAGCTCATTATTTTCAGCTTGTAACAGTTATAATAGAACATTTATAAAATTGACCTAGTTATTCTAATTTAGTGTTTAAATTTATTGGGAAAAACAAATATCTCACTTAAAGTAGCTGTCTATTTATAAATAACAGCACATGATTTTCTTTTTAGCCTGATGGAATATGCATTTATTTGTGTGTACTTCTTAAAACTGCCCTTTTAGGCACCTTCTTTGACAGCCTTTCTAATAAATGTCTTTCAGCACTACGCAGTTTATGTACGAGTAGTTCAACTCTTAATTTGAGGTGTTATTTTTCTCTTTTTGTGGAATAACCCCTCAATTAAAATAATTCCCACATAATCAATATGAAAAAAAAACTCCCCCATCTCCACACAATTATTTCATTTCCCATTTGGGAGCTATTTCCTGAAGATAGATTTTAAATTTGCCACTTCACTTTAATTATATGTTGTGATGTTAGCGTTCATGGAGATACGAGCACAAACTTAAACAAAAGAAGAAAACATTTGAAAGAGTTGATAAAATTTTGATAAAAGTGGTCATAATTTAGAATAAGTGGAAAAGGAGATGTGAATTTAAAATCAGCGTCAGCAAAACCTTCAATATGTAATTCACGTGACATTTTAATGAAATCATAAATAACTTACTTACAATAATTAGAAGCATGCTCCTTTAACCAGCACAGCAACTGGTCACCGATTTGCAACCCTTAATTTAAACTCGACACTGCTATTGCTATTACTACTGGTTCTCGAAACTCTAAAACTCAAGTGAAAACGGCTATGCTGGTATATCGGATTTATTATGGTCATCTGAACAGTGGGACGTTGTTCATTTTCAATCCAACTGCCAAAGTGCCAACTTACAATATCCCTAGTTCACTGGGTGACTGGGTGACTGGGTCACACTGTCTCTTCTTTTCTTGCTTCGTTTTTGTTGTTAAAAAAAGGGGATGTATGTCGGGGGTCGTGTGTCGTGTTGTTGTGTAAGCAACAACCCCTTATTCTTTTTTCTTTTTGTCTTTTGTCTTGTGCGAAAAAAAGCGATTTACATTGTATAATTAATTCTTATTTAATTCATCAAGATTGGTTCCCCGTCCGTTGCACACACTTGCATTTTTATACATTCACATACTTTGAAATATTTATATATACAATATACATTTATTCGCTTAAAGCCCTTTTCAAGATTGGTATAATAATATATTTTAACCACAATTATTATTCTTGTTCATTCACTTAGGTCACGCATATGACATTCTATAGTTTCCTTCCAACAAAAGAAAAAGTATACTTTTTCAAGTCGATATAATATCTCACGCAAACCGCCGCGAAATGAAATGAAAAGATACTTTTTACTTTTAATTTTTTTTTTCTCTGTTGTGTTGGGATTCTTTTCGACCTTCCCGAATTTGTTCAATTCTTAATTTTTTTTAAATTTAATTCTTTTTGGACGAACGAGGTTTTATTTTTTGAGGACTATCGATGACCAAGAGCGTTAAAGAAGCAGCAAAAGGATACATTTTATATTTTCGTTATTTTTGAGGCGAGCAAGGATGGGAAAACACCAAGAAACGGACACCAGAATTGCATACACGGCGAAAAGTGAAAGAACAAGAACAAGAACGAATGGATGGTTGGTTGGTTAATGGTTATACCACTCCTTTCTAACCTACATTATGCGCGTACACCACGAACAACAAGAACAATAAAGTTTCCTTTTTTTCTCTTTACGGTTTTCACTTTTCGATTTTTAACGATTTTTCAGAGAAAGTAAGTAAGTATTTTGTGAAGTGGTCTACTTTTTAGATTCAAATTTTGGTGAAAATTTTATGAATTGAGAATTTTCTTTGTGTTGATTACAAATTAATCCTTTTAGATTTCGGAATTTATTTATTCTAATCTTATGTACATATTTGGAGTTCAATTAAATTGTTCTTCACAATATATTTATTTTTCTCGTGTAATTTGTAGTAACGCAATTCACTTCACTACGCTCCTAATAGTCGACTACAAATTTGTACTCTTTTGGTTCGTTCGAAGGGAATATTGTTTGCGTAGCAGATGGGAAGTGAGGCTGCGCTGAAAATATTGGGAAGTTTAACGTGTAGTTGAAGAAGGGTTTTTATTTTTTAATGGAAATATGAAAAGTGAATGAGATTGGGAATGATGGGGAAACCATTGGAGTGCGATTCGAGGAAAGCTTAAGGAAGCTGCTGTTTTAGAGACAGAGAGAGAGCAGGTTATCCCGAAGGATTTGAAAAATATATTTAAACATTTTTTTGAAAAAGGTTTTATAATTTGGGCCAATCAATGGTTATAGTTTCAATGTAAAAACAAATTCAACCTCAATACATAAATTGTTTTTAAAATCATAATCAATATATTTTATGTCTTTGTGGTGTTTGGTAAGAACTTGTTTAGCGAAAAAATGATCATATTAAGGCGCCTTTCAATAATTAATTAGATTGATATACATTTTTAAACTGGATACCTTCGTTTTGATGAAAAAGCATTGGATTCAAAATTTAATTAAGCTTCATAAATATTTAAACCATTAAGGGAAGGGAGCTCGCCAAATCATCTCTGAAGGAATACAACAAATTAACGTGGCGAGGCTACATTTAATCATTTGAAAGTAGCATATGTAACAACTCTCAAGCATCCCTCTTATTCTAGGAGTAGTGGGCCCTACAATTCTAATGCATTACCGAAAAGGCTATAACGGTTGGAGCACTTTTTTATGAAAAATATATTCTTGATAATGATAGTGCTTATGGAAAAAATGCATTTTTTAAGAAGTTATGAATTCATATTGTCTTAACTCTATCAATTACCTATCTTTTTATGGGAATATTGTCAAATAAAGTACATACATACATATACACCATAGTAAGATTTGACACATGTACATATTACATATACTAAACTGTAAGTAATGACATTATGCTGAAAGTATACGAGTTTAAATAAATAAAATGACGCAACAGTCCGTTGAGAAATAGGACCTAGCGACTTACAACTTTTAAACATTCCTGTGTGCGAGTAATGTTGTCAGGGAGGAGAGGGCCTACAGTTTTATGCCGGATACGAACTGCTAATTTGAGAAAGGACTTTTCATACCAAGAATAACTCTTGGAGGATTTGTCAATTACTCGCAACAGGCAGTAGCAGTACCCGTGAAAAAAATTTAGATAGCACAGACAGGGATCGAACCCAAGACCTCTAGCACGATAGTCCTCAACACTTATCACCAGTATATGAGTTCAGCATTTTTTTCTTCTACTTAAAATGGTAATGATAGATGTTTTCAACATAAATAATATATATAATCAAATATAGTAGTGTTTGTGGAGTATCACAATGTACAACTTATAGCCTCTAACTCACTGAGAAGTGTTCGACAACTGTGTTTCGATATACTATAGCGAATATGATCAGGTCAATGGTGGATCCAAAAGGGGAGGGGGGGGGTTGGTTGTCGTAGGGGCCATGACCCCTATTTATTTTGATTTTCGTAGGAATTTCCTTGAATTCAAAACTTATCGTATTGCGTTAATGGATATGACCCCCCTTATATTTTTATTTATTTATTTTTTACAAATGAAATTCAAATTTTTATTTTACTGCTTTAAACTTTCTTGCTAAAAATGCTACTTTTAACTGAGGACTGACCATGAACATACATAAAATGAGTTGGAAATCGAGTCCTATTCCAATCGCTTACTACAAATTCATCAACTCTTGACCAATGGACGATCCAGGAGGGATTCATATGAGCCATGTAGAGATTTCATATAAAGATTTGTTTATTAATTTAACGATATTCACCAATGAGCAGTTTGCTGTCAAAAACAACTAATGATTATTATAAATGTCCCAAAAACTGCAAAAGTGACACTTCGTCTAACTAATGGCTAATTGAAAAACAAAGAACGCTTCATATTTTTTTATAAAGTTTCTCCCCAAATTATTTGTCTACCTTAATTTATTTTTGTTTAATTTTTAGAGAAACTATGTACTTTAATGCACCTTTTTTATTAAATTCAAAAACCAAACATTTTTCTCTTTTTAAGATCAAAATATTTTCAAAAGGTTCACGCAAAACACTCATTTTTTAGAATTTGTCTTCAAGCATCAGCTCCAATTTACGAATAAGCAGGCTGATAACAATAATAATAATAATAGACTCCCGAAAATTGATTCCTAAAAAATACGTAACAAAAATCCAGAAAGTTCTTCATAACAGATTCTGTTTTATTTTCCTACGAAAAAAGGTCACATTTTTCTGGCTATATTTTTGTAGCTATCTTCGCATTTATAGAAATGCCAACAAGAACGGAATATATTATTTTTGGGAAAAAGCTATACGTCTCAACACAAATTATAACATTTTAACGTTAAACTATTGTATTTTAGTTCTTAAATATGGCATATTTATAAAACTGTTGGAGTCTTGGAACGCTTTCATATTTGGGGAGTCGTCCGAATTAAATAGTTAAACTATATCTTGCTGGACAACCGTGTTTTAAAAGTTTTCACTTTACGTCTTGAAATATGTAAATGTAAGTTTAAGGTACACATTATGTTATACATATATGTATGTTGTCCGCCTCCTTTAAAGGACATTAAACGGTGCTTTAGGACTCATCCTTATGTTAAGTGTGTGACACCCCTGTCCCCTGATTAAAAGTCTGGATCCGCTGCATCCACATCATTGAAGCATTTTTCGTTTGGTTTGTTTTTCTGAAATGTTTAAATTACATCCTCGTGACATTATCCTACCATATTCAATTAATAATTAAATTTGTATCCCCGATTTTATTTAAATCGACTATTCAGACGAACAAATCAAATGGCATCACGTTAGTCCACTTTTAAGTTCTTAGACACTGATCCCCTCTAAATTTAGAACATATAAAATTAGAAACTTCAAGTTCTTAATTAAAGGGTGATTTTTTAGCTATTATCTTTTTGGCAACACTATTTTAAACAGCTGACAACGTTTTGTGTTTTGTTTCACTGTCAAACATCTTCAGATTGGTCTATAATTTAACCATGAATCATCTTACAAACGAACAACGCTTGCAGATTATTGAATTTTATTATCAAAATGCGTGCTCTGTTAAGAAAGTTCATCGCGTGGTTCTTCCAGCGAGGGACGAAGCTCATTTTTAGCTCAATAAGCAGAATTGTCGATTTTGGAGCGAATATCAGCCAAAAGCATTGAAAGAGCTACCAAAGCATCCAGAAAAAGTCACAGTTTGGTGCGGTTTATGGACTGGTGGCATCATGATATCCATTTTTTTGGCCAAAATGCAAGAGCTTGACTTGTATGCCATGTCGGTGCCAAATGCTGAATGTTATGTGTTTTTTAAACTTTCTTATAGCTTTTAAAAAATCATCCTTTATTATGGACCAAACTTAAATTCTAAAATCGCCGAATTATCAAAATTACGAAGTGCTTAGCGATATCACAAGATCTTGAAATTAGAGACAAACTAAGGTTTTTTAATGTAAACAAAATCCAAAATTTACAGTTTTCAACTTTGGGTGCAGTATATTTTCTGAAAAATCAGAAAAATTAAAAGACACACTTATTATTCTTGTAAGAATGATAATTTAAGTAGGACCTAAAAAAATGTACAACTTCGTTTAATCAAAAGTCAAAATTATTTTGATTTGTACACATCTACATACAATTTAGGTAACTGCGCAAACCCCAATCATCGCAGTTTTTCTATGTTGTGATTGTGTCACTTTTAGTAATAGCGTAGTTTTTTTAAGTTGTGCCCAAATAACGGACTACTTTAAAAGAAACATCTTATTGGACAACTATATATTAGAGTCAAAATTAAAGCTTATAAACCTGTTAAGTTTATTGAAACTCAGTAAAAAACGTATTCATACTATATTATGTTAATAGCAAAGTATACACACAAATAAGTTAGTACAACTCATGAGATTTCAATTATTTGACCGTAATAGCTTTTGAATTAAATATAGTTAAATAGCAATAACAGTAAAAAAAAAAGTGATTAAACTAAGGTCTTTCAAATTTAACAAAATAAACGAACTAATACCGGTTTAACCTGAATCTACACAAATTCGTATATTATCATAATAGATTTCAATTTTTCTTACACTAAAAACATAAGTTCAGTACAATGTACATCTTATAGTATTTAAATACGTTCATACTATAATAATAGTATAATATAATAATAGTTTGATAATAGTCAGTAATGTATTATTAATTAAGTAAAATTACTGCTCTTTCAAGCAAATCGTCAAAAATATGTTGAAGGTCATCTCCACCAATTAAGTTAAACTACCATTTTCTATCAAATTAACTAACAAATTATATTCTTATTCTTTTATTTATGATAACATAAACAAAAATTAAAAGCAGTACTACTGAATTACTGTGAACTTCGAAAAGATTAATTAGATCAACGTATAGCACATAAAATTGCTAATTTTATTCTTTTGATTCGCCAAAATATTTGCCATATGATTCTTACAAAATACCAGACATTCTAGATTTTTTCGTCATTAAAGGTATTAAATGAAATCATATAAGTGTCGATTGAAATTACAATTTATCGTCAAATCATACCTCAGTAAACCATACCAGTTAATCATACCTAAACAAAGAACTTTTTTTTATAATAAGCGCACACTCAAAGGGATAATAATACCCTTATTATGTAGACACAGTGTGAGCACTAGGAAAGGGAGAGAGGGGTTGAAAGGAGGTGTCGGTGCACATTGGTTTTGAATTCCTGAATATTGCAATGGCTGGAAAAGACAGAGTGTGGCAAGGCATTCCACATTCGCATAGTACGGCTAAAGAACGAATCTCTGTACTTGACAGTACGAAAAAAAACTAAAAAAAAGAATCAGTAAGTTCAAAAATGCTTTACTAACGGCCAATTTCTTGACGAAATTCTAAATTAAAATAAAAACTCGATATAGTAATTCTCGATTTATCTATGGAACACCATTTTAAAAATATTTAGAACTTGAGAATTTCTTCACATCATCATGTCTGTACACTTATAACTCGGTTTAAAATCATTTGTGAGTTTTGGGAATTTTAGAACTCGGTTAAATGGAACTGAGTTCTAACGTGTTTTTGGTATTTTTGTAGCACCCTGTACATTTTACGAACAAAATTTAAAAAAATCTGTCAGTTTTTGTTGAAGCACACATTTATTATAGGATTTGGTTTTGATATTCTAACTTTTTTCGAAATAAAAATTGTGTTTTTGTGTATTTTTGGTTTTGTTTGAGATTGGTGTTTTTAAAATATTATTTTTTGATAAATACATATACACATATTTGTGTTGCACTAAACATTTTTACTCGAATAAAGATCAAAAGAAAGTTGTTTTGCAATTTCTGTAATATTGTTTGAAGCATGAAATTTAAATGATAGAAAGTATTCTATTGAAAGTTTAAGGAAATCGTCGAGGCGAAAAATGTAACAATATTGCTAAAAGTTTAGTATTTTTAAATATTCAGATGCGCATAATGTCAAAACGGACGTCTTGTCTTCTACAAACAGATTTATCTACACTTTTATCTGGCGATGATGTCCAAAGTAATATTGATTATTTAAGATTGGATGTTATTTCTCGACCTAATTTTAAAATAATGTCAATAGTAGTAAGTAGATTTCTGAAAGATCTGATGCATAGATGCTCCTACCGAATACTCTTAATGGAAACTAGCAAAGCGTTTAAATAAATGGAAGTCTAATTCAGAACCATCGGTTTGGATTTAGAAATAAACATTCCACAATAGGCCAAGTACATCCAATTACGGATGCGGTGGAAAAGACAATTTAACAAAAACTAGCTCGGTTTTACAAAACAGTTCATAAAAATTAAAATCTACAAAAAATAGTACGCAAAATTGATGTTGGATTCTCGATATCTCGTGAATAAATGAAAGTATTGACTTCAATTGATTTCATTCTGTGATAAATTTTCTAAAAAACTTTCAAGAAATGCTACTTAAATTGGTAAAAATTGGTTTCGGCTAAAAATCTCGTTAACAAAAATATATCAAAATATTGTTGGTAAGTTTTTAGAAAAATTCAACTGACAACTTTTGTAAAAAAAAACCTACTAAAACAACAAAAAAAACTGATAAGAAATGGTAAAAGTATTAGGAAAACAAAGAAAAGTATAGACTTCAAATAATTTATCTCACACAAAATATTGTTATAAATATTTTGCTAAAGTTTTCAGCAAGACAAGTTTTAACAGACGGGATGGGAAGTTATCAGTGTGGGTCGCATCCCAGTCTGTTTTTTATTTATAACATTCACAAATTAATTCAACTTGAAGTAATTTTTGTCCATTCTAAAATTACAATTGTATTAAAAACAATTTTTAGATTTCATCTCAAAAGGGAAAGATATTTTTTCTATTCTTCTTCTTGTCCACTTTTGCATTTTTCTAGATTAATCAAATGAACGCGAATTTATCAGAGTGGTTTCAAAATCATCAACATTCAACTATCTGCCTACTTAAGATACAACTGTAAAAATAAGGCCATACAAAAATAATAACGCTTATAGCTTATCATTCAGCGCCACTGCCCCAGCTATGTACATAATTTCTAAGTAAGGGAAGTCGCATCTTTAAATTGTTGCAGAAAACAAACTTCAAATATTGCATTCATTCAAAGTTATACTCGTGTTATTAACTGAAGTAGATATACTTAGTTATTTTGCGTATGTACATTCTTGTATTTCATGTCATTTGAGCATACGATAAATTGAACATGCTCATAACCAAATAGTTAATCAGAAAGCGTATTTTCCTCATCAACCACCCAATCTAAGTGATTTAAATGAAAAAATAAAAAGTATAAACTGTCATCTAAAAATAGATGTATCTTTTTGTCCATCCTCAATAAAACTCACTCAACGTCAACGCCAACGTTAACAATGGGCGCACGTTTGTCAAGTAGAACATATTTTAACAGAACTGCCAGATACGCTTACTTTAAGAACATAATATAAATTGGTTTGCTTCTTTTGAAACTTTTATCTAGTATATATAAACACAATTTAAGTAACAGATAAATAATATGCTATCCCGAAATTTGTGGGTTTCTTTCATATAAGTTATTTATTAAAAGCTTAAAACATAAATTATGAAAATTTAACCATTGAAAAAATAAAATTTTGCCTAATGAAGCCCAAGTAAACCACAGCTGATGACTCTGAAATGCATAATGTTGGCCTATTAATTAAATTGGCGCAAAATTTTAAAGAACCAATTATTAAAGGTTTAACAATTTACTAGTTAGCAATTTAGCAATTAACTAAGGGAGTCCAACATTTTAAACCTTTCTTTTCGTTTTGCTAACTAGTAAAATATACTAATTGGCTTTTATTAAAAAACGAACATCTAAACATGTCTAAAAAGTGGCAGTTCGTGAAAATAAATTAAGCAAATACGCTTAAACGGACCTTTTATTTAGGTTTCCCAGATTTCATAAGGATTTAGCAAATTGATAAAATTTAAAGTAAACATTCCATGATTTTAACTTTAGCAAATTGTTAAAAGATAGTAAGATGTTAAAATAGTTTAAAATTAGGTAAATCATCTTTTAAGCTTAGTAAATACCTAAAATACCTTGTAGTAACCGTGGCATGATGGTTAGTGCGTTGGGCCTTCATGCCAGAGGTCTTGGGTTCGATCCCTGCCTGTGCCATGTAAGGTTTTTTCACGGGTACTGTCTCTTGCGAGGGCACGAGTACGATAACCTTGGCGCCGAGATATAATAACGGTTTTTGGTAGAGGGGCTTAATACAAGCATTTTTTACTATGAGAGGGGGGGGTCTATCTCCCCCCGTTTAGGCGGTAGGGGCAATTTAAAAAAATTGTTATTTAAAATGAAAAAAATTAATTAAAAAATAACGGTGATACTTACAATTAAGTATCATACCTTTTTTTAAAGCCAACATTCTGTTTTATTAGCCAGTTTTTAATTCAAGTCAAAACTATGTGTAGTTTTTGAAAAATTTAATTTTAAACTCAAAATTTGAGTAAAAAAAGTTAAAAAAAGGTTTAAAGTGTAACTTTTTCAATACTTCAAGATTATCTACCATTGTTTTTATTTCAGAATTTATTGCTGTTATTTGTTTTTGATCAAAAACTGAAAACTAGATGATTTTATGTCTCTTAGTTTTTGAGAAAATTGAAAATAAAAATTTAATTTTAAACTCAAAATTTGAGTAAAAAAAGTTAAAAAAAAGGTTTAAAGTGTAACTTTTTCAATACTTCAAGATTATCTACCATTGTTTTTATTTAAAAATTTATTGCTCTTATTTGTTTTTGATCAAAAACTGAAAACTAGATGATTTTATGTCTTTTAGGTTTTGAGAAAATTGAAAATAAAAATTTAATTTTAAACTCAAAATTTGAGTAAGAAAAGTTAAAAAAAGGTTTAAAGTGTAACTTTTTCAATAGATACTTCAAGCTTATCTACCATTGTTTTTATTTCAAAATGTATTGCTCTTATTTGTTTTTGATCAAAAACTGAAAACTAGATGATTTTATGTCTTTTAGTTTTTGAGAAAATTGAAAATAACTACAACTACTATTTTAATTTAATTCTATTTTTTTGCTTGAGTGGTCTTATTTTGATAGTAATAATGGTATTTGCGTATGCGTAATGCGTGTTTGGGTGTATGCAACAGTAAGGTGTGCGCGAGTTTGGGTGTATGCAACAGTGGGATCTGTAAGGGGGGGCATGCTGCCCCCCTGCAACCCCCCTGCTTGGGCACACTATAGGATTTGGGGTGGGTGCGAGGTGGAGTGGGTGCAAGGTGGGGAGGGTGAAAGGTGCGGTGGGTGCAAGATGGGGTGCATGCAAAGTTTCTTTTGCATTTAAATAAGCTGGATTTAAGAAAAATTAATTTATCCTTGGTATATCTTAATCCATATTCGATTATTACTATCAAAATAAGACTATACGTTTATACTTAAGCAAGGAAAAAGTAATTTAATTCAAATATTTTGTTTTGGTAATTTTCAATTTTCTCAAGAACTAGAAGACATAAAATCATCTAGTTTTCAGTTTTTGATCAAAAACAAATAAGAGCAATGAATTTAAAAAAAAAATAGTAGATAATCTTGAAGTTTTGAAAAATTACACTTTAAACCATATTTTTAACTTTTTTTTTACCAAATTTTGAGTTTAAAACAATTTTTTTCAAAAACTATAAATAGTTTTGACTTGATTTAAAAACAAGCTAATAGACAAAAGTGTTGGCTTTAAAAAAAGGTATAATACTTAACTGTAAGTATTACCGTTATTTTTTAATTATTTTTTTTCCATTTAAAGTACATGTTTTTTAAAATTGCCCCTACCGCCTAAACGGGGGGAGATAGACCCCCCCCTCCCATAGTAAAAAATGCTTGTATTAAGCCCCTCTACCAAAAACCTTTATTATATCTCGGCGCCAAAGTTATCGTACTCTCCCCCTTGCGAGAAATTGACAAATTCTCCGAGAGTAGTTCTTGTCATAAAAAGTTCTTTCTCAAATTATCCGTTTGGATTCGGCTTAAGAACTGTAGGTCCCCTACATCCCTGAAAAACATTACTCGCACACAGTAATGGTTTAGAGTTGTAAGTCACTAGGCCCTAGTTCTCAACGGACTGTTGCGCCACCTTATTTATTTATTTAACAATTACTAAATCATTTAAAATTTTGAGCTATTGTCTATATCTCATCAAGGTTTTAATAAAAGGTCCAAAAATTACTGACTATCTACCTAAAAATATTGTCAAAAAAAGGTTTTCATACTTCTTGGTAAGCTTTTATTTTAAATGGTAAAACTTTATTTACTTTATTTGGAGACGTATTTAACTTTTTTTTTGAACCTTTTCCACTTCAACTCTTAATTCATAAACATTTTGTTTTGCATCATTGCACTATTATTTTGTATTTTTATATATTTGAATCAATCCATAAATTGATTTAAAATTGTTTTTTTAAACAATCACAACTCGAAATTCAAGTTATGCCTTTTTCAGTAAAGAAATCATTGCGACATTTTTACCTGACGTGTACATAGGTCGTTGTCGTATGCATTCAATATATAAAAATCCTTCCTCAACTTTCTTGGACTTTTCCTCCTTCCTGGCAAAACTGCTTTTTGTACAAGAATTTCTTTTCAAGCTATCAATGATATGATATCAAGCTAGGTAACACTATACAACCAACTAGAAAACTCGAATAGCAGTTGCTGCCACGCTCCAGCCATACCGCTGCCGCACCAATTGCGGCCGCAGAAAAAGCGATCACTTTTAAGTTTTTACTTTCCACTCAGCTTCGTTCCATTTCAACTGAGTGATGGTACAAAGTTCATTCTTGGTTGAATGGCCAAAAACCTGTCGCAGATCTACAATCCCATGTGATTTAAATAAACAAATTAAAAAACAATTCGCTCTGTGTTGGTCCCCATCCCCATCTCCATCCGCATCAACTCAACACACCTACAAGATTGTTGCGATGATGGAGAAGCACTATTGTTTTTTGGAATGCCGCCGCGTTGAGACAGAGGCAGAGAGTAAAACTTATGATTCCCACTTTCTTATCTTTTTTTTTTAAAACAGAATTTTTAAGATTTATATTAAAATATATTTAATAAATCATGGCGCAAATTTTAAACGATTTAGTTAAGCTTAGTTTAAAAGATGATTTACCTAATTTTAAAAGATTTTAACATCTTACTATCTCTTAACAATTTGCTGAAGTTAAAACCTAGGAATGTCTACTTTAACTTTTAGTAATTTGCTTAATCCATATGACATCTGTACAATTAATCTTATAAGAGCATTAGATGGAATGATTGAGTCTACAGTTGGGAAATCCAACAAATCGATCCGTTTAAACGAATTTGCTTGTCCGTTTAAGCGTAGTTGTTAAAACGACACTATTTAGACATGTTTGGATGCTCGTATTTTAATAAAAAGGACTTACAATTTTGAAAAACCAAAAGAAAAGTTTAAAATTTTGGACTTACTTAGTATATTTCTAACTAGTAAATTGTTGAACCCTTAACAATAGGTTAATTTAAATTTCGATATTTTATATTTTTTTATAAAAAACACTTTGAATGCATTCTTAACAGAAGCACACTAAATAGAAAACATTAATAGAGTTAAGGTTAGTTTTATTTTTGTATTTGTTGATTACGCATATCTTCACTCAAAAATTTTACTAAAACTATTCCTTATACAATAAATAAACGACGATTCATATTACACGATAATTTACAAGCAGTGGTCGAAGGTCCACTTCGTCCAGTCATCGTTAGTTCAAAGATAACATGTCTGGGCCTAATTCTACTTTTAACACTGGAGTACACGAGCCCTTGTTTTTTACACCAATGCACGCGTGGCCTACTATGGTAGAACATTTAATAATGTTAATAATTTTTTATTTAAAAAAATATGAATGAAATAAATATTTTTACGTAAAATTCAATTAGCCTTAAACTTTTAATAACCATAATTTATGAATTTTAGGTTGAAGTGTAAAGTAAAAAAAAAAATATTTTAATGCTAATACTACACAAATCTTATGTTATGAAGAAAACTGTTACTGTGGTCTACTATAGTAGACCACGCGTGCACTCCAATGTTAATAAACTAAAGTGTTTAATTGAGTCTATTCTAGGCACCAATATTTTTTCGCGAATATAAAATCAAATCTTGAAACAATAATTGTTTAAAACTTTAGTTTCATAATTGGATAACTACGAATAAAATAAATCAGAACGATATTTTTGTATGTTAAGATAATGATTAAAGAGCAATTCGTAATGAATATTCTGATTGTGAGTATTTGATTTACTACATTGAATTTTTGTTACAAAAGATAGATCTTGTGTTTTCCCAGAAATTAATTTTTATAGATCAATTTATCATTTTAGATCACAGGATTTTTTTGAGAAAAGCCTAAAATATCACCTGGATGTCTTTTGCACAAACTAACTAAACAATATAAAATTGTTTTTTTTTTTAAGCTTGACTAAAATGAAATTGTTTTTAAAATAACCTCAAAAGTCAATCACAAAGTCTCGGGCACTCTTGATCATTTTTCATGATATAGAATACCAAATAAAATTTAAACAAGAGTGGTAATCATGGCAGTTGTTTGATTTTGTCAGTGCCGGACTAAAGGGAATTTTCTCAACAGGTGTCATTTCTTGTTAATTAAAATTACAAAAATTTGTATTAATGTATACAAAACTGTGCAATGTTATCGATTCAATGAGTGATACAAATTTTAATATAATTTTTACATCGACAGGTTTCTTTAATTACTTGAAAGTATGGAGTATGCGCTTATGTATACCAATACGTAAATACCTAAATTAAAAACTCAAACATTTTTCAAGCAAATATTTTAACATGGAACAAATGTTTCAGAATACTTATAGTTTCATAGGCGTCTTCTTTAAATTATTTTTTTTTTAATTCAGCTCGCTGACTGAATCAAAGAAGTTTTAAGATATTAAATGACTTTCCGCCAACCGTGTGAACCCACAATTGTTAGTCCATTGGTAAATAATGGTCTGAGTTTTAAAAAAAATTCTAATAAAAAACGTACGATATTTTGATTTATTGTCAGAAATGTCACAACAACGATTGAATAGGTTAGGCCTGATAATAAAATAAATTGTGTGTTTACACGAAAATCAAACGTTTTACAATTTATTACCTTAGGATCATTTTTCAGATACATTTTCGGATAATTAATTTTAAGATTACACGACTATCAGTAGTTAGATGACTGTCAAATTTTAGATTGTTTTTTCACTTTCGTCTTCAGTTAGCTTTAGATGTAAAATCTGAAAGCCTAACTAATTATGGTAATACGAAGTTGAAAACACCTTTAAAATTATAAAGTGCATTCATACACGGATATGTAAAGCGACAATTTAATCAATTTTACCCACGTGGTCCATTAGTCACTTTCATATTAGCTAATGCGGCACTGTATTCGTCTGAAGGTGTTTATTTCTACTTGAATTTTGACTCTGAAAGTCTGGTCTCTAGCTGATATCAAATCAGTTTGTTTCGAGTTAACTCGAAGAATATACATTCGTTCGGGCCTTACTGAAAACAATTTTTATTGTTTTCTGTTTTCTTATTTTAATTTTGTTTGTATATTGTATTTATATTTTGGTAGGCAATTTTGTTATTATATATTCGTGCTCATAACTCAAGACCAAGTGGTTATTTTTAATGTCTAGTATTTGGTTGGGGTATTATTAAATAAATAATAATTGACTGGAGTTAATAAAGGTGATATTTTATTTATTTGATAAAATTTAAAATAATATAAGTTCAAGTAGCTATCAAATTGATAGATCTATGGTTAATTTAAATGAACGATATTGTGATAGAATTGCACTTAAGTGCAATTTATTGTGATCTACTTTAAATGAGTGCAATGTTGTTGATACGCAAATTTACACCAACAACAAAAAAAGTAAAATAGTTATCAATGAAACTATATCGTTAAGACAATAATTGTGTTTTGTGTTATTTAACTCTTCGGTGCACGCGTTTGTTTTTTTAAATTAGAAATTGTTTGATTTTGAAAATAAATGGCACAAAACTTCTAAGAATTTTTTCAAATATCTGTATCCTTTGTACTATCATTTATAACATGTTTAAATGTACCCATATCAATTGATTTGCAAAATATTTCAACCAAAGTTCAGTCCAAAATTTCAATTTTCACATTTCTAAAATTAGTTTCAAAGTGCAAAGTCCAAATTGTGCCTCTTATCAAACACCAATAATATAGTATTATTTATTTAATCAAAAAAAAAACATTCGAGATTTTCAATGCGGTGAATATGGTTAAATTAACAGCAATATTGTATTTTCAAGAGTTTAATAAGTTTTAAGATTTGATTTATTATCTTTTATCTCATAATTATATTTGTGGGCGTGACTTTTTGATAAATAGATCTGTATTGATCAGATTTTTAAGTAAGACGTGAATCGAAACATGTTAATTTGCAAAAGTTTTGTTTATTATAATAGCATTGATTATTATACATGCAAGGTCGAAGCTTTCTTCTGGCCAAAGATGATTAGGAGAGCCACTCTTCTGTCTACATAGCCCACAGAGTTGTAGGGCAGATTGTTATAATAATTTGTAATTGTTATTTATATAGATTTATATTAAAAAACAAAACAGAGGGCTCGTATTTGAAGAACATACCTATATGATTTTTAATTTTTGAATCTCTTAAAAAGTCAAGGACCAATGACTTTACTTTTGCTTATTATCATCGATAATAACTTAGGTATCATAAACCTCAACAAGTTTTTGTTTTCCAAAAATAAGATTTAATATTCATTTGAATTTTTTTTGTTGTAAATATGTACATATGTTTATGACATGAAATTAAATTGAGTTTAATTAAGCCATAGGCGTAAGAAAAAGATAATTAAAATGTGGTACACATTCATATTACTTTTTGCATAAATATGCAAGCTCAAACCTGTGTTTTAAAAAATGTATTTTATAATAATATTTAGGTAAAAAAAATATTTTTCATTTAATTTAATCTAACGTCATAGTAATGCAATATTAAATCTTTGATATTATTAGTTGTATAGAGGGTTATCCATTTTGCGGCTTCAAAAGTAAACGTAAATAAAACACATAAAATATTTTTCTTCATGATATTTCTTCTTTATTATAAAGTTTAAACGTGGAGATTGTGTGTGAAAAACCACATCATTTAAATGACCACCACGAGAATTGACACTTTTTGACACTTATTGGGCGGTATCTCAGTCATAACTTGACGAACGTTAGTTCTTAAATGCTCAAGAGTTAAAGGTTTAGCTGCGTAAACACGGTCTTTCGCGTAGCCCCACAAAAAAAAGTCCGGCGGTGTCGAATCGCACGATGGTTTCCAATTGATATCTCTACGAAGAGAAATTACGAGGGCAGGAATTGTCTCTTGCAATAAAGCCATATTCGCTCGAGTTGTGTAGCATGTGTACCGTCTTGTCAAAACCACATATTCTCAAAGTCGTATTCTTCAATAGCAGGTAAAAAAAAGTCGGTTATCATGTGACCATAACGCTCCGGAATTGACGGTGGCAATCGTTCCATCGTCGTTTTCGAAGACTTTTTGTGGATGTAATGGCCTCTCCTCAATTACTTGAGGATTCCTAGAAGGGTTGGGGTCAAAATACTGTATGGATCATAAAACTATATTTAAAATACTATTTCTCAAAATAATGTATTTCAAGATACTGTATGTACAAAATACTGTATGATCAAAATACTGCATCTCAAAATTCTGTATTTCAAAATTCTGTATATCAAAATTCTGGGGCCTGTTATAGGACTCGCAGCTATTCGTTTTGCTAGCGAGTTTTCTATTTTTTAATTATTGCTTTCGCTTTCGCCTTCTTAGTTTTGAATTCGAGCAATTAACGAATTCAAAGGCGAATTTGAAATGTCTTAATGTTTTTTGGCGAGTTGAAATTCGACAGCTTTTTTTGGCGGATTCACAGGCAAAAGAGTATTTATTATTATTCACTGTTCGATTTCGTGAATTATTTCTTGATTGTTATTATATAAAAATGTGAGTTAGCTTTATTTTAATTTTCTTATAATTTATCCACAATAAAATATAAAATTTGAAAATTCATTAAAGGAACGATTAAAATTAAAGGAATGCCAATCTGATCTGCCGATCCTTGAATTCCTCATTGATCTCTTGCAAAATGAAGACAAAAGCTTCCTTCGAAAGTCAAAATAGTTTGATAAACCTATTAAGACAAAGTGTGTAGATTAATTGATTCATTTGATTTAAACTAAAAGGAAAAAATACTTACTCAGTTGAAGGGAGATCGAGAGGAGAAGATTTGCTTCTTATGGTAGTCTCCAGGACACCCGTAATCTTGAGGATTCCTGGGATTCCTCAAATTCCTCCCTTTTATAAAAAATTAAACTTTAATTGATTACATTTTTTAAATTTAATATTGTTTATTGAACACATATAACAAAACAAAATTTGTGGAAAGTTGTCAAACAAAAAGTGTCAAATCACTGGAACATAGGAAGAAAAGTCAAACTAAAAGTGTCAAATCACTGGAATATAGGAAGAACTGTTTTCGCTTCGCCGCGAGTTCGTTAAATATGAAACACGACGAGAGTCGAATTCTTGAAAGGTCGAATTGAAAACGATCCGCCGGCCGTGAACCTCAAATGCTGTAAATAAGGCTAATAAATACAAATCGTTTTGAAGATGTAAAAAAGTGCGTATTTTTACATGAATTGTTCCTATCATAATAAACAATTGCACCGAACTAATTGATCTGTCAAAACTTCCAGTATTATAGAGTATTATGAGATACAGTATTTTGACAATACAGCATTTTGGGACACAGTATTTTGAAATACATAAAGAATTTTGACCATACAGTATTTTAAAATACATTTCTTAGAACCCCAAATACGACAATTTTGTTTATGAACATCACCGAGTGAAATATGTGCTTCGTCGCTGAAGAAAATTTTGTTTGAAAAATCGCCGTCCACCGCCTGTTGTTCAAGCACCCTGTCGGTGCGGCGTTTCTATGACGATGTGAATTGTCAGCTGGCTTTCAGTTGTGTGAGCTGGACTTTATATTGATGTAGGTGTAGATTTAAATACAAAATGCGCCATTGTAAGACAGTATTAATTCCTGAGAGTACGGAGAGGAATCGACACATTCGGGTCTTCGGCAAAACTTTCACTTACAGCAAAGATATTTTTAGTGGTACGAGCGAAACGATGATGCACAGGCCTTACAATACCTGTAACCAATCCAGTCTCTTCAAATTTCTTCACTACTTTGCCAGTAGCTTGCATAGTTAGACGATTATGTAAACCATAATCTCTCTTAAAGCACGTTATGTGGCAGAATCACTATTTTTGTAGTAGGTTTTAACAACTTGTATGCGTTGTGCGATGGTTAAGCTATCCATTTTAGTAAATGTTAGACTTTCAACTGAAAAGAAAAATGGTTTAACAACTTAGTTTGAGAGATGTCGAATTCCAGCCCTATACTTTGAAACCGCTTAATGGATAACCCGTTACTTGCATATTTTTTAATATCAATATGAAACTTCTCATTAGAAAACCCTCTAACCTAAGGCTGACGGTATTGCCTATTTTCTATTTATTGTATTTCTATCGGACGTGACAGGCATTGTTCTATTTCTTCAAAGAAAGTGACGTTAAAACTTAGGGGGCAATTATTATGAAATCATTTGTCTTCATATTGTACGGCTAAATGTTGTGTGCAAATTTATTTGACTAAAACACAGTTTCAAGATTAAAATGTTTATTATTTCATTGATTACTTTTTAATTGGATTTTATTTAAAAAATTTAAAAAATGAAGAGATTAGATATGATTTTAAGAAAAATAAATCGCTTCTATAAATTTAAAAAAAATACTTGGAATTAGTGTTTAATTTAATTTTCTGATTTTATATGTGTACAGAGAAGACAAATATTGTAGATAAAATGTGGAGCTTTAAACAATACATAAAATTCATCATAAAGTACTTTTCTGAAAAATTGTGGGCTTTGCTCACTGGTCGACAAAATTACGTTTTTATTTTCGGTTGTACAAACAAAACAATACTTTTTGAAAGGAATAAGATGTCTTAAATTTAAATCCCGCCTTTAAATATTTCTATCAAATCAGTTTGTTAAATAAGCCCCTTTAAAAATTCTAAAAACAACCAAAAATGGTGTTTTTAAGTTAAAACTAAAAATATGTTTTAACAATAATTAATTGTATGAAGATTTTGAAAAGTACAAATCTTTCTCTTTTAGATATGATTTAAAATATTTTAGTATCTTACTGAGTTTCTGGAAATTCTAATTAGTTATGGGTCTTTATTTGAATCTATGTATATGAAGTTTTGAAAAAAAACTTCAATTTGATACCTACCTTATTAGTTTTGAAAAATACGTTTCGACTTAATTTTTAGGGCTGATTTCGAATCCAAGCTGTAATTTTAACTATTTGCTTAAGTTTTAAAAATACCAGTTTTCAATATTATTCTCATATTTTTTAATACATTTCAAAAACTTGATATAAAAGAATTGTTTAGACAACAGATTCGTAACAAGAACAATACTTACTTTTAAACCGTTTCGCCCTTTTTTGTCAAAAACCATTTTTGCATAAATGGTATAACGTTTCTCTTAGATTTTTGTAAGGCAGTTGAAATCTAACAACTTTTGAAGTTTTTTCGAATATTATGTGAAATAATGTAAATATTTCAACTGAGAAAAGGAATATAGATTTGAAACCCCATCACGGATTTTACTGAAAAAAGTCTACCTCATAAATTTAGATAGCCTCAAAAAGTCGGATTTGAATTAAGGCCACTAAAAACCATTGCAAAAGAGCAATTTTAATGCTCTGATAGATGCACCCAACGAATCTTTCAAAAATATCGTCAACCAATGCAAATCGACAACATGATTGACATACCAATTTTACTTTTGTATATGTTTCTACTGTTTAACCTAACCTACAAAAATTTGTTAAAGAAATTAATATAAACAAAATCATGGGACCTAGAACGAAATATAAAAATAAATTAACAGTACAATTTTTATTTCGTTTAAAAAACTTTTAAACGTTTAAAAACTCATTAAAAAAATAATGCGATAAAATTTCAAAAAAGTAACTGATATGGCCTGAAAAAATTTTTCCATGACATCTTGGCGTTTGAAAATTTAAAATGTTGGTAGTTCAAAATGCGTTATAATTGTAAGCACTGTAAACCTACCAAAATGAGTTAATAAATACAAAAAATACAAAAATACGCCACAAATGTTAGATGGTGCATATACCTATGAATTAAGTAAATTACAAGTTTGGTTTTCATATTATTAATTTGTGACTAACTTCAAATAATAATACCTAAGTTTTTAAGATTGGCGTGCTTAAATAGTGAATTATTTGTGTCTTTTTTTCTAGAGATAAAAACATGTGAACAAATATGTAACCGAATTTTAACATACATTTTTATATCATTGTAAAAATAATAAACAATACTATTATTGCAATAAATCGCACATTACGATCGTTTTATATTTGGAAAACTGCCTATCATTCCCATTTGAGCTTTATCTTTAAAAAACATTGTGAGAAAGGAAAAAGATAATTTAATAATCGTACTTTGTCTTTTATTTACTCGTATTTTTATTTACAGATAAAAGCTTCAAATTTTGTCGGTTTGAAGTTGAAAAGTCGCATTTAAAATATTGGTATTTTTCTTGGGAGAGTCGTTGTCCTTGTCCGGCTAACAATTTGTATTCAGACCTTTTGATTTTGATTGAGTGCAATGATCCGAACAACATCTACTCGTCTGACGACTCAATGCTTGAATGTTTTGCGTTCAACGACAGCTTCTACATCAAAGGGTGAAAAAAGATATCAGGGTAATATTGCCACAGAAAGATCTGGAGATGGAGATAAAAATCTTCATTATAGCAATGAGGAAGGACACTGGAAGAGTTCGTCAATGGAACCAGTTACAATTCAAAATATGACACTGGATAAATATGTGTGGCAAAACTTAAAAAAATGGGAAAACAAAACGGCAACGGTAAGAAAACTCATTTTGAATAAGCCAAAAATAATGAATGTTTGAAAGTTTTAATTCGCTAAGGAAGAAGAAGAAGCCAAACATAGGCTCTCATAGGCTTTCATATATAAAAAGATAGGTTTGGGGGTGTAGAAAACAAAAAGCACTATGTTTATCTAAACGTACTATGACGAACATAGTCAAAAACCGTTCAAAGGTGTGACAAAAATGACCAAAGTCAAATCGTTTATCAAAGATTTATTTTACCACAATTCTTTTTAAGACCCTCTTTCACATGTCTAAACGCAAAAAGGCAGACCGATATTTCTTGACGAACTTTTGTTCGTCGCTGATTCGAAGACTATTTTAGTCATAGCTTTTTTCGGACACAAAACATTCGAAATTTTTCCAAGTTTAACGAACCCACAGTTTTAATTACTGATATTTATTCTGAGCACCTAAGTAGGAGTACCTAATCGTGTCCAAATATTGTGAGATTTTCGTATATTTTAGCTAATTGAACCATTTTAATAGAGCTAATACTTTATTAAGAGGCCCTTACATTCGAATAAAAACTCCATGGGTTTTCTATTCGACTAAATCCATTACTGTACAGCTGCAGTGCAAATATTTTATGATCCGTATCAGGTATAGTAAGGTGGGTAGATACAATTATTATACAGATTAAAATGTAGGTATAATAGGTACATATTTAGACAGATTGGATTGTTGTTTAATATGTGAACAAATCTTATCAAAAAAGGTGTCTATGAAAAATTACGTAAGTAAACGAGGTGTCAAAGGTTTTTGATTTGAGATAGCGTTTATGATTTTCAATTTAAGTTTGTGTGGTTCATTGAAAATAAGTAATTTATTAATTTCTATAACTCTCAATAATTTAATAAAATATAATAAATAAATTGAATAAATAACGTCAATCTCAGAGACTGACATACTTGAAGGCAATTTTTGATTATAAAAACATTGAAAAATTACTTTAAATTAAGTCTATTTTGGAAAAAATGCTCAGGTTTTTAGTATTTTAAACATTTCTTTCTTATGAGGTTAAATTAAATAATATATGTAATTTATTTATTATATAGAACCTACAAATTATTTAACCTAGATTATTTGATTGCTTGTACTTACTTTTAGGTTTGTGTAATCACAGGACGTGAATATACTTATGCTAAACTGCGCGATTCTAGTGCTGCTCTAGCTATACAACTTCAACATAAGTTTAAGCTTAATCCACGGGATGTACTTGCTGTTTGTTTGCCGAATTTACCAGAATTTCCAATAGCTTCATTGGGTGCAGTTGAAGCTGGCTTAGCGGTAACCACTGTAAATCCACTTTATACAGCAGGTACGAAGCTTCAAATTAACTAGTGTACTATCATTAAATCTAAAACCTAATTTTGGACTTTATTGGACTTTCGGAAAGTGTAATAAGCTCCAAAACTAAAATGAAATAAAATTCAAAGAAGTAAGATATGAAAAATATTGGAACATTTGTTGATGTAGTTAACAATCTTGATTATTCTCCAAGAAATTGAGAATTCCGTTGGATAAGATAAGAGCCCACAATTAAGAGTATACATATAGTGGTAAATTGGAAGAAGATAGACTTCAAAGATTTTTTAAGAAGTGTCTACTTCGTCATTCTCAATTAATACCCAGACTTGAGCAACCAAACAAATTATGGATCTTGCTACCGCTTCAAATCATGTATAATTTGCACTTGCTGCGCCGTACTTCTTGAGTATTTCTTGAGAATTCCTTAAAAATTTCAATTGATAGCTTGTTTTGCTTCATTAAGCTTGGATTTTAGATGCTTATCAAGAGAAAGTTTTGGTGTCAGTATAACTCCTAACAATGTATATTCCTGACCTTTCCCAGTTCTTTTCCTTCCCAAGTCCATTTCTTGTCTTAGTATGTATGTATGTGAAGACCAACATTTTCGATTCGCTTGTGTTAACCCTTAGATTTCATATTCTGCAGTATTGTAGAAAGATGTCGTCTGTACATTAGAAATAAGACATTTGATGTTTGTTCCCCCAAAAATAATTCCTCCTTGGAGAAAGGAAGTTATATCATAGAGGAATACAGAGAAACCACTTCTGTTTTTTTTAAGCGTCTGTTAGCTCTACTCAGAAACGATATGTTTGTAGGAAAACGACTATCAAATTTTTCTAACGACAGCTTTTTAGGTATCAATTTGACTATCACCTTACACAGATCAAATTCGATTATTTTGACTGTCAACAATCAACAATCACCTTAGCCGATTCCACCCCTGTATTTTGTATTGTAAGGAAATACTACTTATTTCTTTTCCAAATTGACAAGGAACTCTTTTACAGAAAATATTAAATGAAGTTGTATAGAAAATAAATAAATCATTGAGTAATAAAGTTCAGCTCTCAGTTGAATGAAAAAACCATGATCAACTGTCATTTTGACAGAAGTAGACTTGACTTCATAATAAGGGAGATTTTTCTTGACTAACTTTCCAGTCAACTTTCCAATGTAGTTGCCTTAATTGGAAGGCAATTTTTTGGCAGCTGGCCTATCAGATGCTAGAAACTAGCCTTACTTTCAAGTCCCTTATGCCGTCTGAACCTGCCCAATGATTACAGTTTTTTACCTATAGGAGAGTTATCCTCGCATCTAAGTATTTCCACAATTCAAATATTTATAAGTGAAGCCAACTACATACATACATATGTATGTCTTGATTTCGGTTAGGTATGGGACTAAGCAAGTTTTTGAAGTATTCTGCTAAAACCTATGCTTTGTATTGTATAGCGAAGTGACTTCTCTACTATTTATTCTTCTCGCTGATTTCCAAAAGTCCGGACTGTTCCTAACTTCTCTGATGTTAATTTCTTGATGTATACAATATACATACATACATAGATAATGTGTAGGATTTTTATTTTCCAGGTATCACTTTTGTATTTTGCATAAGCCTACTAGTTTTACCGTTTTACATAAATCCATACGACTGTAAGTACTTTATTAATTTTTGAAAATTTAATTTAATTGTTTGTTTTTCAAATTCAAATTTGGTCTTAAATTAATTACACTGGTCAACAAGGTTTTTTTTACCGGAATTAAAATTGCACTTTTGCAATTGGTTTTGGTGGCCTTAATTCAAATCGCACTTCAAAATAATTGTATTACGTCATGTTTTTTTATAAATTCGAAATTGAGGCTATCTAAATTTATAAAGTAGCTTTTTTTCAATTAAATACGTGATGGTTTCCCAAATCTATAATTCTTTTCTTCAATATTCAGTTAAAATATTTATATTATTTCATATAATATTCGGAAAAACTTTAAAAGTTGTTTTATTTTACAAAAATCTAAAAGAAATCTATGTTAAAACGGTTTTCAACAGAAAAGGCAAAATGGTTTGAAATTAAGTTTTGACTTTTTGACCATTATATCAAGTTTTTGAAATATATTAAAAAATGTAAGAATAATGTTGAAAACGGGTACTTCTACAACTTGAGCAAATAGTTAACATTTGAGTTTGGATTCGAAATCAGGACTTAAAATTATAAGTCCAAAACGTATTTTCCAAAACTATGAATGTATCAAATTCAAGTTTTCCTCGAAACTTTATATAGATTCAAGTAAAGACTCATAACTAATGAGAATTTCCAGAAACTAAGTAAGATACTAACATAATTTAATATGTATCTAAAAGAGAAAGATCTATACTTTTCAAAATCATCATACAATTTATATTTAGTTATAACTTAAAGTTACATGGGTCAGTTAATTTACTATGACATAATTGAATTGAGTTAAAAAATGAAACTTAACACTTTGGGCAGTTAATACAAAAATGTTGTTGTAAAATACAAACATTAAAAATCTGTTCTATTGAAAATATTGAAAATGCAATTAAACCACACTCTCGGCCTCACATATGTTACTAGCTAATCTTGGGGCGACATTCTGTAAGGATGTGATGACTTTGTCCACAATGCATTCGAAGGCTTGATTTAATTTGAAACATATACGCGTTGACCCCATCAAGAATAATGTTTGAATAAGATCATCATTATTTTTCATCTTAAATTATGTTATTGATGGGCATGTGCTTTTGAAACAACGCCATATTTTCAGTCTTCAAAATTAATGAAGCTGCTTCTAGACAAGGCTGCTTAAGGGCATAGAACGCAGTTTTTCTGTTTTTTTTTTTCAATATTCATAATTTTAAACGTGAAATATTATCTTGCGTGAGAAGATTAATCCATCAGAATATGATAGCGTGCTTTAATTTGAAGAACATATTGTAAAGTCAATTCAAAACAACATATTTTATAATTTGAAACCTAAGTTCTCTGAACGGAAAATTTAAACAATATTTTGTTATTATAGTTATATTTATATTTAGTAAGTTGAGTAATTTAAATACATTTAAAAAAAAGGCAAACGGATCAGATTAATATACAATAATTGGGCAGGTTCAGCCGACATAAGGGACTTGAAAGTAAGGCGAGTTTCTTGCATCTGATTGGCCAGCTGCCAAAAAATTGCCTTCCAATTAAGGCAACTTTATTGGAAAGTTGACTGGAAAGTAAGTCAAGAAAAATCTCCCTTACTATCAAGTCAAGTCAACTTATGTCAAAATGACAATTGATCATGTTTTTTATTTCAACTAAATGCTTAACTTTATTACTCAATGATGTATTTATTTTCTGCACAACTTCATTTAATGCTTTCTGTAAAAAGGTTCCTTGTAAATTTGTAAAATAAATAAGTAATATTTCTTTAAAATACAAAATACAAATCATGATGGACTTGTAGCTTGCCTGAGGAGTGTTTTGTAGAAAATAATGATTTTGGTAATTTTTGTACTATGAACTTGAAGTAGAGGTTTGTGAAGTAAAGTTCTGAATTTTGATTTCATGACACTTGAAAAACTAACTAGTTGCCTTGGTCAAAATTTACGTTCAAAGAATGAAGTTGACTGCAAATGAAGTCCCTTATGTTATCTGAACCTGCCCATTGTAATGTAAATTAACGAAAATTTAAAGCCATTCAGGCAAACGGCGTAAGTTGTCATGCCCTTAATTGTTCATTATTTAAGTTTTATATATATACACACCTATAGTAGGTATCTAAAATAATAACAATGGGCTGCTTAATATCAGTTAGACAACTCTCTATTTGTAACCATAGTTATAAGTTGAATTTAAGCTTCACCTAGCTCTTCCTCTCCACCCAGGTGGAAAGCAACGACTCGAAGTTTTAATTTAATAAAAAACTAGAAATTCACTAAAATTTGAACGTCAACCTTTTTTTTACAGAGGAAATTGGAAGGCAACTTACATTGAGCAATGCAAAATGTATAATTGGTATTGTGAAGTACTACCAAGTACTTAAAGATGCTTGTGCTGTGGCTAAGAAAAATATACCCATCATTACGATTCGTACAAGCAACAGTGATTCAATTCCAGCTGGTGCTGCTGACTTTTTTGAATTAATCAACACCACCAATTTAGATTATAGTTCCTTAAAAGAAACGGGAACCCGACCCGATGATGTCGTTTTTCTGCCATTTTCATCAGGCACGACTGGACTTCCAAAAGGTGTACAATTGTCTCACAACAATATAACAATAAATTGCGAACAAACACAAGCAAAGTTTCCGTATGAAACCATTATGCAAGAAACTACCGAAACGCACCAGGAAGTTGTACCAAGTGTCTTGCCGTTCTTCCATATATACGGTCTAACGGTTGTTATGCTGTCGAAGCTCTTTCTTGGTATTAAATTAGTTACACTCCCTCAATTCAAGCCTGATGATATGATAAAGGCTCTTCATGACTTTAAAGGCACTTCTTTAAATTTGGTACCACCAATCGGTAAGTTAATGACAAAAGTTATTTTAAAAATTCATACAAACTAACTCTGACTTTTTAGCCAATTTTTTGACCAACTCACCAAAAGTTACGGCGGAACATGCTCCAAATCTTCGAATGATTATGTGTGGAGCAGCACCTATTGGCCAGTCGGATATTGAACGCATGTTAAAAAAGTAAGGCCAACTTTATGCAAAAAACACACATTTCTAACTCATTAAATTCTTCGAATAGATTTCCAAATTGCACGTTTATGCAAGGATATGGCATGACTGAATTATCTCCTGTTGCCTTGATGTCACCTAATAATTTTACCAAGTACAGCTCAATCGGTCAATTAGTTGGAAGTACAGACGGCAAAATCGTGTCTTTGGAAAAAAATGACAGCAAGGGTTTGGGTCCAAACCAAACAGGCGAACTATTAATACGAGGACCTCAAACAATGATTGGATATTTAAATAATGAAGAAGCAAATAAAGATATATTCCGAGAAGGTGCTCCTGGCTCATCGAGATGGCTACGAACTGGAGACGTAGCCTATTATGATGAAGAAGGTTTTTTCTATATCACCGACCGCATGAAAGAACTGATTAAAGTTAAAGGCTTCCAAGTACCACCAGCAGAGCTTGAAGAGTGCCTTCGGAGTCATCCAAAAGTTTTGGAAGCTGGTGTCATTGGTATACCACATAGCCAGCATGGCGAATTGCCAAAGGCATTTGTAGTCCTAAGACCGAACGTTGAAGCTAGTGAAGAAGAAATTAAGGAGTTTGTAGCGGAAAAGGTAGCCCATTATAAACACCTGGAAGGTGGAGTCCAGTTCATAGATGAACTTCCTAAAAATCCCTCGGGGAAAATATTAAGAAAAGATTTAAAATCTATGTAGGTACTGGTACTGTTAAAGTATTTGTTATATAATTAAGTTTTAAATATTATTTTGTTAAAAAATATAAATGTGTAGCGTACATATTATGTTCATGGTTGTTTCTTTTATTTTTCAAGTCAGGACAACGAGGAATAAATTGAGCAAGTTTTAAAAGGTTTTCTCTAGTGTTTTTTTTTTTTATTTTTTACCTCGAAGACCAAATCAGTGCAATTAAGTCTTATAATGATTTCAATTCCGAGAAAATAAGTTTAACAAACATTTCAGAAAAGTACCATTATTTTTTGAAGACTTCCATGAAGGTTCCACGTACAACTTTAGATCCATTTATTTGTTATTTTTCGAGATTTGTATAAGTTTGAAAAATGAAAGTGTATCAGATAGGTAGGTAGACAAATAACTTATATCTATTAAATATACGCAAATAAGTCTAAAAATAAACATATCTCAAATCAGTCAATGACATCCGCTCAGAATGTTTATATTTATTTATTAATATAAAAAACGCAAGTTTTTAGCAATTTTTAACTCGAAACCTCTATATACTAATATCGGTAATAGTTATTGTATTTATAGATTTGTTATTAAATGTCTAAAACAAAAAAAAAGAAAACTTTACATTGGCTTATTTAATTATTATTATTTTTTTGTATAACAATTAATATTATTTTACTTTAAAGGTTTGCTGCAGATAGAGGAACTGTATGTTAAAACTGCAAGCATACATACAGTGAAGAAATTATATATGTTTTATATTTATTATTATTAATATTATTATTCGGTTTTTAAAGCTTATACTCGTAAGTTGCTGATCTTGACCGCCTTCCAGAGTTCCAGCGATGTATTGCACTTGGTGGAGCAGTTTCAAAGCACTGCTAGGATATCATATCACCAATGTGACTTCTTGAAACTCTTCGATTAATACCATTTAAATTGGTGCTACTCTCTTGGCCGATAATGCCAGTGTAATCGTGCGCACCCGGAGACGTGACATCCATGAAAGATTCCGGACTGAATCTCACTCGGCTGTGTTGCGAAGAAATTGAGCCTTCTTTAGCGCTCATATACGAACTGTCGTCACTCGTCAGTGAGTCTGGTGGTGTTGGATTATTTGGTGTGCAAGCAGTGGAACCATTTGTATTTTGTACTCTATAGTACTTTTTCAAACTTGATCGTAGATTATTTTTACCTCCGTTAATGCCTCCATCACTATGTTCGAAAGAAAGGCTGTCGGGTCGCTCTTGGATGACTAGAGGCGATAAATCACGACGTGGCGTCGAACTCATTGAATGTGGCAGCCTCGAAACAGGCACTGCCCCCGCAGTTGTTTGACGATGAGGACTACTGCCGCTGAAAAAAGACAAGTTTTCGTAGTCCCTAATCCTGTTCCTGTTAGGCGATCCTTTAAATACTTCCCGCGAAGGTTCTGGTTGAATGGCAAGCGCATTGAACCTATATAAATCTTGAAGCTCGTGTGGGTCCACACTGAACGACTGGCTTACATATGAACTATTTGACACATTTGATGGAGTGCGACGATGGCCAGCGGCTGTTATTCCCATTTGTGGTACCCGAGGGGGAGGTGTTCTTGTTTGTTGATCATACGTATAGCCATGGTAGCTAGGCAACCGATTATGACGTATAGGACTATCGTAAGATTCAGGATACGACTTACAATCTCGTTCGTACAAAAGATTTTCTTCCGGTTGGTATGGAAAGTAATTTGAACCTTTAAAAAACATTATTTATATCTGAAATATCTGAAAAATATGAGAGGATAAAGTTTAATTTACCTGAATATCCTGCACGTTGAGCGATTGGCGTATAGATTGTATTCGGTGGACGCGTTTCAAAATACATTTGAAGTGGAGACGTGTTTCTCTCCCGCATGTAATCCATGTTGTCAGTAAATGATGATGCACTAATTTTCCGTCTAGGCGATGGTGAAGGCGGTTGGGTATGGCTTGTGAAAGATGACGAGAGCATAGCTGAAGTGTTTGTGGTAAAGTTTGAGCCTAACCCGCTGGTTGTTGAAATAGTCGAAGGATTTTGATAGTGCTGTGGTGAGTCTGATCGACGGCTGTGTCTCATATCGGGAATGAAAGACATCGATGAAAGAGAGGCACTTAAAGAATAAACAATATGCTTGGTCAAATTTAGCTGAAATGTTTAAATTTTTGTTTTTTCTTACCGACTATGGCCCACTGGCCCATGGTAGGTTTTGTGAATATACCTAGCATCATTATCCATGACGTTTGTAAGTTTTATATCCATCACCACTGGTTTTAATGCGGAAATTTCTTTCAATATCGCCTGCGGCTGTAGAGCTGGATGAATTGGCGATATATTTGTCATTCTAACATCGAATCCAGCTGCCACACCGGCTAGCAAAGCTGCCATATTGTATACCAATACCTCTATCACCGAGAATTTAGGCTTATTAACTAAATCCCCAGAGTACAAAGTTGGCATTGGTAGATTTGAAGTCAATCGATTCCAAAGACAACTATTTGGTGATAAAATACTGTGTTTTGTATTTGCTGCAATTGGCGGTAAAGCTGATGGGGAACACCATTCATCTTTTGCGTTATGACCTAATTTTGTAAAAAAAATAAGCGAAAGAAAAGCACAGAAAAAATCCCACAAGAGAGCAGCACAAAATGGAGAAAAAAGAACACAATTGTACCGTTATTATTTTTGTAGAGTTGTTAATTCAATAATTTTTTTTATTTCGTGTGTTTGTTGGTTAAACTGTTCAAACACCTTTTGTTGTAAATGATATAGAAAAGCTGAGTATTTTAGCAAATTTTAATCAAGTTAAATTACATTTAATTCAATTAATCCGACAAGGCCCTGCTGTTGACTTTTAAATCATACTAAAACACATTCATTAATATAAGTCTGAGGTCATGTTGGGTGCCCCACTATCTATTGTACGGACTATAAATTAAATTTTCATTTTAGGACTTTGTAAACAGCTCTTGTTATCGATTCTGTCAATGGTAAGTACTCTGAGAATAATTTTTATAAACTTCTTCTGCGTACAAAATTAGCAAAATCTACTCTTGAACAACTTATCTTGCTGGTCCTTTTAAAACTCTAAGCATCTTCCACTCCACATACGACGATTTCACCCGTTCCAATGATGAGAACGCGAAGGCACTGTCCCCGTATATTACAGTTTTTGGCTGCTTTAAATATCGAACGGAAAAATACGTCTCCGTGTAGTGTAAAAGCTTCATTTGCTTTTATTGGCTTAATATAAGTGTTTAACGGTACGGATTTGAAACTTCGTGAAACCGTAGTGTGTGAAAGATGCTTCAGGGTTATATTTTATTTTGTTCTGTCTACTCTACATCCATAATGATACGAAAATATGTACATAGATACAAAAACGTACTGCAAGGATTGCAGAAAGCCCAAAAGTACAAAAAGCCATCGACTGAAACTAAATAGCTGGATCATATTATTTTTAATTTATACCGATGATGTTTCGACCTGAATCTGGTCTACTCCAGACGGTAGCGTCATTGAAAAATAAAATATTTCTTCTAGAATTTAGTGGAACAACTACTTCTTAAAGAACTTTCTTCCAAGTAAGACCCAGGCCAATCCTAAAAAATCGAAATTAAATTTGAAAAGAACTTCTGCTTGAGTATAAAATTACATAAGTTTTAATTTCAAAGAATTCATAAAAATAGAAATACTTAGAAAAAGAAATCAATAAGACCATTTATCATTTTTCAATTTTGAGTGAAATTGTGTCAGTCACCAGAAGTGACAAAGGCACTTTAGCTTATGTGAGGGTGCGGTTCTTTCGACTTCGCAGTGTACCTCCCACACAACTAAGTATAGCGAAGATACTATTTCAATGACTGTACTTTGTGGATGTAGCAACTGTTTTGACCCAACCAGTCAGGAGTTGGTCGGTAGAATAAAAGTAATGTTCTTACATTTTAGAACAGGAAGGTTTTACTAAGCTCCACGAGTGAAATGGAAATTTTAGCTATGGTTCTACCTTGAATTATAAAAAATATATCTGATGAGGGTAAGAAATGAAAAACTTCTCACTAAAATCAAAAATCATAAATGGAAAACCCCGTTTTTAGTACAATCTTCAAAGAATCAATTGCAAAGCTTGATTTACGATACAACTTAATCAGATGTCTTCACAAAAGCAGCTTTCAAACACAACTCAACTTTACTTCACGCCTTACCATATCAAGAAGTTGAATATTAAGAATAAATTCCTGTATTTATTTACAAATAAATAAATAAATTAGGTGGCGCAAAGTCCAGGGCCTAATGACTTACAACTCTCTGCCTTTCCTGTTAGCGAGTAATGTTGTCAGGGATGGAGGGGACCTACAGTTTTTAGCCGAATCCGAACGGCTAATTCGAGAAAGCACTTTTCATGATAAGAATTACTCTTGGAGGATTTGTCAATTCGTCGCAAGAGGCAGTGCCCATGAAAAAAAACTTAAATGACACAGGCAGGGATTGAAAGCAAGACTTCTTGCATGACAGTCCAACGCACTAACCATCACGCCTCGGGTACTACAACGACGAAACAAATGGGTAGAATTCAGGCTTAATGAAAACTTATCCCAATCAAAATATTAAAAAATGTATAAGATTTGAAAGCAGCGGACAAACCTTAATACCAAAAATATTATTTTTCACCTCCAATTATAGAAGACATTACTGTAAAATTCTTTGTCTCAGTGATAAATCATTTTAACATTATCTTACCTTTTGTAAAAGGCTCGTGAAGTCAAATCTACATTACTCATTTTTCATACCATTTACTGAAAATCTTTTAACAACTTTCACCAAATAATTACAAAAAAAAAAACATATACTTAAATAAAACAAAAAAATGAACACCAAACATGTTTTTATATATAGGTATATTTTTATATCTATTTTAAAATTGAAATATAATAAAATTGGAATATTTTGTTTGTGTACGTCTAAAATAGAAAATCGAAAAATGAAAAATCAAAATCAAAATGTTAATAGGTACAAAATTTTAAACAAAATTAATTAAATTAAAACGTTCGAATATAATTCTACAAATAAAATATAATGTGAATAAGTATGCATAGTATGTATGTAGTTGTATAACACAAATTCTACTAATTTTATTTTAGTTGAAAATGCAAAACACAAAAATAAAAGAAATGCAATTGAAATTGTAAATACAATTTGAATAATTATAGCGACTATTTTAATTCTAGGTGAATTTATTTTTTGATATTTTTCTTTATTTAATCACAGCTAAGTTTAATGCTAGAAGATTTATTTTTTAAAATGTTTATCTTTTGTATACCTGGGTAAAAAAAAATTCAATCAAAAAGAGTACATAAATAATAAATTGTTGTTTACACTAAATTTTTGTTTTCATTTAATTTACAATCAAATATAAATAATTATTATTGCTATCGTCGATTTGCTTAATCTCTATTAGTCTATGTTTACTTTGTTTTTAATTTAAAACAAAAATGCAACTTAAGTCTAAAAGAAATATGTAATATATATTTTTTTCAGGAATCGTAAAAGAAATACTCGTACTAAAACCTCATAACACCAAGGCCCAGTTAATAAAAGGAGGCAAAATCTATTTTTGAATTTTTGTTAAATAAAACAAGAAAACGTGGTAAAAAAGGACACTTGAAGGAAGGTTTACATAATTCAAATAAGCAATAGCGCTCTTGTCTATACTTATATTACTTTTTATTATCATAAGGTGCAGCGTTTCTGTTTCAGCTATAAGCTTTGGGACATACAGAACTTTTAAGAACACGATAATCGTAGTTTTATGGACACTTTTTTGGAAACAGAAATCCCAAACGAATTTAGACTTATTCGGCAATGAAAAATAGGCTCTAAGGATATACTCCAATTATTCAAAGAGACTGGAAAATGACTAATCTTGTATAGGGTGCGCCATATTAAAATTGCTAATTTCTAACGCGTTTTAAATAAAAATTAAACGCTAGAAAGTTTTAAGAAAATAAAAAAGAAAATGAAGTACAACTATGCCAGTTTAGATGAATTCCACTATTTAAACAGAATACAGCTAGGTTCTACATTTCACTTTCACTCGAAATGAAATTGAAATCGATTCAAAATATAAATTGGAGTTCTGAAATTCACTTTCATCGATATCGATTTCATTTTTTTCGAACTCAAAACAAAGTGAATTTTCGTGTCATTCATTTCGATATTTGAGATTTTCAAGTGATTTGAATCTGACCAGATGAAATTTTGTAAATGGAACAAACCTAAACTTTTGTATGTCATGCACTTGATTTGTGGAAGTTCCCCTACTTTGTAGTTCAGGCAACGGACAAAGCATTTAAAACGATATTATTGGAAACTGCTTAACGCACAAAACCGCAAATCTACAGCTAGCTGGTATGGGCTTCAACACAATGCAAATAAAAATCACTAATATTTTATATTTATTTTATTAAAAACCATAGAACAAATAAAAAAATAAGAATTCATACAAATTATAACAATCAACTGAATTATTTATTGACTGATGTAATTTTTGTCTGCTGCTTTAATTTCACTTGAAGTGATTTCGAAAAGTATTCGAAGTTACGAAATAGATCGAATGGTAGCACCCTGAAAACAATTTCACTCGATTTTCAATTTAGATTTCGATTTCATTTCACTCGATTTTGGGAACCTAGCTGATAATCAAGTTATTAAAATACACCGGTTTTTACACTTTGCCAGTTCTAAACATTTCTCTAACATTTTTTTTTTAATTGTTGGTAAATTTTGCCAGGGTATTCATAGTTATACCTTCCTGTTTAAACCAAGAGCGAATGAGTGGATTATTTTAAAAAAAAATTCTAGACATTACAGACTGTAATGTGTCAGGACTTGACAACAGAGCGCACTTTTTCAACGTCTTTAGGAGTCTCACTGACTGACCTCTCATTCTTATAAAGTTATTGTCCTATGATAAGAAAATTCGCTACGTTTCTGATATTTCAACGAACCATGGCGATTAATCAACTTTACCAGACAAGCCGGTGTTGGCACCTCTGTAAATATTATAGTTCGTTTTTGCGATGGGTTTGATTGGAATACAAAAAAAACACTACGTTAATTGGAGAAGCATTTCAAATTCTGATAACATTGCCTATACATTTTTTGTAGTTATCTGTAAACTGTTAGGTTTTACACTAAACTTATCATTTTCTTACAATTTATGTGTCCCAAACGCTTACATTCATAAAGTTCACTTTTTGGAGATTTTTAATAAATAAGTTTTCTAAATTCATACATTTATTTAACACAACAACCCAATGATTTTTTTACGGCTTCAAAAAACACCTTTTACTCCAGCAACAATCGTTGTTAAATCTTTTTGAAATATATTTCTTTTGTAATCAAATTCGTTAGAAACCTGCCCATATCATTTACATATGTATCATTAAATAAAACTTTAGTACATCATAACAAAACGATCCCAAATGATCTTTTCACTTCGTTTTTTATCAACATTTTTAGGAAAATAGGCTCAATTTGATGGGTTTTTAATTTTTTTATTTTTAACCGAAAACGCAACAGTTTCAAGCTTAAAAATGAGCTTGCCTTCAAAGTCAAAAAAAAAACTTTAAAAACTTAATCTTTTGCAACTTTAATATTTTCATTATTAAATTCAACTTCCTTTTTAAAACCTTCCATTGCATTCTTAATTTCTACATCATTCTCTTTAATTTGTGCTGCACTATTTGCAATCGCATTCTCCTCATTCTCAACGCCGTTTAGCTCGGAATTATTTTTTAACAAAGTATAAGCCGAACTTCCTGAAGTCTGGACAAGTTTCTTTTTCGAATTTCTCTTCAATGTGCCAAAACTAAAGAAGCTTATCAAGTTTTTCAGCTTTCCCCCGCTAATAACAGTCTTTTTCTTTTTACCCTGTTTATTCAAATGCAAATGCGATGAATTATTGTACTTTATAACTTCAGCATCTGGTTGAATGTCTTTCAATTTTCTCGAAGCCATAACCGAATTCGGAAGAATAAAATCCGAGGTATTGGATGGCTGAGCAACAATATCGTCTCCATTTTCATCGGCGGCTTCGTCGCTATAATTTGTTGTAAAACTAAAAGAATTATAACTTTCTTGATAGAAACAGTCTTGGTCTTGATTGGAAGATGAGCTTAGTTCATCGGTTGTTTTAGCACATTGAAATGTAACCATTGAACTTTTTCGTGACACATCGGCCGAAGAGGAATAATCGCAGTTTGTCGCATGGATGCATGGCTGATAGGATGAAGAGTTGAAACTCTCACTGAATTGATCTACTTCGCTGCGACTACTACTGCGACTGCTGCTGCTCGAGCTCTTCGATATCATTGCCACTTTGCCATTGCCATTGCCATTTAGAGAATTCGATTCCTGCCTAAAGAAACAATGTCGTGGAAACTGAGAACCAGAACGTATTTCAGTGTCATTCGGCGGGGGCCCCTGTTGGCTAGCAGAATCAAAACTGTACATAGTAAGATCGCCACTTGATTTGGAACTAGCTTTTTCAGGATGGTTCCAAACGTGACGATTGGCAGATGAAATCGTTGCAATATCACAAGGCGTTGAAAATATCTCATCGAGACTTTTTTGCATGGCTTTGTAGAACACACGATCGTAAGTGACATTATCAATAGTAGTTACCACTATTGAACTGGAGCACTCTCGTTGCGTTTGAACCAGAGAGGGGATCTTACTGTCTAGACTATGTTTTTTATGCCCTCCGACGGGGTAAATTTGGTTACTAGGTTTGATAGTGGATGTCGATGTAGATGTCGATGTCGATGTCGATGAGTTTTGATTGTTTGCCATTCGGCGAAGATTGAAACAACCAGTTGGTTTTTCGCTTTCATCATCGTCGTCGTCGTCGTCCTCGTAAGTCGTCATTGGCATTGGTATGCTACTAACTCCACCACCACCACTCCCATTATTTATCTGATCGTTATTAGATGTAATTGGTAACTGATGCGTATGACGATTACTATTTCCGTTTCCGCCGAAGACAGTACCCCCACTACTGCAACTACCACCAAGGGAATTATTAAAACTATAACTAAAAGGAATTTGTGCTGAGGAATTTGCATTTCTAAGGGATTCTACTTCTTGGCTCTTGGCCATTTGGATGCTGTTATTGTTACTACTGCTACCACGACGAGGAGGTGTTATCGTACTGGCAGCCGTTGATAATTTCTTTTTACTTTTTCTAATACTATTGTTACTTAATTTATTATTATTATTATTATGATTATTACTATTAATTAAATTATTGCCACTGTAAATACTTAAACTACTCATGTTGATGTTGCTGATGGCATGATTATTATTATTCTTGTTATTAGCAATTGTATAGTGTTGAAATTTGGTTGATGATATTGGAATACCTTGTGGAATATAACCAATTGTGTTGCCGGCTATCATGGCCGACGTTGTTGCAGCTATTGCTGATTGTGTGCCTGGTGGTTGTTGGGGGAATGCTATTCGTGATTTATCCAAATTAGGAGCACTCTTACTAAAGTGGGAGGCTGGTTCCCACTCTGTAGAGCTAAGTGATGGCGGCAATTGTAATTGGCGCCTTTCACGTTGATGAACAGTAGATGGACCCCATGTTTTGCCTTTAAATCCATCCGGAACTGAATAAATATGAATGAAAGTTGTAAAGTTGTACAATTATTCTTTTCTATAAAATTGTGTAACAAAAAAAGATCGGAGCCTTTATACTTTTTACACTGACTGTTATGAAAAGGTTAAACATATTACATGGAGTACAATGCCTATTATGTGAGGTTTCGTTTTGTTTTGATTTGGATGAATATTTTATTAATTATTTTCATCATTTGTAAATTGTAAGCTTTTTCTCACAACAAATGAGTTAAACATCGAGGTTTTTTTTTTGGATTATTAAACTTAATTTATTAGTTTTCTAGCTTCCTTTTAGCTTCATTGTCATGTTGAGCAATACAATTTTCTTATCGTTTTTTTTCTAAATTAATAAACTCTAATATAATTTTTAGTTAGTTTGTTTGCTTGGAAAGTGAAATAATAATATTGCTGCAACTTACAATCGAAAATAAGATTTTGTTGCATTTATAAGCTAGTAATATATTTAAAAAATTAAAACCAATTTCTATTACACAATCTTACAAACAAATTAAAAGAAATATCAACAAAACAAAACTCATAATATGCATTTTTTGAATAGCATCAACAAAAGTTTTCTAAATAATTGAAAAAAAAAAAAAAAAAATGAACTAACTAAAGTCTTAAGTACACATGCATCATGATGCATAGATACTCAATTATCTGCTTATCGAAACGATATTGAAAGCAGAACTTTAATAAAAGATTATTATGTGAAAACTTGTGGAAGTTGGATTTTTGATAAAACATTTCTTTTAAAATGTATATTTTAAGCACAATTCCAACATATGATATACATTTATGTTTTGTTTAGGTAAATGTTTACTTACGTGCAACTATTCTAAGACCTGATATCGCCGGCGATCCAGGTGGCGTGTCTGTTCGAGCTCGCGACTTATCTCGTATCGTCGTTATCGTATGTCGAAAATCAATGGGAAGTGATATTTGAGCGGGTTCGCGTTTTAAAAGCTAAACAAAATTAAAAATTTCAATTTTCTAATTATTTCTTTGCAAAGACCAAAAACAATGAAATCACCTTAAGCTTTTTGAAGCGACCTTTTCGTATCTTTGGCACTGGAGTGTTTTGTAGGACTATTAATTCACGTCCAATCAACTCTAGCTCACGTGCCATTAACTCTTGTTCGCGTAGTTGTAAATCTTTGGCTTGTTCAAGTTGTTGCATTTGAACGCGTAAAAGTTCTGCTTCTTTGTAGCGCAATTCCTATTTGTTGATATTTTAAAAATAAACAATGTTCAAACAATTAATATGAAATAATAAAATACCTTTTCTTTCATGCGCAATTCATAGAGAACTTCTGCGATTTCTTTCTTCCAACCATCTTGCATGGTGTGGAAGGATTCTTGTGGCGTTTGTGTGAAACCAGATCGTGCGATATCTTCAAGCTTCATAAGAATATCTTTAAAACCCGGCCTCTTATGTGGGTCATTCTCCCAACAACCTTAAAAATTTGTTAAAATTTAATATGAGTACAAAATTTAAACTTAGTGCCAGAATCATGGCATAATCATACTTTTCATAAGTTTTCCCCATGCTTCCGGACAGGTTTTTGGTATCGGCAGAGCTAATGTATTAACAGCAACACCATAAGCCACTGATAAGGAATCGAAACCTTTGTAAGGTGTTTCACCTGTTATTAATTCCCATAACAGTACACCATAGCTCCAAACATCAGAAGATCTAAATGAGAATTAAGGAAAGAAACACATTTAATGCTCTCACAGCCACAATAAAAAGTACTCATTAATCTTACTTCGAATAAATACCACGTATGATTACTTCAGGAGGCATCCATGCATATGTTCCAGCTGCTGACATTCTTGTTGTGTTGTAAAGTTCACGAGCTAGACCGAAATCAGTGATTTTCAGAGTTTTGTTCTCAAGGTTATCACCTTCGATTGCTTCGAATATCAAAACTGCAATAGATTAAGATTTAAAAAGTGTTTTTTTTTTCAAATATTAAGGCTCTTACCATTGGAACTTTTTAAATCACGATGAATAATGGAAAGTGGAGCTTCGTTGTGAAGGTAATTCATGCCGCAAGCAATTTGGATTGCCCAATTCACAAGAACATGGGGAGGAATTTTTCGGCCAGCTAAAATACGATTTAATGAACCACCTCTAGCGTACTCCATTACAAGGCATAGTTTTGGTGGTTTCAGACATACTCCACGCAATGCAACAATGTTTTCATGTTTTAAAGCCCAGAAGAGCTTTGCTTCTTGTAGCACATTTTCTCTTGTTATTTCTATATCTTCATCCGGTCCTTGGCGAGCAGCTTTAACTGCAACTTCTTCATGGCCATAAAATCCACGATGAACTTTACAAAAACCTCCAACTCCGATAACTTCTTGAACGTCTAATTCTTCGTATGCAATTTCAAGGGGTTGAATTTCACCAATGCTTGAGGGCGCATTTATTAGCATTGGATCTTCGTTTGTGACAAAATTTGAAGGAAATATTCCAACCTGAAAAAAACGTATCCTTAGTTTATTTAAATAATCTTAATGGAAGTAAATTTTAGTCGGAGTATTGAGCCAAGTATATGCGTTCAAGGATTGAAAATCTTTAAGGATAGAAGCAGGCCAGTTTTTGACAAGTAAGAGAACATTTAAATGTGTTTTGAGAAAAAAAAAATGTTTAACACTGGAGGAAAAATCTAAGCATTTTTGAAACGCTCTATGGCTCACAAAATCAAACAAAAGCATCATTATCTCGGGAACCACGTTTCTAAGAGACTTAGCCATTTATTTTGATAGTTCGAATTAAAACTTAAAAGTAAAAGTGAACAAAATATTTGTGTTTCAAATTTTGTTACAGGTGAGTCAAAATGTCTTTCTTTTTGCCTCGCTAACCTTCTAAAAGAATAAAGATATAGACCACATCATTGTAAAATTGTAAGTCATTGTCATACAAAATAAACCACCAACAGAAGTAACATCTTACAGACCACTATCGCTTATACCAATCATGGCAAAAGTTTTCGAAAAACTGCTACTGAAAAGGCTCAGCTAAATAATACAAGAAAGATGGCTCGGAAGCCATCAATTTGGATATAGAAGTACATCCAATTACGGATGTGGTGGAACAAAAACAAGCTGGGCTGTATTCTTAGATGTTGCTAAAAACCTTTAACTAGGTTTGGCACCTGTGGGACTTCAGTACAAACTGTATAAGGACGCTCCCAGTAGTACAACGAGATACAGAAATCAGAAGCCGCGGTACCACAAGCAAGTGTCCCAGGGCCAACCTTGTATTTTTTATATGCAAGGGATATTCCAGTGGATACCAACGCTTTCATGGCCACATTTGCTGATGGTACTGCAATTTTTCGTTGTAAGGGCTACACAAAAATTGCAGTCGATTAAGTAAGTACGCAGAAATGGCGCATCAAACTAAACAAAACAAAATCGAAGCATATACATTTTACAAACATAATAAATAAAGTTCTAATTTATATAAACACAACAGACCTTACTCCAATACTGCCAACTAACTTGGAATGACTTTGGATGCATAGCTAAAATTTAAAGAGCATATCAAAAAGAAAAGATAAGACCTAAACTTGAAGAACAGTTTGTTAATAGGAGAGAACTTTGACCTATTTATGTAGAACAATTTTTTGTTATAGGCAAGTACTGAAATACCTATGGTGAACCTTTCCAAAAACCTATCTAAAAATTCCAAAACAAATTCCTTCGTGGAATAAAAAATGTCCCTTGGTATATAAGAAATAGCGATCTACTTCGTGACTTTCGAATTGAAGGTATTAAAAAACACGCTGTATTGCATAATCATTAACTGCAACGCCACTGCTTGCAGCCCCGTCAAGAGGGGGGGGGGGTGAAAGGGGGGAAAACCCCCCGGGCCCTGGATTTTCTAGGGGCCCGTAAAATTGAAAGCAATGAGAATATACTCTATATTTATCATCAACATACCTATTTCCACTTATTTTTAGAGGCCCGAAAATTTAAAATCATTCATGCTTTCGCAATCGGGCCCCTGTTTGCATGTTATCTGCCAATCTATCAGTAACAAGCTTGCCTATCTGGGCCCCTGATTATTATTGGCGTACATTTTTGTTTATATTTAATGAAAAATTGGGCAACTCTGAACTATTGAAAGAAAGTTATAATAAATTGTTTCGCTTTTCTTACTTAATTTAACGTAAATTTCAAATTTGTTTTATTTTGAAATTTTTTAAAATCAAAATAAGAAGCCCGGCAACTTAAAACAAAACACAAATATTTATTTCGGTTTCTGTTTTTATAAAGTTTCTTTTCTTCTATTTTTGTTTCTGCTGTAAACGAAATGTTTGATTCGGTTTCGGGGGACCGGAAAATCCCACGCTAACGTTTTTCAATTGTGGTTTCCGTAATATTAATTAATTAATATTTTGAATAAATTGTTTACTGAAGATTTAAAGGATATCAAGTCACTTCAAAGTGTGTATATTAAACCAGCCATACAAAAATAGCAAGGAATTCTATATAGAGTATTGGACACCATTTTTTTCCATGGCGAAAGGGGACTAGGACTACGAGGCGATAACAATCTTATTGGAGAGTCAAATAATGGACATTTTTTGGGCATTTTGGAATTAATTAGTCATTATGACCCCTTACGTCAGGAGCACTTGGAAAAAGTATGAATTTCACAACAAGAGCACAAACGTTTGCAAGTCCACTACCTTTCCGTTGAGATTCAAAATAAGTTCATCAAAATTTGTGCCCAACATGTGAATTCAGCTATTTTGAAGGAGATTGAAAACGCCAAATACCTCGCTATAATTGTCGATGCAACACCCAATTCAAGTCATGTGGAACAAAACACATTTATTTTGCGATATCTGCGATTGGAATAAAATGTGTTCACCATCTAAGAACGGTTTTTGGAATTTGTCGATTGCAACAAAAAAACTGGCACCGCAATAGCTGATTTGATCTGAAAAGAACGAAATCCCTTTAGAAGACTGTTGTGCACAAGGCTATGAAAATGGAAGCAATATGAAAGAACAGTATAATGGTGCAGAAAGGCATATATTAAACAAAAATCCGAATGCCGTGTATTCACCATGTGCAGCTCACAGCCTTAACTTGTGTGGAGTCGATTCAGCGAAATGTTGTACTGCGGCAATAACATTTTTTGGAGTTGTTCAAAAGTGTTTCAAATTGTTTAGCAGCAGTGCCCAACGTTGGAAAATTCTTAAGAAAAATGTGCCCGGATCCCTTCACAAACTTTCCGATACAATATGGTCAGCTAGAATTGAGGCAGTGAAACCATCTGAACATCATTAGAATCCCTAAGTGATATTAATTTAACTGAAACTGAAACTCGAAGAGATGTAAATGGCGTTTTAAAATATATACACAAATTTGAATGCGTCCTGATGTCTTCGATTTGGTGCAAGGTTCTTAGCGCTATAAATGAAAGAAGTATCATTCTTCAAGCCAGAAACATGACTATTGACGATGAAATTCGAAATCTTGACAACTTGATCTCCGATTTGAACGATTCGAAACGAATGGGATCAAATTTATCTGAATGCAAAGTAGTTGCTACTGGATTGGGGGATTTTCCAGAGTCGTTCCCATCGAACCGAAAAAGGCAATTAAAGAGACATTTTGGAGAAAATCGAGGAGCTGGAGAACAAATTGAAACAGACGAAGAAACAATTTCAAGAAAAACACCTTTTACGTCATAGTTAATTCAATTATATCTGGAATTTCTCGTCGGTTCGATACGATGAAGAATTTGAATGCTACATTTTCATTTTTATGGCAGTTTTCAACAATGGACGAAATTGAGATTAAAAACTCCGCTACATGGTTCATCCAAAAGTATAACTCGCATGTGTCTCAAGAGTTGAAAGAAGAAATAATTCATCTGAAAAAAAAAAAACAATTTTGAAGCAGAACTTCCGCCATTGTGTTTGCTCAATACTATTTATTCCCAGAACTTGGAGACGATTTTCCCCAACATTTGTGTTGCTCTCCATACCTGTAACCGTAGCTAGTACCGAACGTTCATTTAGCATCCTTGCCAGAAAAAAAATTTTCATCGTTCGTGGCTCATCACAAGATCGTGTTTCTGGACTTGCTACACTATGTATCGAATCACCTTTGGCAATGAAATTGAATTTCGATGTAATTAGAAGTTGTTTTGCTGCTCAGAAAGCTAGGAAAGCTCGTTTGCAAAAAGAAATATTTCATTGAATGCAAACTAATTCTAATGAAAACATTGTGATAATATTTTAATAATATAAAGAAAAACAATAAAGAGTATTTAGTAAACCTTTTAAATACATACAAAAAGCCAAATTTCAAATACTTTTACTTCGCTCTATTTTATTTTCATAGTAGGTAATAGATCTTCATGCTAATTTTTTTTTGAAATAGTTAATCGACCAACCAACATGTCGTTGGCAATATCCAATTGAATGTATGATTCTGTTCGAAATCTGATCTACTCGCATGTAGAATTATTTTCTATCCATCTTCTATTTCAACTAAACTGGACTATACCCGTGAAATTGATTTGATAATTAACACTTTTTTTTCGGTTCATTTTGCAAACAAAAAATTATTATTTCCGTTAATTCCAACCAATTTCATGCTATTCGTAATTGAAATTAGAACGTACCATATTAGTAGGCATGAACTTTGAAAAAAAACGAGATTTTTCCGTCCCGGGCCCGGAATTCCTCTCGACGGCCCTGACTGCTTGAACTGATAATTAATCAACGTTTGCATGACCTTGGAAAGAAGGAACGTAAGTGCAATCGGTCGATAATAAGAGGGCAGGGAGAATTCGCCTGTTTTGGGGATGGGCTGGGACCTTGAGGAGTAGGACCGATAAAAAACCACGCAGTGTTTTTGCCAGCTTTGAAAAACACATCTTCAGAACAATAGCGAAAATAACATCCCGACCATAGGATTTATGTATGTTGAGATCTCCAAGGACTTTCGTCAAAGTAGAGAGCCGAGAGATTAGTTTTTTCTAATGAGCTAACTAATGGAGTGTTAAAATCTCTTAGGACTCTCGTCAAAGTAGAGAGCAGAGATATTAGTTTTCTGTAAAGAGCTAACTAAAGAAGTGTCATTGGCAACGAGCGTAGGAACCGAGGAAGAGGAAGATTTCCTCATGTTTTTCACGAATGACCAACAAATTTGACTGCCTTAAGGACATTGTAGTGTTTTTGGCCGTAATTTTCGGTCATGTATACATTTAGTCCCTCGAATACGTGCGTTGCACATAATTTCTTGACCTTTTTACGGCTTTATAGCAACGGACACTTACTTCCATCCGTTTTCCTTAGGTCTGATGTTTTTAACTCTGCTCGAGATAAAATTTCTCATTCCCAAGACAATTAAACTTGTGATAATATCAGCGCTGGCGTCAATGTCACTATCGATGAAGCATAGTGACCAGTTAAAGATATATTTATTGAGACTGTCCCAATTGGCTTTCTCGTATTGCCAAACGTTTCTCTTAGGAGCTCTTTACCTTATTGGAATGTTTTGACCCTAGAAGTTTCCAGATATAACACAATGGTCAAATGAGCCTAGAGAGAAACAAGTAAGAGTGTAAGAAACAAGTCAAGATTGTGTTCCGTCCAAACCTGCACGTCCGATATTCGAGTGGGCTTGTTGACCAGCTGAGTAAGGTGGTTTAACTCAGTGAAGATCTCAGCACAAACTCCTTCGGTTTTTGTCTGACCCGAATATTAAAGCCATGAAAATTAAAACCACACAAAATTGAAGAAAGATAAGCAACATCATTGCTAATATGCATGACGAGGCCATTGTGGCAAAAGAATACTGGCACCAAGCTTTACCCATGAATACAAAATTCAGCAGGATCAGAAACTTCACCTACCTGCTACACCAATATGGAAGTACGTGGAAAGAAATCGGAGGTTAAAAATTATTTGTCTTGATTAATTGGTTCTTAAAAAGGTTTTTTTTTATGATTTTCTTGTTCAGATACTCAGAAAGAAAGTGGGACCAAAAAAAGAAAGAGTCACAAGAGACATGAAGTTAAGACAAGCTTCTGGTATTTTTTTTGGCCAGGTGTTAAAAAAATACCTTCAATTTAGGCAAGTTTTTGGCAATATTGAGGAAAAGGTAAACCAAGAAAAAAATATGACTTTAGCTGAACATATTTTTCCTGTACTTCATTTTTGTTTAATTTGTTAATTTTTTAGTGAGTTAAGGTTCCAAGTTATAAATTGATAACATTTGTACTTATTTAGCTTTTATATGTTCAAACGGTACACATGTAGATTCGGTTTCAAACCAAGGTGAAATGTTGGCACTTCTCCTTTTACCCTGACAGCAGCGTAGGAATTTCTGAAAAGGAATCAACGGTGGCTTCTACAATACCAATTTGGTTGAACAACTTAACAATCATCTTATAGGGTTTTTACGATATATTCGTAGCTCATGTCTGTAAGAAGCGGTTACGCCGCCGGCCGGCTTTAATCCTTGGAGTTCAAATCAAGGGCCTGGTGTTTCAGATTGGAGGTCGTGCATCAGGTTGCAGATTAATCAGCCGTTAACCAGATTGACCATATTATGATCGACACTAGACACGCTTCCAGCAACGACTCGAACCATTTCCTTATTATAGCCAAAGTAGCATTTCAGGTTTCCATCATCTGGTTTGATGGGGAATGTCGACAGGCAATTTCATAAAGCCATGTCTAGATTTGACATCTTTGCCAAACTCGTCCGTTTGTGAATGCGCGCTGCTCTATAAAGGTTGGAAACAACTTAACCCAAACTTTTGATGTCATTCGACTTAAGGCTTCATATGTATAAAATTAAATGTACGCAGGTGGTTAGCTCCGCCTCTGTAATTCAAATGTACACAAGATAGCAAATAAGGTCCATCAATTTCACCACATATGAGTTGATGAAGAAATATGAAGTCATTGTTAACAAGCCATTGATAGAGAGATTACATTTGAAGAATCTAAAAACGATGTTCATATGGAGGCATATTATAAGGATCATCCCAAGAAAGACCCAGAAATTATGTTCAATTGATTCAATACGTTTTCTATGATTTTCGTAATAGGAAGTCCATACTTTCCAAGCATATTCAAGATGAGGACGAATATGGCAATTGTACTAGTAACTAGGGATCATGTAATACATGATAAACTTCTTTGCCTACCGATTTATAAAACCAAGCATAGAAGTTTCTTTATTGATACAATTAATGTGATGTGTAAATTCTAAGTTGGAACAAAAATGAACAACTAAATCTTTAAAATTAAAGACGCGACAGAGTTTTTACTGCGATATACAATAATCAAATTCACTTCCTATTCGGTTTTTAGTAAAAGTTATGGTCTGGCATTTTAAAGAGTTGAGAGCAAGACTATTTTTCTCACACCAAAATGTGAAACTATCTATGACGACTTGTAAAAGAACACAATCATAGGTGGACTTTACTATTTTAAAAATCTTCATGTCATCAGCAAAAATGAAAACCTCACTTGAGTGCAGACATGACGTTACGTCGTTAATAGACAGGATGAACAGAAAAGGGCTAAGATGGCTTCCCTGGTGAACAACAGATTGAGCAACAAAACGTTCTGAATGAACATTTATAAATTTACCTCATGGGAACTGTTCTCAAGGTAAGATTTGATTCAAGCTAAGAAAAATGGTGGAAAACCAAGAGCTTTAAGTTTACATAAAATAATTCCGAAGCTATGTTGGTCAAAAGATTTAGAAAAGTCGGTTCATACACAATCAACTTCATAACCTTGTTCTAAGCGTTTCAATATAGAATGTGAGGAGATTTGTAACGGTTGATCTTTTTTCACAAAACCATGTTGCTGTTCGCAAATGACATTCTTACTAAAAAATGCTACACTCTCGCAAACAACTTGTTCAAAATGGCACAGGCAGGGATCGAACCCAAGATCATTAACAAAGAACCTTGTCCTTATTTTGCATTCAAGGAATCACCTGCCCAATAACGCTTAATTCATTGCAATTTTATAATATATTTGACTAAATTTAGTTTGCATGTTTTGGTAAACACCTTTTTCACTCCAATTTAAAAAACCCGATTCTTTTTTTAATGTTGAAAACCTTTTGGTATAATTCTGTCACTATGAATCACTCTTTCTTATTTTCAGACAATTACTTAAGTAAAGGAATAATTTTGATTATTTTTTTTAGCTCAATTAAAGCCAGGCAAATATTTATGTCAGATTATGTAGGTTTGGAACTTTTGAAAGATTATCTGCTAGCAAAATAAAATTACTTTGGTTTTTTTTTTTTAAATAAACAAATTTATCAACGTCTTGTGATTCTTCAAGCAATTCTAAGTCCATATTAAATGGTACCCTACAAGCCACTCCTGAGCAACACTTTGCAGAAATTCTTGGGACGATTTAACATTAAACCAAATTAATGCATATTTTGCACGAGCATAGACAAATAGTTATTTACCTTATCACCAATTTTTCCCGTCCACCAGCCTTCGTCACCGGAAATATTGCTATCCATCGACAGAACACAAACAATTTGTCCTCGATTGAGGGACAATTCGTCTTCACCTTGGGCTTCGTAGTCGTAGAGTGCAGTCCAGAGTGTCCCATCAGGAACTGCACCATTTTCAGCAGTCATCGGAGCCCCCGGAGCTGACATACTTGCCGAATCCTGCAGTTCTTCACGGATTGAAATCATTTTTTGCTGATGATGTTGTGGCGCTACAATTGTAATATCCGATTGAGAAGCTGTTGTTGCACCTCGTTGCTGTGTCCCATTCAGCAATGTTGGGTTTTTTTGTCCACTCGAACAATGATCGTTGAATAGGATTAGCGGTGGCATTCGAGGAAGTTTGGTCAGATTTGCCGAAACATCTACACTTCTCCGCGTTCGCAGCACTCAAGTTTATTTTTAATAAATCTAACACTGCGTTTAGTTAATTCGTTTTACTTCGAGCTTAGGAATCTATAGATTGAGACTGCGACTGAAAAAAACATTTAATCTTTTTTGCAATGCGTTAAGTTCTTTTTCTTATTGTATTAATTCGCTATCGCTAGAGCACTTGGCAGAGGCAGTTCACTCTGTCTCCATCTCCACCACAAGGCATGATTTACTTTTCTGCATAAATACGAAGTATTTGAGGTAAATTGACTAAGATGGATAGAAACTTTTCGCACTTTAGAATTAAATTCGGATAAATTCGTTTGGGTTAAAAGATGTTTTGTAGATTTTCAATCGCAAGACAACATCATTCGCGATTTTTTTTCTTCAGGAATTAATTCTAATCGGCCATTATTTTCACACTAATGTCAGAAAATTCCTGCTTTGTGTTTTGATTTTGTTGGGTTGGCGAACATGGATTTTGATTGACAGTGATAGAAAGAAACAGTGTTTAAGATTTATAAACGAGTAACAGAGTAAGGAGCTATAGTCAGAAATATAATAATTGGGTGCGTTCGTTGAGTGCTACTTGTTTTGATATCTACAGAATTTCTATGTGGAAATCCTTATCTTCCAAAACTGCAAAAACTATTATCCAGTTTATTTTATATATATAACAGGCTTTTCACACCAAACCCAAAACCTGGTTTTCGCAAAATTTTGGCCGAAAACCTACATCGAAAACTCAAGATTTCCCATACAAAAACTAGTATCAACTCAAAGATGAACTAAGCAATCAAACCTTTAGAAACATTCAGCGCTCAATTAAATGTAAACAAAACAGCTGATGGCTGCTGTCAAAACAAATATTTCACTTTGATATTTTGATTTGCTTTGTTCAAAACAACCACAACTGCAGTTCTAATTTAAATAAAACAGTATAATTAATTAAACTTACAATTAAGCTGTGGTAAATAAAATTGTTTATAAAGATTTCTTATATTTGGAATTATTATTTGTTTTGTTTCTTATTTACTAAACATGGAAGAAAAAAAACATAAAAAGAAAACTGTGTGCCAACGGGACGAGGAATATTTGCCGAAAAGAAAAGAGAACTACGTGGTAACCGAAAAAACAGCCACATTTATAAGAAGCTGTTTTTGGAGATATTTTGATGAAAATACATAATTTCTTTGTCTATTATTATTTTAAATTGCATCAATTAAAGCTTTTCTTTTTTTTCGAAGTTTCAGGATTTCCAAAAGAAAATGACATATTTTTCATAGCTGTTTGACATAGTGAAAAAAGTTCAATTCAATTGATCAGAATGCATTTTATTTTAGCAAATAATAATTGAAGGATTAAATTTGTACTTACAAATCGATTACAGTCGATGTTGCAAAAATTTAAATGTCAAACGAAAACGTGTAACTGCTGGAACACAATGCTAAATCGGAGCCGGAGTCGTAACTGGAGTCGGAAAAGTTGTCGTACGTTTCACAAAAAGTACGCACACAATGTGTCGTACGGCTTTTCGATGTTATTTGGTATATTTGCAGTTTACAACCACATCAAATTTCTCAGAAAATATTTTTTTTTGTTCACTTTTATTTCTTATTTAAATATTTTTTCACTTTTTTATTGAAAAACTATTTTAAAAAAAAAATATAATCACCAAATTATTCACTTTAAAAATGGAAACGTCACAGTGTCGTACGTCAAAGTTAAAAGTTGGTCAACTCTTCCGACTCCGGCTGCGGCTCCGATTACAGTTGCGTCGCGTTGTGTTCACACATTTGCATTTGCGTACATTGAATACTTTGACAGCTATTCCATTGTGTTCCAGCAGTAAGTGTTCAGTGTGCAGTGTGCACACAGGAGTGGTTGAGAGTTGTAAGTCACTAGGCCCTGGTTTTCTACGAACAGTTCCGCTACATAATTTAATTCTTAGAAATGCGCAAATAATTTATAATTATAATTATTTAAGGGCGAGGAAACATTTACATATTCCTATTTTTAATTAATTTTTAAAGTTTACTCTTCACATAAAACACATGCAAAAATTATTTATTTTAACATTTCTTTACTGTTTTTTGTTTCAGTGATGCCATACACAATTTTTTTTGGATAATACATCGAAATTTGAAAATACATATATTTTCAAAGTATTTATGCATTTTGAGAAAATTTTATTAAATTTAGAGCAGGTACTTTTTAAATGGAACAAAAGAAAACAAAAAATGAATGTAAAAGAAACCTCGCACGTAATCCAAATTCTAAAGTGCGGTTGCAGGGGGCAGCATGCGTCCCCTTTTATACCAGTTATTAAAAAAAACTTTTGTAGGCGAGTAAAGTGAAAGTGAGTCACAATACAATTTACATAAAAAGTAGAGTTATCCTAAAAAGAAAGAAATTTGTACGACTTAATGGGTTATCTAGGCCTTAAAATTGTAAACCCGTACCTTATATTAGTTTTATGCATACTCATGCTGCGGTAATGGAAAGTTGCTCCCAAATTTGTATGATCGATATTCGATTTCTTAAGAATTCTCTATTGCACAATTAAAAAAGGAAGAAAGAAATATAAAGCTTATTTGATTCCTTGGTTAGAATAAATAGTGAATGTGTTTATATTCCATTCTCTTGCTCTGTCGATCCGGTTGAGAAAATTCTCAGATATCTTAAAAATATAAGCTGCCCAAATAGTTTCTTAAATCTTAGCTGTTCTACAATCATTGGGGCAAAATTTTGAACGTTTAAGTAAAATGTTAATGCCATTTTTAGCAATTTACAAAGCTTAAGAGATAATTTTCCTAATTTTAAACGATTTTAACATCACACTATATCTTACAAATTTGCTTAAGTTTAAATCACGAAATCGCTACTTTAACTTTTAGCAATTTGCTAAATCCATTTGACATCTGTTAAATCATTATTATACGAGCAGTGGATGGAATGGCCCAGTTAACAGTTGGGAATTCCAATTAATGGGTCCGTTTAAGCGTAGTTGCCTGTATATACATCCAAAAAAGTTCTTCTGATGTGTGTACCCTAAGCCAATTTCTGTCCTGGAGTTGACCTAGCCCCGTTTGGTCAGTGGATATAATAGTTGCATCAAATGGAATAAGAGTTGCTAAATCCATTTGACATCTGTTTAATCATTCTTATAAGAGCAGTGGATGGAATGGCCCAGTTAACAGTTGGGAATTCCAAGCGTACCTAGTTGCTTTGTTTATTTTCACGAACTGTCACTTTTTAGACATGTTTGAATTCTCATTTTTTTAACAAAAGGCAATCAGCAATTAACTAATTAGAAAACATTTGTTTGGACTCCCTTAGTAAATTGCTAACTAGTAAATTGTTAAACCCTTAACAGTAGGTTCTTTAAAATTTTGCGCCACTGGCTTTTTTAATGCGTTTTGTCCCTAGGGTACTTGCCCTGATTATGAGATAAGCTTAAAATGTCATTTTGGAGTTGAAATTATAAAATTCGAAATAAAATCGTACGAAAAATAAAACATGTTAAAGCCAGATTAATCACTTAACAAAATATGTTACTTTATAGTTTATGTATAACTTTAAGTAGTAATTTTATTATTATCAATTAGAAAATGTATTATTATTATCAAATTATTACTTGAAGCTGAAGGAACGTTTTCCTTAAATAAATATTGTTTGTTCTTTTGTAAAATTGTCTTTCATTTAGATCAAAACAGAATTAAATCTGATCTGTAACGGTTGAATTAAAAACAAAATGTGTTATTTGGCCAGTTTTGGTTTTCTAAGATCTCAGAGACTTCCATATTCTCAGAAATATAAACAAAATTTCTCATTTTTGTTGTCAGAAATCTGACAATAGAATTTTTATGATTTGATTTCAAAAAACTTCTCTATCGCAAAATTCATAAAAGAGGAAAATAAATGCAATGAATAATCAATTTTGTTTATATTTCATTCTCTTGCTCTGTCAATTCGCCTTTGAAAATTCTCAGAAGTTTTAGAAATAAAAACTGACCAATTGATCTGGATACACTGTTATAAGCTTTTCACACACACCTTAACCCAACCCCGGTTTTCGTGAATTGCTGGTTTTTGGCCGAAAAACTAGTAGAAATGCAAAAATTTTATTTATTATAATTCGTTAAATACTAACGTTAACAATTCTTATTAATATAATATATACAATAAAATCTAAAACTTAAACTAAATTGTTGAAAAATATTAATTTGCAATTCATACTTTTTATATTATCATTAGGTGAATTAATACAAGAGTGAAATTTATTATAGATTTCAATTAATTGATTTACTCGTAAAGGGCTATGTACACCATAGTTTGATCTACTAAAATTACTATTCAATGGTTTCTGAACGACTGAAACTAAAGTGCGTCGACCTGCTGGCTACGGAAAAGCCATCGTATCCAAGAACCGGCTCCTTTCTGGATCTTTTGCTGTACGACACCAGACTGACAGTTACAGACAAAGTGGGTAATCACCCTCGAAACTGCTTACAGACAGTCGAGTACGACAGCAGCGAGTCCGATCACTGCGGACTGGCTGCTGTAATGCAGATTCCGAACGAACGCGTGGAGTTGGAGGAATACGTTGCAACGCATTCTTACAATTACAGTAAGATGCGCTGGCCTCGTTTCACCAACGCCCTAGCGAAAGAACTTCGTTCGAGTGACATAGCCCCACCAAACAACGGAAACCTGACAAATACAGAAATTGACCAACATTTACAACAGATGAATGAAACAATAAAACGAACAATGGAACGGACAAAACCAAAGTACAAAGAACGGGACCAAATGGACGCTTACAGAAACTCGACTATTGACGCACTACGTAAGCACAAGAGTGGCTTACTGACAAGACTCAAAAACTTGTACAGACGACTTACAGACCCACACGACTTGGAGGTTAGGACACTGAAGTCGTCAATAAAAAATGTCAATCTGTTGATTAAGGAGAACTACAGGTTATCAATTAACAAGTACTGGGACCGCAAGATCCGGTCAGTTAATTCCAGTGACCCTAGTATGTTCCCTAAAATCAACAAGATATTCAGGAAAAAGAACGACAATGACCTTCCGTTTCTAAAACTCCAAAGAACTGAAGAGAACAGGGACGTACTCATGACAGCGCAAATAGATCCAGAAGAAGCCATCTTTGATGATGACTTTTTTATAATTGAAGATCCGAAGGAAAAAGTGGAGGCGGTGGGAGCTGCTTTCCATTAAGTGTACAAGGTGAATGCTAGCATTCGCCCCAACCACGGCCTGGAAAACAGAGCCCTACTTAATCACTTTTACCTTCGAAATGATATAACACAATGGCAATCTGAGAACCGCGGTTTCATGCGGTTCAATGACGATTCCTTGGCAAATGCCATAATCGCCGAGCAAACGGGACCAAGTCCCTTGTTAGTGACGAAGGTTGAGCTTCAGCTCATCTTCAACTCAATTAAAAATAAAAAGTCAGCAGGTGTCGATGGTATATCCAACGTTGTACTAAGACATTTACCGATGGAGGCAATTGACATTTACACCCCACTCTTAATTAAACATTCTTAATTAAAAATTGGTCTTCAACAGGGAGCGGTGAATTCGCCGATTCTCTTCAGCATTTACACCAGCGATCTGATAGGTAGTCTTACAAAGGCAATTGCGTACGCCGACGATCTAATTGCGTACAGAACGGCCCAAAGGGTTGAGGTTATTAGAATTCTCTTGCAGCGTGATTTCGACAAGATTCAGCGATATTGCGACGACTGGAAACTGAAAATAAATGTCCAGAAGTCGGAGACAATTCTGTTCCGGACTCCGTTGGCTAGGGCCACGAGGGATACGTGCAAGAATTGGCGCAAGATGGTTATCGTTGATCTTCACGGGCAGCGATTAGCGATCAAAAGTGTAGTGAAGTACCTCGGTATCTGGTTAGATAAGTATTTATATTTCGATAGACATATAAATGCTGCTCTGACCAGGGCCAGAGGAGCCTTCGCTCTGACGAAACGGCTGTTTTTTAGCAGTCGGCTTGACCCCAGAGTGAAGGTAATTTGCTACATGGCCCTCATACGGCCGATGATCGTTTATGGTTGTCCTGTGTGCTTCAACGTTGGCCCTTCCCAGATGGAGAAGTTTCGGGTGTTCGAGCGGCAGTGTTTACGACGCTGTACCGGCTTATATCGAACAGCTGAATCTTCTTACGTGCATTACTATTCCAACGAGGTCCTATACAACGGGGCTCGAATCAACAGAATTGACAATTTCGTGATAAAACTCGTTCGAGGTCACATTGCAAGGGCTATGTCTTCGACCAACAATTTAATTTTTGGGGCTATCTATCCGAACGACGAGTATTTTGAAAGTGCACGCTTGAGCGGCTTCATTCCACCAGAGGCATTCCTCTTGTTAGATAGATGCGGTCTGATACAGGATAGATTGGCAGTTCCGTTAATCCACCACGTCAGACGACGAACCGTGGATAGGCGACTCCTGTACAATCGGGACGTCATGGCACACGACGGAGCAGAGCTCCTTCGGTTCAGTAGGGCTGTGTCCGAACGGGACCGAACTGATAGGGTGAAGCAGGAGAACCAGTTTTGGTGGCTTCAATCGGCACTTGATAGTGGTTAGTCGAGATGGGGTTTTAAACCTTGGCCGGCTTACATACTTGTTTTATAGTTTTAGGGTTTAGTTTTAAGTAGAGTAGGCATGGTGGCACAAAAAAATACAAAAAAAAAAATATACACAAAAAAAAATACAAAAAAAAAAATAACAAAAAAAAAACGGAATAAAAAAAAAAATTAATAAATAAAAAAAAAGACAAACAAATATGAAAAACAAAACGTTAGATAGTTAGATTTGCTGCTGTGGTTGTTCTAGTTTTAAGTAGTTTATAGGTAGAATAGGTAGTTTTAGTTAGCTTTAAGTTTTATATTAAGGACCTTATTTTAAGTAGTTTTTTAAGTAAAAATAAAAAAGGATATTGACATTAGTTTTTTCTAAATTTTCTAATGAATACAAAAATAAATAAAATTTAATTGAAGTAAAATAGATCTTAGGGCCGAAAGGCATTAGTATTAAGTATTATAGTTTAACTTAGAGTGTCCGTATGGGACCAGTAAGTTAGTAATAAGTTATGGATAATCAGGCTAGTTTTATGAATTTTTGTCTAGCTTTAAGATAGTCTTATGAATGAATTAATAAAAATGAAGTTGAAAAAAAAAAAAAAACTGAAACTAAAGTTTAAACTACCAAGAACTGATGGTGATGAAATTTGTCCGTTTATTATACCAACAAGTAGTACCCGTGGCATGATGGTTTGTTCGTTGAACTGTCATGCCAGAGGTCTTGGGTTCGATCCCTGCCTATGCCATCTAAAGTTTTTTTCACGGGTACTGCCTCTTGCGAGGAATTGACAAATTCTCCAAGAGTAATTCTTGTCATGAAAAGTGCTTTCTCAAATTAGCCGTTCGGATTCGGCGTTAAACTGTAGGTCCTCTCCATCCCTGACAACAGTACTCGCACATAGGAATGGTTGAGAGTTGTAAGTCACTAGGCCCTAGTTCTCAACGGACTGTTGCGCCACCCAATTAATTTATTATTTTTTATTATACCAACAATAAAACAAAACTGCAAGTACATCCTATGATTTGTCAAAGAAAGAAGATTTATGAGAGAAAGTCTTTGAGAATAAGGAGGTAATGTATGAAAATCATGAGGCCACGGAAGGGATCGTAGACAAAAACGCAAAAATCTTTTCTGAATGGCTTCGAGTCTTGCGACGTGAACGGCGTAGTATGGGGACCATACTGTACAAGCATATTCCAGGACTGGTCTCACAAATGAAACAAAAAGTAATTTTAAAACATATGGATCTCGGAAATCACGGCCAAATCTCTTAATGAAACCCAGAACTCTATTTGCTTTTTTAACTATGAAGTTAATATGTTCATTAAATGTTAGTTTCGAATCTAAGACAACACCCAAGTCAGAAAATACATATACTCTACTTAAAGGACAAGAATCAAACATATAACTAAAAACGATTGGAACTTTTTTGCGTGTAAAACTCATGGTTTTACATTTGTCAACATTTAGAACAAGATGACCTAAACAAACAAACCTTTCAAAACTATCCGCGCTCCATTAAATGTAAACAAAACAGTTGATATCTTATTTCAAGAAAAATATTTCACTTTAAAATTTTGGAATTTTGTTGAATATATTCCAATAGCTCCAAATCACTGAGAAACCCAGCTTTTAAAAACTATTCAAATTTTCCTTAATAATTTGTTCAGTATTTAGATATTGCATCAACACAAAATTAGTCAGTCGGTGCTGGAAAAATTGAAATGTCAAATGAAAACGTGTAAATGTTCAGTGTGAACGATTTTTAGGTTTTTAAAAACTTTTTGCCTTAAACTAGGTTTTGGGTTTAGTGTAAAAAGGCTATTTAATTTAATTCCAACTTGTTATACTGAGCTTTGACTGAAAGACATGCGCTCCACAACTCGTAAGATTTTTGTTTTACCTCTGACTCTGACAACTGCGAGGCGAGTACGAGTATGACAATGAATGAAGGGGAAGAAAATGTCAAAAAATATTGCTTTTGAGTGCTCATAAATGCTCTTACACTAACAACATATCCGCACATGGCCCAAAACCCAGGAGAGGATTTTTTTAAGTTCCACAAATTGGTGAGTTGTGGTGAAAATGCTGAAATCCTCTCCAACCAAAGGATGCTCAGGCTCACCTCATACTGTATTGATGCTGAATGCTGATGCTCAGAGTCTCAGGCTGTCACAATGAGAGTTAAATTCTTTCCTCACAAAATTCCTTTCCTGCAATTTGCAACGCATTTAAAGTCTTCGAGATATTGATTCTCTCTCGGATGTGTATAGTTCTGAAGTATTTCGTTTCGATGTTCTGAAATTTGTGTTAAAATACAAAAATTTAAAGTTCGAATTATTTATTAAATTTCATGCGTCTTTTTTATGTGATGTGGTTTAATGAAAATCGGTTTAGTTTAATAAAAATCATGAATTCATTCACAGGAAAATAAAATATTCAAAATATCGAAAAGGAATATAATATACCTATACCTTTATATATAGGTTTACCTGTATATATATACAAAAAAAGTCCTTCTGATGTGTGTACCCTAAGCCAATTTCTGTCCTGGAGTTGACCTAGCCCCGTTTGTTCAGTGGATATAATAGTTGCATCAAATGGAATAAGAGTTGCCTTTTATACCTATCTAGTGAAATAGCAGAAAACATGAAAAAATCTATCTATAAAATGAAAGTGTGATTTCTTTTGGCTCCCTGTATCTTTGCCAAAGTTTTCCTATTTTCTTTTTTTGTTTGTAATTCATTTTCGGGGATCAGGGATACAGTTTTTAGTTTTGATTTTCCTCTCAAATGAGAAATGCAAGCAAATAATAAAACTGCACTTGGGCCACAAACATCGTCTACAGCCTCAACATCGTCGGGAAGGGTAAGTTACATAAGAATTCATTTTTATTCCTTATATAGTTCTCTTATTTTCATTATTTTCTTCGAAGAATATATTATAACTGTCAGTATAAGAAACTTTTTTGTTTATGATGGGAAAAAAGACTTGGATTATGTCCCTTAAAATGGTAATGGAGTATCTACCTATAGTTAGTTATGAATTCCACAATATCTACATATGTTCCACTTTTCAGGAATTTTGTTATTGTTATTCAAATTTGGAAAATTTAACACTAAAAATCTTCATCTTCATATCTAAAAGGAAGGAAAGTTGGGCATAATTTATGGGCATAATAAAGCAGTATAGGTACATTTCGGACAATTCAATTATTTAAAAAAATACGAAGGACTTATGTTCAGGTTCACTGAAGGCAAATCATTTTAGTTTTTAAATTAACATTTTGGCTTTGAAAATTAAAATAAAAATAGTGAAAGCAAATTAACGTAGGTATACATAGAATTATTAATCGTAAAGTATTTCTATAACTTGTTAAGCTCTATAATTGTAATGTAGACTGATCAAACTTCAATACATTTTTAGGCCAGAAAATGTTGCTCAATGGTATTAATATTTCGTATTATTAACTTCCCATAGGAAGTTAGTGTTAGTGGCACTACGATTTGTCGAATTGCAAATGTTGACATTTCTCGACGTTTCAAGGGACCTAAATAAAAGGAATCTAAATAAAATATTTTTAGAGAGAAGTCTGTGGGTGTGTGCGTACGTAGGTTCGTACGTTCGTACCCCCGTAAGTTTTTTTTGTTGTCAATATCTCAAGAACCAGTAGATATACATATATTGACTTCAAATGAATTTTGCTAAGCAGATAACAATGCGGAAAAATGCTGAAAGGACTTTCAAAAAATTGAGTGGGTGGTTTTTTACCATTTAAAGTATCTCACGAAAAAATAATCGTCACCTCGAATATTTTACGTACAAGAAATGATTTTGTCTTAAAAGTAATTTTATGCAACGAAGAATAACGTTGTTGACGTCTGGTAAAATTTTGAGAAAAATCGAATTAACAGCTTTTTAAATAAAATAAAAACTGAATAAAAAACATTACTTAAAGTTGGTAAAATTGATTTTCGACTTAAATATCTTTTCAAAAATTAAAAATATTGGCTTCAAAATAATTTCATCTTATAGAAATTAGTGTTTTCGACATTCAGTAAAACTTGTCTAAGAATCCATCAGTCAATTTTTTCATAAGAATTAAAATCTACAAAAAATAGTATGCAAAATATTGTTGTTAATTTTTTTTGGAAAAATTCAACTGGCAACTTATTTAAGAAAACACGAGAACAAAGGAAGATATTGACTTCAAATTATTTATCTCACACAAAATATTGTTATGAATATTTTGTTAAAGTTTTAAGCAAAAGCAAATCGACAGACGGGATGGGAAGTTATCAGTGTGGGTCGCATTCCAAGCTCTTTTTAAATTTTCATATTTGTCCTGTAAAATAAAAAATAAGGACATACTGTATTAATAGGTTTTTAACTTCCCATAGGAAGTTATTGTAATCGGTCCGATTTGTCGAATTGAAAATTTTGAAATTTCTCGACGTTTCAAGGTCCCTAGAGTCTAAATAAATTTTAGAAGTCTGTGCGTGAGTGTGTACGTACGTTCGGAAAGTTTTTTCGTCGTCCAAAGCTTAAGAACAAGTAGAGATATCGACTTCAAATACATTTGGTTATACAGATAGTGATTGAGAAAGGACTCTTTAAAAAATTGAGTGGGTGGTTTTCTTACAATAGCAATTTAACATAAAATATCTCAAGAACCAATAACGCTAGCGACTTGAATTAAAATACCAAACAAATATATTTAATTGTCACCTCGAATATTTTACGAACGAAAAACGATTTTATCTCCAAAATAATTGTATGCAATAAAAAATAACGTTTTTGACATCTGGTGAAATTTTGAAAAAAATCGAATTGACAGTTTTTTTTTATAAAAAATAAAAACCTAAAAAACAATTACTAAAAGTTGGTAAAAATTTATTTTCGATTCAAATATCTTTTCAAAAACTTGAGATTATGGTTTCAAACTAATTTTATCTCACGGAAAATATTGTTTTCGACATTAAGTAAATTTTTTATAAAATCCAACTTTTAGTTTTTTCATAAAAAATTGTTATCTACAAAAAATAGTACCTACTCAAAATAATAATAGAAGATATTGACTCCCAATATTGTTTATAAAAGAAATAAAAAACTTTTAAGAAATACTACACAAATACCAGAAATTGGTTTTCGACTAAATATCTCGTTAACAAAAATAGATTTTGAAATCAAACTATTTCATCATATGGAAAATATTGTTGGTAATTCTAAAATTTTTTAGAATAATCTGACACCTTTTTTTAACAAAACACGAAAACCTACAAACCTTTTAAGCAAGACAAATCGACAGACAGGATGGGAAGTTATCAGTGTGGGTCGCATCCCAACCTCTTTTTTATTAACTTTTAATGCTTGTTTTTATAAGAATAAACCTAAACCACCTTTTTTGTAGGTCTTAACTATGTAATTCTCTTTCCAAGTCCAACGAATAAGACGAATAACTTTATTTTGTGTGACTTTTAAAGAAACAATTGTTCAATTTGTATCGTTGCAATTTTGTATAGACGGTGTTGTACTGCGTTTAATCCATAGGTATAAAGATAAATTCAATGATAATACCTACTGATTATTATTATTCAAGTAATTTATCCTTGAGCTCGCGACTAAGGATGAACTTTAAGCAGAGAGATTTCCTTTTTTCGCACTATAGAAATGCGGAAGTATTTTCAACCTGATATGATGGCCCCATTTTTCATAGACTTTTTGATATAAAACGCAATTTGCATCATATCCTTTTTCGAGTCCTTTCCCTATTATCGCCCTGTGCTTAATCAAAAAACAAATCGTAGGTGTTATGAAGTAGTGACAAGGAAGAAAGCAGTGTAAATAAGTTCTTTGGTACTAATGCTCGCGTAGCAGAAACTTGCTCTTATTTTTCAAGAGTGCCTTTAAATACCAGCAGTTAAATTTAAAAGACAACATTTCTGGGCATTCACGTTAACCAATAATTTAAGATTTAAAATCAAATTACCTATGGTGTTGACTTTTTTATTGATATATTCATTTTCGTTTATATTATTTGTTAAATGGCGTTCTGTTTTGAATTTAATGACATATTTACAAATTAATTAAAAAACTAAAGCTAAGTACAGACGATTGTCAAATCTGTCAGTCTGACAATAGCTGCCAGGAGCCAAATACATTTCAAGTAAAAATTTTGTTTTATACGATTAGCGGATTTTGACCTAAAGTCTTTCATCATGGTCAGATATTAAGATGATTCAATTTAATGTTGACGGAGACGATTTTTGTATATGTACATAAAATTCAGCAATCGTCAGATAACGTCAACAACGACTTTTAACAATTTGATTACCATCGTCTGACAATGGAGTTTCTGGCAATAATTGTCATACATATAAAGTTGAAGGACATTTGGGACAATTTTTTAACAAACAGATCTGATATGTAATTAATATAATCGTGTGGCTCTTAGCTTAAGAGAAATCGACGTATGTATGTAAGTTTCTTAAAGAATAATAATTTAAATAAAACATTCGGCAAAACGAACATGTCGATGTTAAATGCTCTGTACCTACCAAACTTAAATAAAATGCCTTTGGGGGTATATGTACATCGATTTGTTAATAAAAATGTCTTCATTGTTTGTCTGTGCTGTACACAACCCATAGAGTAAAAGCAAAAATAATAATATCAAATGTAAAAGTAATGAACCATAGAGGAAGTTTTTGTAATTGGTCCGATTTTTCAAAATGAGAAATTTGACATTTCCTTAAATCAAAATATTTTAGATATATGCATTTGTGTGCATGTTAACTTACGTTTCTACGTCCTCACCTTCGGGACACCTTTTTTCGTCGGCCGTATCTCGAGAAGCCGCAGAGATATCGAATTCAAATAAATGCAGAAAGGTCTTTCAAAAAATATTAGTGGTTGGCTTCACACTAAAATTTTAAAGCCTTTTTTAGCTATTTTATAAGTTTAAAAGATGGTTTACCTAATTTTAAACGATCTTACTATCTCTTAACAATTTGCCTAAGTTTAAATCACTACTATAACTTTTACCAATTTACTAAATCCATATGACATCTGTCATTATCCTAGAAACAATGGTAATGTCTAATTAATAAGTCCGTTTCAGTGTCTTTGTTTGTTTATTCTCATGAACTGTCACGGTTGAGACATGTTCGGATGCCTTTTTTTTTTTTTAATAAAAGGGAGTTAGCAATTTACTAGTTATCAAAACGAAAAGGAAGGTTTGAAATTTTCGGCAAAATGCTAACAAGTAAATTGTTAAGCCCTTAACAATAGGTTATTTAAAATTTTGCGCCAGTGTTTCTTACAAATATCAAAGCTCTACCAAAAATACTAATGTATTGATTTAAAATCTAAAAAATATTTTTACTTAAGACTTAATTTTTTTTGATTCTAGGTATACCATTTTTATTTCCTTAAATAAACAATTGAATGGTTACAAGAAATTACATTTGAACATTTTTAGCGGGCACCAATGGGAATTTATCAGTGCAATTGTTGTACAAATAATCTACTAATTCTTTAAAAGTTTAAAAAAAAACGCTATATTCTTGATATTAGACAAAACATATCTACACGGGATGAGTAAACAAATAAATTTGCCATATTGCCCAAATAACAAACACAGCATCACCCAAAAAGAAAGTAATTGACTGACAGCTTCAAAAGGAATGTGGACCGGAAGTTGCGCGTTGGTTGCTGTTTCGCTGCCAAATTTAGATTTTTTTATTTTTTATTTATTGAGATTTGATAAACCCTCTTCCCTGAGTTAGAACAATCAGCAAAGATTCTGTACTGTTTCTGTCTTTCAAAATGTTTGAATTGTATGATAGTCAAATCGAATGATCAAGCCTGAGCTTGGACAAAGAAGCATGGTCTGTATTTACATATTTCCAGAAAATGATTATTGTTTTTTTAAACCTTGACCGAAAATATGCGCAACTTGCTTTTTTTACATCATATTCTAATGAGAATGACCTTGCTTGCCAGATTGGCTATTTATAGGAAATTGGGCTATTTTTTTCCCAAAATTGTCAAAAAAGAATTAAGTGTGACACTGACAGCCCAACTACAATTGGGCTCTAAGTAGCCCAGGTTCTCAAAGTTCTGAAATATTGTCCTCTCGTACGCTTTTATACACAAAATATATTTTTTAAATTGGGCTATGGAGACCTGTCTACACATGGCAACTATTTGCTAATAATAAAAGTAAGAAAAGAAATACGAATAATACAACAGAAAGAATCATTTTATTTCAGAATTTTGACAGGTTAAGTGATGTTTTGTTTATGTGTTTTAAAAACATCAATGATTCCTAACAAAATCGCCATAAGTCATCTCCTTGCAGAACGTCTGGGAACTAATTAAAATCCAAATTTAGTTCAGGAAACACATTACCAATATGGCCCATTTAATAGATCGTTTAATAAAAGAATAGCACAGTACGTTCGAGATACCTTTATTCGTCGGCCATATCTCAAGAACCAGTGGAGATATCAACTTCAAATATATTTTGATTTACAGATAATAAAATCAAAAGAGACAGAAAGGACTTTACAAGACTTTAGGTGGGTGGTTTCTTAAAAAAAAAGTGAAACATTTCGTTGACCCCAAATATTTTTCGAACCAAAAACGATAGTGACTTCAATATAATTGTATGATATATTGTGGTGTAAGACAAATGGGTATACGAGTATATTCGAAAAAAAAAAATCAACAAACAGTTTTTATAAATCAATAAAACGGAACAAAATCTTTGTCATAAACAACAAAATTATATTATCCTCAAAATAATTTTGTAATAAAAACAACAAACTTTATGGCTAATTTTTTACACCTTCGGTTGGTTTTAATAGGAATTTCTAAAGATTTCTATAGTAATCTAATCTAGTACTAAATATAGCCTTTGTTACTCAGTAATAATGTAGCTTTCTAATGAAAAAAGAATTATTAAAATCGGTCCAGTACTTTTTGAGTTTATTCGTTACATACAAAAATACAAATCTTTCCTCTTTATAATATTTAATATTATATTATAATTATAATTATTATTGTAATTAATTAATTAATGGAATTATAATTATAACCATAATTATAATTATAATTATAATTATAATTATAATTATAATTATAATTATAATTATAGTACATGTTTATATTATGTTAGTTAATTTATTATTATAAATTCAAATTAATATCTTGTTTTTATCTTACTTGAAACATAAAAATATTGTATATCATATTTTTAATTTAAATTTTGCAGCAAGTTGTTGAACTTAATGGTTACGTGATAATACTTGTTGAAGGGCGCGATGGAAAAATCAAGTTATATGGTTCACCAGCAGACAAAGATAACCTCGAAGTGGCAGACGAGATACTCGATGTTAATGAGAAAAAACTGGAGGATCTGCCACGAACAGAGGTTATACGTCACATACACGAGGTACATTTAAATATTTATTTGCATATGTTGTTCCTAAATTCAATTATATACATACATATATCAAAAAATTAGTATTTCAAAATTATTTTTTCTAAATAATTTCAGTGTATTCAATCATGTATGATTAAACTTCGGGTAAAACGAAGAAGTGACTCAAGATTAGGTAAGTCAAATTAAACATTTCTTGGATTGTTTTTTTTTTTGTATGCTTTGATTCTAAAACAATATTTTAAAGGTTATATTATTATGTAAACAACGTTTTAATTGAATTTGAATTTACTAAAACTATTTTTTAAAAGGAATCAGGATTTAAAATTGTCCTTTTTCCATTTATTGATATTATTTTACTTTTAACTAACTTTTTATTAGTCTAAACAAGCGTGAACACCACTTTTTCAATTTTTCTTCACTTATTTTTTTACCATCCGGTTAGAAGTTTGACTTTAAAGTTTAGCTACACAAACATATGTATATCTAATAATTTTAAGGCAACTTATTTAAAAAAATTAAAAGTGTAAACTTTCTTGTTTTTTAAGTTGCATCAAAATTTCCGATGGTTATTGTCTATGATCTGACAGTATGTCAGTAAGGTTTAGTAATTCATCAGTCATTTAATTATAGAACAACGCTCCTAAATTGTGGAAAAAAAATTAAATTTTTTTTAGGGAAATTCATTAAGCACTTGCATTTTCGGCTCATTTTTGTTTAAATGGCTTTGTCAGAAAGAAAAATTACATACACACATATGATGTACATATATGCAGAAAATCAAATGTAAAAAATAAATGTCATGGAGGTACCTACCAACCTTAAAGTTCTCAGGCTGTTATAAATCACCGAATTTAAGTTGACATACATTCAGCAAAATGGCACGCTTTCTTTTAGTAACCTGAAAAATCAGTTTTTGTTGATCTTAGTACTTTTTGGAGGCAAATAGTAAATCACATTTTTTTTTTTTAAATAAACTACTGCTTTTACGGTACGATGACATTCTATGTCAATTTATAGGATGATGAAATGTCATGACATCTTGCCTTGCATGATAGAATCGCATGTCAAGAATTTACCTTAGTGAAAAAGTATGCTCTTACCAATTTGGCAAAACAATTTCTTTTAAAAGAAATTATTATTTTTAAAAACATTGTTTAAAAATGATTAAAGCTTTAATATGCTAGCTGTTATCACTATAAGGAATCAGTCATAATTCTTATTGGGTTTTCATCATCGAAATCTTTAATTATTAATTTGTTATTTAACTTTTTTAATAGATTTTAAATTTATTAAAAGAATCTCATAAGTCAGCTTAATATTTTATTTTTGTTTTCATTGACCGCTGGCGCTGTAAGCATCTGTCGAAAAATTAAAAGATTAGTTTCAATAATGAAATCCAATGAATGTAAGTGGTTCCTTAAACAATACATTCATCTAATCGGACATTTAATCCTATCTTTTTGAACCGAACTACAAACACTCAATCCATTTTTATTCACAAACCCTGTTTTTTGCAAAAGCACTTTGAGAGTAAAGCAAAAGGAGGCGTTTCTTTTCAAATTCAAAATTAATTTTGAGTCTTTTATTATTAACACAGAAAGTTGTAGAAATTACTCTAACAAAAAAATTAGTGGGAGTTTTTTTTACCATAGCAATTTAAAAAAAAAGATAAAATTTTGGTTAACCCAAAATATCTCACGAACCAATAATGCTAGTGACTTGAATTGAATTGTATTTTGTATAACGTAACGTGATACCAAACAAGTATAATTTTGAAAAAAAAAAATTAAGTAACGGTTTTTTTAGAAATTAAAAAAAAAACTGGAAAATATAATTGCCACTTCAAATATTTTACGAGCAAGAAATGATTTTAACTCCAAAATAATTTTATGCAACGAACAATAACGTTTTTGACATCTGGTAAAATTTTGAGAAAAACCGAATTGGTAAAAACCTAAAAACACATTACTTAAAGTTGCTAAAAATTGATTTTCAACTTAAATACTTTCTAAAAATTTAAGAAATTGGCTTAAAACTTAATTTCATCATATAAGAAATATTTTTTTTCATAAAAATTGAAATCTTAAAAAAATAGTACGCTCGATATCTCGTGAATTAATGAAGGTATTGACTTCAAAATGATTTAATTTTGTGCTATTTGTGTTGTTAACGTAAGATAATGGTCTTAGAAAAATCCATTTTTTTACATAAGAAATAAAAACTTTTGAAAAATGTTACTAAAATTGGTAAAAATTGGTTTTCGGCTAAAAATCTTGTTAACAGAAGTAGATTTTGATGTCAAACTATTTCATCATATACAAAATATTGTTGGTAATTGTTAGTTAATAACTTCAAAATTCAAATGACATTTTTCTTGATAAAACACAAAAACAGCCATACAAACTGATAACAAATAGTTTCCGAATCAAGTATTAGAAGAACAACGAAATTTATTGACTTCAAATTATTTATCTCACATAAAATATTGTTTTGAATATTTTTTTAAAGTCTTAAGTAAGACAAATCGGCAGACGGGAAGGGAAGTTATCAGTGTTGGTCGCACCCCAGTCTCTTTTTTTAATAATTTCAACTGCCCATTAATAGTTAAATTACCAAAAGTCCATATCATCCATTTTCGAAGTTAATTTTAACCTAACTATTTATGAAAATTAAAACAATACAAATAACTTCTCACCATAATTTTCACAAAATTTTAAAAAATAACTCGACAGCTCTGATATACACTCCGTCAACATCAAATTGTGCTTGCGTTCGTGACTCAGTCAAGTCACTTCCAGTTCCAGTCTCAGCACTCACAGTTCACAGAAAGATCGAGGCAACAACTTTTTCTGTTAGACTTAAAAAACAATCTAGATACTAATACTACCTATACTCTCCACGATACCTACATTAAAGACAAGATACACTACCTATGTATAATAGTCCAACATCCAAAACTACAACTCAGCAGCCAGCATACCGTTACTGTTCAGTTTCAGTTATTTTTATTTAGTTAGTTAGAGTCACTCAGTCGCTGTCGTTGGTTAGATTTTTTAGACTTCATCGTTTTCGTTTCGTATTCGTATTAGAAAAGGCTATCTCACACATACATATAGAACATACGTGCGTATGTATGTGTGTGCCGTGTCCAAATATTCGTTCGTCTTATTGGAATTGGTTGGATTGGATACCTATAAGATATATTGTTATCGTTCGGACGGATTTCATTTTTATTTTTTTTAATAAATTTCTCCGAACCCAATAATATTTCCCCTGTTGATTTCTTCTTTAACTTAAACAAAAACTGTCCACAATAATTCCAAATATAAATTTCCATCAAGAACATCAATAAAGTATCTTATTCTCTTTAATTGGATTATCACTTTAACCGCCCCCGACCACAAAACACAAAACTAAGAAACAAAACATAACATAGAGCAGCAAAGAAACTTGTGGATTCCATTGGTGGAAAATTGATTTTTTCTAATTGGATTTTGGATTTGTTCCTAATATGAAATTGGAAATATTTTATTTTTTGAAACAATCAAAGAGAAAATGACCACTCTACCTGCTCTGCTACGAATCCAGGTTATTTTAATTCAAATTCGTGTGCAATTTCGAATTTAATTCACGGATCGCGATTTGTGTTTATGAGTGATTAATAATTTATTAAAAATACCCAATTTTACCAAAAAGTGAAGAATGTCTACGTCCATTAAGTGATCGTGATTACCTTACGTATCTTTATCTAAAAAAGTATCTGCATATGTATAATACCTTACTACTACTATTCTACCACGTTCGGTCATCAAAGTACCACTACATATTTTTGTGATTTTACTACAAAACAATCTACAAAAGCTACCAACCTATCTATCTATACCTACTTACCTGCATCTTTATTCGATACAGCATCCAAATTGGTGGAATAGGAATCACGGATAACATAACTATTCTGAATTCTGATTACGATTGCAGTTTTTCGAGTTCTTTTTTGAATTTGTGTTTTATTCACATTTCTATGCACTTACTGTAATCATTTACCTTCATGGTGTAACTTAAATTTTGTGTCGTTTCGTTGTTTTGATTGTGTATGTGAAAGAATGTAAAGTGAGTAAAATAACTCCAATTTAAGCAGAATTATGAATATTTTGTATGTTGTGCTTAAATAATAATTGTTAACTCAACATTAAATCTCACGGTTGGAGAAAAGCAACAAAAAATCGCACCTTGCAGCAGAAAATTTTTATCATCAAATGGTCTGATAAGGTTTGTAAATACTCGTACCTATGTCTTTCTACTTATTAAAATGTTTGTATAAAAATAGTTAGTTTGACAGCAAGTGAGACTCCTGGGTGCGGCCCCTCAAATACTTTTAACATTTTTTTTAAAATAAAAAACAATAATTAAAAACAAAAGGTACGAAAAATACATATACACAACTATATACCTATTTGAATTTCATTTAAAACTGTGATAGGTAGGTAGTGGGATAAAAGATGTTAGAAACCGGAAAAGAAATGTAAAGTTCTTAGAACTACTCGCAACTTGATTCACAAGTCAATTTGCATTTAGAATTTTGAGGAATTCCCCTTTGAAAAATGTATAAATATTTTTTTTCAAAAAGCTCTGTCAACAGTGAATATAGAGTTGCCATGGTTAAAAATAATATTTCTGATTATTTGTTTCTTGTTTGGAAATTTGAAAAACAATTATAGTTAAATAGGCAGTTTGATTGATTTGATGGTGGTGATCAAATCATGAACGACAGACATTCTTAAACTCATACTCATGTTTATTACACTGGTCAAAGAGGTTTTTTTGTAACCAGCAATCAAATTATACTTTTCTGAAGGTTTTCGATGACCTTCGTTCGAATTCTTGTTTTTAAGATTCGAAAAAACATATGTATGTGCGTTGAACTTTTTGAGGCCAAAATGGTATTAATGGTCATATGCCATATATTCGGCATCAAGGGCGGATCCAGACTTTTAATCAAATACTTAACAAAAAGATGAGTTTTTTATCATATGCCATATTTAAGAGCTAAATTACAATAGTTAAGAGGGTTTTTGGAGCATTTCAAGCAGAAATGTTATAAATTCTGTTGAAACGTAGCTTTTTCCCAAAAATCATATATTCTGTTCTTGTTGGCATTTCTATAGATGCGAAGAATACGCTGTAAAAATATAAATGCAAAAACACAGAAAATGAGAAAATTTGTCAAAAAAAGTGATATTTTTTCGTAGGAAAATAAAACAGAATTTCATGTGAAGAATTTTATGGCTTTTTTAACGTATTTTTTTTCAGACTCAATTTTCGGGAGTCTATTTTACTATCGTTATCAGTCTGCTTACACGTAGATTGGAGCTGATGCTAGAAGACAAGTTCTTAAAAATGACTGTTTTGCGTGAAAATTTTGAAAATATTTTGAAAGGGGTCAACAAAACTTAAAAATTGTAGAGAGAAAAATGTTGGTTCTTGAATTTAAGGAAATAGGTGCATTTAAGTACATTTAAGTACATATGTAATTGTTCTAAAAACCAAATACAAACAAATTAAGGTAAACAAATAAGTTGGGAATAAACTTAAGTGTGGCACTCACAAATTACACCTTCTAGAATCTCTTCTTACTTCAGTTTTCGAGAGATTCAAAGATTTTATATTAATAGATATGAAAAGTTCATTATGTTTTTTAACTAGCGATTTACGTTAAATAGCACTGTTAGCTGTTTTTGGGAAATTTATGTTCTTGAAATTCGTGTTTAAATCTCAGTTCTCAGTTCAAATCTCGTGTTTAAATAGAGTTCTAGAGTAAATTCACTTCAAAATATAAATTTCGTTAATTTTTGAAAACCTTAAAAATTGTTGTATTTTATAGAAAATCTTGAAAGAAAAAAAAACACTTTAAGAAAGCCTTACACTATTTATATGCTTAAAAAAATGGAATTAAAAACGAGTTTCAGGAACTTAATATCACATTGGATTCGCCTTTGTTCGGTATAAGCACCTAAAACATATTTTTGAAAATCATTAAAGCAAAATTTGTCAGAATTTCATATAGAAGCAAATGAACTAACTAACTAATGCAAATTTCCGAAAACTAAGTGATATCGTAAAATTTCAGAAATCTTACGTGATAGAGTAAGGTGTGATTGCAATTATTTTATTACTTCTTTGTTTCTTAGGCCAAAACTTTTGTACAAACATTTACAAAGCCTGTAATTTATTAAAATAAAACTTTTTATATATGTAGATGGCAGAATAAATTCCATGAAAAATATATGTTTTTTATTAATAACGTTTGATTTGAGCATCCAGTTCAGAAAGAAATTTTTCTGTTTAACTTATCAGTACACTTTATGTTTAAAGCTAATTTAGAAGAATACGTGAAAATAACAAAATAAATAAACAAACAAATCTTTGTTGAGCGAAATGAAGTAAGTTTGAAGTTTGCATTTTTTAAAGTGACGATGACGATTCATATTCCAAACTAAATTTTTGCTTAAGCATATGCACAATACATAGGTATTGAAATTTAAATACTATTGAGACCATTCCAAAAATGGCGTTGAAAAGTTACTTTATAAACAAACAGTCGAATGTATAAGCCCTAATAACAATTTTCTAATTTGTATAAGAAGAAAGGAATATTAATAAAAAAAAAATTACTTTGGGGGTATTATATAAATAGTCTCCTATTTTTTGTTTTATATTCATGTTAGATGAAATGATCAAAACGTTTATTCTAAAAAAATTAATCATTTAAGATATTTTTACGAATACTTGGCAACACTTGCCAGAGAATTGTCTACTCTGGTTTATCTAGTTTTTATTTGTGTACAAAAAGATACCAAAGCTTTTACTATTATTCCATTATAAAGGTAAGACTATAATATCTTATATTTCCAAATTATGAATCTACGAACAAGAACATGTTTAAATGTAAATAATTTCCATTTTATTTAACGTTAAAGTAACATAATGCGTTGTTATCATTATGCTAAACTTAAAACTAAAACAGCAATTAATAAAAGTATATTCAGTTCAATTAGGTATCAGTTTGGTGTTAAGTCTTTATTTTATTTTATATTAATGTTGTACACATCGATCTACCGGAAGCCACGTGATCAACTCCATCACAATACCAGTTTTATTATTAATCAATTACTATTGCATTAAAGCAACCAGCCATATAAATATTAATCGTCTTTCTTCTTTTTTTTCATATGATCGATTTAGGTATAAACCGGCAAAAATTGGTTACGTATACAAACATACATATATTATTAATTAACAATTTCCAGAGTAAATAGTTCACAAACTCGAAGATAAAAATGAATTAGAGAATTCTAGTTGAATTGATCAAACTTGAGCTTTTCATTCAATTCTAGATACAATTTGAAAAAATTACAAGTTGTAGATATTATGATGTTAAAATATTAAGAAATAACTTATGTAGATATTTACATATCCATATTCCAAAAAATTTGGTTAGGCATTTAAAAAAAAAGTTAGGTGTAGATGAACTTTGACAAGAAACTCAAACAAATCAAAATATGGAATAGTTTATAATTAAAACCGATTAGTCAAAATACTACTTTCGGCTTTAACCTCAAAAAAAAAGTCTGTGATCGGACCCACACTGATAACTTTCCATCATAACAATATGTTGTGTGAGATAAATAATTTGAAGTGAATATCTTTCTTTGTTCTCCTAATACTTCAGTAGAAAACAATTTTTTATATTTTTTTGTAGGTTTTCTTGTTTTGTTAAAAAAATTGCCAATTTAATTTTTCTTAAAAAAATAACTAAAATAACAATATTTTGCATATGATAAAATAGTTTGATTACAAAAAAAAATGTATCAATTTTAGTAGCATTTCTTGAATGTTTTTATTTCTTATATATGTAAACATATAAAGATTGGACTTTTTCTAAGAAAACTAAGCACAGAATAAAATCATTTATTCACGAGATATCGAGAATCGAACATCAATTTTTACCTATTTTGTAGATTTTAATTTTTATGTCGAAAGTGACTGTGGGATATATACAAATTTTACTGAATGTTGAAAATAATATTTTTTATAAGATGAAATTTGAATTTTAAGTTAATATTTTTAGTTTTTGAAAAGATATTTGAGTCGAAAATAAATGTTTGTAAAAAAAAACTGTCAATTCGATTTTTCTCAAAATTTTATCAAAAAACCTTAATCTTCGTATCTCCAAAATGCATGAGATAACATCATTTCTTGCTCGTAAAATATTCGAGGTGACAATTATTTTGTTTAGTTTTTTTATTTATGAAAAAACCGTTAATTGTTTTTTGTTTAAAATTATATTAGTTTGTTTTCACGTCACAATATATAATATACTATTTAATTGAAGTCACTAGCGCTATTGGTTCGTGAGATATTTTTTGTTTATCAAAATTTCTACTAAATGTCCTTTCTGCATTATTATTTGCATAACAACATTTATTTAAAGCCGATATCTCCACTAATTCTTGAGTTATGGACTACCTAAGGTTCCCGAACGTACGGACGGACGTAGAAACGTACAGACATCTCTCTAAAAATCTTTTATTTAGACTCTAAGGACCTTAAAACTTCAAAAAATGTCAAAAATTTTAATTCGAAAAATCGGACCGATTACAATAACTTCCTATATGAAGTTAATAAAATTAGGTTTGAGTATTACATAAATTAGAACTTCACTAAGAGTCACTATTGATGTGTCAGACATTGTAGTTTGCTGTAGGATGGACAAAAATGTGTTTTAAATTCAATTGAATAAAAAAGTGCGGATACCCCAGTGGATAATTTTAAAAAAAATTACATTTCTCAAGTTGTCCTAAAGGTTGTCTGGAATTTTTATTCCAAATAATTCAGTGCTCAAAGGCTCAATTAATATTTGAAGTTAACATGGATTTATTGAATTTTATTAAAGCCTAACATGGTAGCTGTTAAATTTTCCGAAAGCACACAAATTAATTTCTTTTCATCATTATGAATTTATACCAATATTTTGAAAAATCAACCCAATATAGTATTTATTTTACATATAACAAAACTGGAACGTTATTATAATAATAACATTCCAGTTTATTATTATTATTAAATAAATAAATAAAATTGGGTGGCGCAATAGTCCGTTAGGAACTAGGGCCTAGTGACTTACAACTCTCAACCATTCCTGTGTGCGATTACTGTTGTCAGGGATGGAGGGGACAGTTTTAAGTCGAATTCGAACGGCTAATTTGAGAAAGCACTTTTTCATGACAAAAATTACTCTTGGAGGATTTGTCAAGAGTAATTCTTGTCTCTTGTTGTCGCAAGAGGCAGTACCCGTGGATAAAACTTTAGATGGAACAGGCAGGGATTGAACCCAAGACCTCTGGCACGACAGTCCAACGCAATTTTTTTTTTTTAATTCATTTTTATTAATTCATTCTTAAAACTATCTTAAAGCTAGACAAAAATTCATAAAACTAGCCTAACTAACCATAACTTACTTACTGGTCCCCTACGGACACTCTAAGTTAAACTATAACACTTAATACTAATGCCTTTCGGCCCTAAGATCTATTTTACTTCAATTCTATTTTATTTATTTTTTTTATTCATTAGAAAATTTAGAAAAAACTAATATCAATATCCTTTTTTTTTATGTTTACTTAAAAACTACTTAAAATAAGGTCCTTAATATAAAACTTAAAGCTAACTTAAACTACCTATTCTACCTATAAACTACTTAAAACTAGAACAACCACCGCAGCAAATCTAACTATCTAAATTTTTTTGTTTTTCATATTTTTTTTTTCTTATGTATTTTTTTTTATTTATTTTTTTTTTATTTATTTTTTTTATTATTATTTTTTTTTTTGCATTTTTTTTGTATTTTATGTATTTTTTTTTTCTGCCACCATGCCTATTCTACTTAAAACTAAACCCTAAAACTATAAAACAAGTATGTAAGCCGGCCAAGGCTTAAAACCCCATCCCGACTACCCACTATCAAGTGCCGTTGAAGCCACCAAAACTGGTTCTCCTGTCCAACGCAATAACCAGCATGCCACGGGTACTACATTTTTTTAAGAACTTGATGTGACTTATTCGTTAGAAAAACATAAGTTAATTTCGAATCGTTATGGCTTTTTCTGTTAAAAAGCGTAAGTTCTTGAAATGCATTTATTGAAAAACAAATAAACAAAATACTCAAAACTGATATTTAAAAAATTAACTCGAAAACATATTTTCCAAAACTTCACCCAGAGTCAAATGAAGACTCTTAAATAATGAACATTTCATAAAACTTAAGTAAAATTCTAAATTTTTTTTTTTTTAAATTTATATTTAATAACTATGTTGTGTTTTTTTCTCCTGATCTTAAAAACTTTGTTGGTTACCTTTAAAATTTGTTAGAAGGTGTATTTTAGAAACCTAATTTGTCCTGTACCTACACTTACGTGATAATTTTTTAATTTATGGTCTGGTGACAAATACTACCCCGTCGGTGAGAGTAAGGATAAACCACAAAAGATACTTTCGTGGAGCGTACAACATTCAATACGATACTGTAAGATTCAGCTTAGCGGAATTCGAATCGAAATTGAAAGATTTGTCTTGATTAAAATTTTAATAAAATATTTATATGTAACTATACTTTGTGCGAGTTAATAATTAGAATTCAATATCTTTCTTTTTTCTCCTAAAACTTGAGTCAAAAACCATTTTTTGTCAGTTTTATGTTGTTTTTGTAGGTAGGTCATCGAGAATCGAATATAAATTTTTACCAATTTTGCGTACTGTTTTTTGTAGATTTTAATTTTTATGAGAAAACTGACAGTTAGAATTTTATAAAAAAATTACTGAATGTCGAAAACTATATTTTTTATGAGATGAAATTAGTTTTTGAAAAGATATTTGAGTAGTACCCGTAGCGTGATGGTTAGTGCGTTCTCTTGCAGCGTGCTTTCGACAAGATTCAGTGATATTGCGACGACTGGAAACTGAAAATAAATGTCCAGAAGTCGGAGACAATTCTGTTCCGGACTCCGTTGGCTAGGGCCACGAGGGATACGTGCAAGAATTGGCGCAAGATGGTCATCGTTGATCTTCACGGGCAGCGATTAGCGAGCAAAAGTGTAGTGAAGTACCTCGGTATCTGGTTAGATCAGTATTTATATTTCGACAGACATATAAATGCTGCTCTGACCAGGGCCAGAGGAGCCTTCGCTCTGACGAAACGGCTGTTTTTTAGCAGTCGGCTTGACCCCAGAGTGAAGGTAATTTGCTACATGGCCCTCATACGGCCGATGATCGTGTATGGTTGTCCTGTGTGGTTCAACGTTGCCCCTTCCCAGATGGAGAAGTTTCGGGTGTTCGAGCGGCAGTGTTTACGACGCTGTACCGGCTTATATCGAACAGCCGAATCTTCTTACGTGCATTACTATTCCAACGAGGTCCTATACAACGGGGCTCGAATCAACAGAATTGACAATTTTGTGATAAAACTCGTTCGAGGTCACATTGCAAGAGCTATGTCTTCGACCAACAATTTAATTTTCGGGGCGTTCTATCCGAACGACGAGTATTTTGAAAGTGCGGCTTCATTCCACCAGAGGCATTCCTCTTTTTAGATAGATGCGGTCTGATACAGGATAGATTGGCAGTTCCGTTAATCTACCACGTCAGACGACGAACCGTGGATAGGCGACTCCTGTACAATCGGGACGTCATGGCACAAGGCGGAGCAGAGCTCCTTCGGTTCAGTAGGGCTTTGTCCGAAAGGGACCGAACTGATAGGGTGAAGCAGGAGAGCCAGTTTTGGTGGCTTCAATCGGCACTTGATAGTGAGTAGTCGGGATGGGGTTTAAAGCCTTGGCCGGCTTACATACTTGTTTTATAGTTTTAGGGTTTAGTTTTAAGTAGAATAGGCATGGTGGCACAAAAAAAACATACAAAAAATACAAAAAAGGAAAATACAAAAAAATAAAAAAAATAAAAAAAAAAAAACATGGAATAATCAAAAAAAAAAAAAAAAAAGACAAAATATGAAAAACAAAAAACGTTAGATAGTTAGATTTGCTGCTGTGGTTGTTCTAGTTTTAAGTAGTTTATAGGTAGAATAGGTAGTTTTAGTTAGCTTTAAGTTTTATATTAAGGACCTTATTTTAAGTAGTTTTTAAGTAAAAATAAAAAAGGATATTGACATTAGTTTTTTCGAAATTTTCTAATGAATACAAAAATAAATAAAATGAATTGAAATTAAATAGATCTTAGGGCCGAAAGGCATTAGCATTAAGTATTATTGTTTAACTTAGAGTGTCCGTATGGGACCAGTAAGTTAGTTGTAAGTTATGGATAATTAGGCTAGTTTTATGAATTTTTGTCTAGCTTTAAGATAGTCTTAAGAATGAATTAATAAAAATGAATTTGGAAAAAAAAAAAAAAAAAAGTGCGTTGGACTGTCATGCAAGGGGTCTTGGGTTCAATCCCTGCCTTTGCCACCTAACTTTTTTCACGGGTACTGCCTCTTGCGAGGAATTGACAAATCCTCCAAGAGTAATTCTTGTCACGAAAAGTGCTTTCTCAAATTAGCCGTTCGGTTCGGACTGTAGGTCGCTTCCATCTCTGACAACATTACTCGCACACAGGAATGGTTGAGAGTTGTAAGTCACTAGGCCCTGGTTCTCTACGGACTGTTGCGCCACTGTATTTAGACTCTAGGGACCTTGAAACGTCGAGAAATTTAAAAATTTTCAATTCGACAAATCGAACTTTCTATGAAAAGTTTAAACAACATTTAAAATTCAATAGGCAAGTCCTTAATATTAGTAATTATTTCTTTGTCATTTCCAACAAATTCTCAGAATAAGGACAAAAACTCCAAACATCCCTCCAAATTATCTTATTGTTATTAGTTTATTTCTGCATGTTAAAAATAATTATAAATATTTAAACTAAAATCAGAACATTTATCCATACATTAGCATCTTCAAAATATTTTATAAAATACAAAAAGTCTGCGAATAGAAGTTTTGACTCAACAATTTGAGAGGCTTTTTGAACGTACATCAATGTATTTTAATTGCTGATAAAAATTCTATAGTATCCATATCAATACTATCATTATAATTTATAAAGTAGAAATTCATAATCGTAGTTACACATTTTTTAATTGCGATTTATTGTCACTTAATCACAAAAGTTTTCTTTTCATAGAAAATGTCATAAAATTTCTTTTACAACATTGTTTCATTGTGACAGCTCTATTTTTTCTTATTTATGTTGTTGCTGTGATTTTACTTCAATGTTATTTTTCATATAGACGTCGTCGTCGCTCAGATACATAATGTCATGTGTATGAATGTTATTATGATTATGTATATCAATAGTAATGCAACAAGCTAAAGATTATCACTATTTTTTTGTCTTCTCCTTTTCTCCATAGGTGAATAAAGTAGAAATTTACAGGATCAGACTAATGAAGAAAATGTTTCAAGGCGTATTTCAAAAACACTCTTTTTGAACACACAAATCTTTCGTACGGATCACCCTCAAAAACCCATTTCTTTATATTGTTATTTGTTATGCCGGTGAAAATATTGAAATTGAAAAAAAAAACTATTTTAAAATTCTTAAAATTAACTAATGAATTTTCGGAGCCCACTTCACACAAACTTCGAATACACTCCTAAATCAGCTGTTCACTTTAGATTGTAGGCTAATCAAGATGGCTACCGAGGAGTTATATCTTCATATAAAGTGTTATATTTTTGTGTATAACTGTATATCTCCTTTATTTACTATTTTTACTTCTCTAAGTTTAATAAATTGATAGTAATGTTCTGCAAAATCATTTTCAAAAGAGCCCCAATAAACGGAATCTGCCTATATTGAAGAACAATTTTGTTCTTTATATATTGCGGGCCTGTGAACGTAGGTGTCCTTTTTTGTATCATGTTTTTATAGAAAATCTCACCATGAATGTGTGGTGTGCTGTAGTGTGGGTAGTTCCGTACCGCACCTTCAAAAGTTATAAACTCATTGCCGTTTGTTATGATTTATTCATCAGTCTCTTCGTTGTTTTGTCTTTCTTGTGGTATTTGTTAATTGCATTAACCACTTCTTCGTTCTTTCTTTTATACTTTTTGAATTGACTTACCGCCTGCCGCCAACGCCACTGCCACCGACCGCCACAATTGCACTGACTCTAACAAAAACAAAAATTGTATGGTTTCCTCTTACAGCAGAACTTTTGACTTTTTTCTGTATTATTAACTTTTTTGTTGTTGTTTTTCCATGAGGTTTATATATGTATATGTATGTATATTTCTAAGCGTTCTTACAACAATTTTATCTTATAAAAGTGTAATATTTACTTTACCCTTTTAACCTAATTTACATACAACTTTTTGTTACATTGGATTATTTGAATTGAACACTCTGCATCACTTAATTCAGGTCGTCCGTTGCGTCGTCGGCAAGTTAGTGTCACTGTAGTTAATAGTTTTTATTTTTTATCGAGAAATCTTAAAAACGTTCGATTCAATGAAACGCAATTATTTATGTACCTATTCTACTTTTCGACATCGAATCTTAAAGAAAATAAAATGTAAATAGCTTTGTTAAGTAAACTTGTAGAATTGTTGAAATAGTTTTATATAATACATGGTTTTAAATAGCTGGCTTTTTAAACGTTGTCTTAACTTTCATGTCCTTTTGTCCCAGTTTAATACATAGGGAATAAACTTTGTAAATTAATATGTGATTAGAAAACTGTGAAGACGTCTGATCTAATGTAAATCTTTTTGTTTGGTCTAACTGTAATAATTTTTGAATGCATTCTAAAACAATTTCCAAGTTCACGCAAACGAAGAAAATGCAAATTTAAACAACATTTTGATTATAATATTTATTGGAATTGAATACAATCACATATACCCTTGCACTCTAAAGATTGCAATTTTATTTTAAATTAAGCTCAATAAAAAAGTGCGTATACGCCCCCATATTGGTATCGTATTATTTTTTAAAGAATAGAACCAAAAGCTTCAGGAAGTTAACGTTTTGGAGGATAAATATTTTCAATTGAAATATGTACCTAGGTTATTTTCGATACTAACTTGGATTTTTGGTAGGTTTCTGAGTTTTATTTTGAAAATACTACTTTTAAACTTCCCATAGGTAATTATAGTAATCGGTCTTATTTGTCGAATTGAAAATTTTAACATCTCTCGACGTTTCAAGGTCCCTAGAATCTAAATAAAAGATTTTTAAAGAGATGTGTGTGTGTGCGTGTCTATGTACGTTTGTACGTTAGACGCCCTAAGGTTCGGGAAGCTTTTTTCGTCGTCCATAAATTTTGTTATACATATTATAACGCAGAGAGGACTCTCAAAAAAATTTATTGGGTGATTTTTTTTCCCCAAAATATCTAACGAATCAGTAACGCTGGCGACTTGAATTAAATTTTATATTATAATATTGCGACGTAAGACCAAACCGGTATAATTTTGAAAAAAAAATCAATTAACGGTTTTTTTATAAATCATAAAACTAACTTACATTTTTTAAAGAAATTGGCTTTAAATAAATTTCATTTTATAAAAAATATTGTTTGGACAAAGAATCAAACAGTAAGTTTTTTCATTAAAATTAAAATCTACAACAAATAGAATGCAAAATATTGTTGTTAAATTTTTTAGAAAAGTTCAACTGACAATTTTTTTTAACAAAACACGAAAACCTACAAAAACAACAAAAGCTGATAAGAAATGGTTTTCGACTCAAGAATTAGTAAAACAGAGAATGTTATTGACTTCAAGTTATTTATCTCACACAAAGTATTATGAATATTTTGTTAAAGTTTTAGGCAAGACAAATCGACAGACGTAATGAGAAGTTATCAATGTGGGTCGCATCCCGGCCTCTTTTTTTTTGGCTCATTTTTGCATCATCAAGTTTGTTTACTTATTGAAAACTTAAAATTAAACGGCAAGTAGCCAACGCAGCTGGCTCGAGTAATTTCCAATCGAGGTGTACAATTTTTGAGCATTTTTTGCCGGAATTTGACGCGCCCAATGCGCCAATCGTCTCGAACTTATCTGCTTAGACAAGCATTGATTGAAAATCACACGTCTAAAAAAACACCCCTTATTCGAATAACTTATAAGTACCCCAAAGTTCAAGAGAAATAACATTTAGTTCCATGTATATGTACATACATATGTATGTACATACCTTAGCATCGTATTAACTTCAAGAGACCCAGCTCATTACTAACAAGAAATTTTCAGAATAAAACACTTCTTATACATATGTATGTATGTATGTAGTACATACATATGTATGTATGTAATTAAAATTTCTTGTAAGCTGTTTTTCTCAGAAAAAAAAAATATGGAAATTTGATACAAAATTAAAAAAAAATCCTATAAATTATTATAGTAATACAGAAATTAGTTGTTTAGTTTTGTTTGCTATTTTTGTGGAAAAATAAAACTTCTTAAAAACGCAGGTGTGAATAGTAATTATGAAAACCTGTTTTAAAGCTCTCTTTCAATAATAAAAATAAATGATTGATGACTGATTATTTTTGACAAATGCTCAAAAGGTTCCTATGAAGATTTATTATTTCTTCATACTAGGTTTTTATCTTCCGCAATTACGAGCTTCTACAATTGATAATTATAGCAGTATATTGAATGAAGTAGTACCCGTGGCGTGATGGTCTGTCATGCCAGAGGTCTTGGGTTCTAACCCGGACTGTGCCATCTAAATTTTTTTTCACAGGTACTGCCTCTTGCGAGGAATTGACAAATACCCCAAAAGTAATTCTTGTCATGAAAAGTGCTTTCTCAAATAAGCCTTCCATCCCTGAAAACAATTCTCGCACACAGGAAAATGAAGAATTATTTTGCTCATAGCCCAATGACTGATTATGTCTAACAAACATTGATCATTTTGTTTGTCATCTGCATTACAAACAATTTAACCCAACTAGACTAAATTAGCTCCCTCCTATTATTAAGTATAGGCTTATATCAACAAGTTTTAATTTTGAACTCAATTTCAATGAAATTAAAGCAAACTTGTTCTTCTTTTCTGTAAGCTACTAAGCTACCAATTCTTCTTTTTTCTTATTTAATGCAGCCATAATTTTATAAGGGCTGGCCTAATTCTACAGTTGTAGACTTATTTTCTTATATATAATATCAATGTTAAAAACGGATATTTTTAAAATTTGAGTAGATAGTTCAAATGAACGTTCAGATTCGAAATCAGCACTAAAAAGGTTTGCTCAAAACTTCAGAAAGACTTATAACTTACCACAGATTCCAGAAATTGTATCTAGAAGACTGAGATTTGTTGTTGTTGTGATATGTTGTGCTTTAACAAAGCCTTAAAAAAACGTTTTTGGTTGTCTGTAACACTTATATATTTTAACAGTAGTAGGTACCTGTGGCGTGATGGTTAGTTAAGGTTCAATCCCTGCCTGTGTCACTTAAAAAAACCTTTTGTCACCTGGAAAATAGAAATGGCCAGTAACTAAAAACTTTTGCCCGCTTTCTCAATCATGAAATCGGGATGATCGATCAATACCATTTTAATGTTATTTTTATTTTTTTTAAAATAGATTATAATTTTTGTATTTTTATTTTTTTCAAACTTTTACACCATGTAACAAATAAAACAAAAATCAAGAATTTATGTAACAATTCACTGATGTCACCAACAAGTAGTACTAGAATGTGGCTTCTCAATACAACATAATGAGCATGTGGATTAGAGAGGTGAAGGCCTCTCTCAATCATAAAATGAATTTCATTGGGACAGGTATTTCACAAACAAAACAACCTCTACGCCATTTTTGAGTTCAAATTATAGAATGCAAAAACATATTTACATAATAAGTTTGAGTTTTGAAACTATTTTAAAATAAAATTGAAATATGTACTAACAAATGTGGAATTAAAGTCTTTAATATAGCTTGTTCGCGGTTATAACATTAAATGAATTGAAATGCACGTTGTTACATAAAAGTTTAATATTTTCTTTTGCTTCTGATTACAGCTGGTGAACTAGGTAATGCTGTTCAAGATGCTTTCGTCATTGCTGTTGAACAGCAGGCTCGCGAACGTTTGCAACGTCTATCGGCGCTCAAAAGGGTCACACCAGTTGATATGTCACAACTATCAATTAAGGTAAACACAAATTATAGACTTTTAAGTTCTTTAAAATTAGTGTTTTTGTTACTTTATTTTTTAAACAAAAAAATATGTTTGTAAGATATTTTGTCAACTATTATAGTTAAAAAATAAAAAGTGTTGAAGAATTTTAATTTTATTCTAAATGATGTTTAATTTTACTGTGTTTTTTTTATCAATGTACATTTTTTGAGAGTGACTTAATTGTTCCTTTTATTTAAAGCACATTTGCATTTTATATCATTCCTATTCTAGCTATTTTTAGCTATATGTTGGCTTAATATTTTTCTAGTCAATGAGCAAAATTAATTGTCTTTATTTGTATTATTAAATTAAAAAATTTAATGCTTTCCAATAAGACATTCTTTTGTGTCAGAAAGTTTCCATTTACTATCTACCCTTGACTTATTTCCTCCACCTCTTTCTATTACTTTTTCCTTTGATTGCGATAGTGTTTCGGTGTCGTCTGCAAAATCATTTTTTATTTCATGGCTCAAATCGTATCTTGAGAACCGCCGATATGGAGTTGTTTTCAGATCCTCAATCTCCGATCCCACTTATACAAACTCAGGAATACCTTAAGGGTGCCACCTTGGTCCTTTTTACTTGTCTGAACTACCAACGACGTTAATAATATCATTGATAATTCAACTGTCTCTTTTTATGCTGGTGACATGAAAATAACAAAGGCTATTTCTACTCCATCTGATTCTGTCTTACTCCAAATAATCTTCAGTCTTCACGATGTTACCATTAATTTTGTCTCTGTTCTATTCGTGACCTATGACATTTTGATTATATTATTAACATTTCTTGGCTTCATCAAAGGTTGGTCTAGAGAATTCTCGTATCCCAATGTCACAACATCCCTATACACCACCTTTGTTAGACCTCTACTTGAATACAAGGGAGCGTATCGGAATCCCGCTTTTTAAAATCCCGTTTTTAAAAAATCCCGAAAAAAAAGTTTTATAATCCCGTCTACTAAAATACCGATTTTTTTAAATCCCGTCTTTTAAAATCCCGATTATTCAAAATCCCGATCAATTACAATCCCGCTTTTTAAAATCGCATCAAATCCCGACAATCCCGTTTTTTTTTTTACAAAATACGTGCATTTAACTGAATAACAATAGGAGTCAAAGGTTTGAATGTTAAATTAATTGACTAATATATAATAATTACAAATAAAACTAATATATGCATAATAATATCGTAATTTGTTTTGTTTTTACCATAATTTTTGTTTACAATATTAATTCTTTCACAAACAAAATGCATCCCACAGCATATCTACCTCTCGATAACGGTCTTACTACTATCGTTGACTTTGTTAATTTGAGTTTGTTGTTTTGTTTTTGAAGAATACTGCTTTACTTTATATTTTAATTTTTTGACTAGCGGCCCGTCCCTGCTTCGCACGGGTAGACCTAAATAGGTACAGATATTATAGTTATAAGCATGCTAATTAAAACGACCATGAATCACTAAATTAGAAAACAATTTTTTGTCCTATCATTAATACTCGAAAGACATTTTATGGCTATTTTTTTTTACACCTTCGGTTGGTTTTAATAGGAATTTCTAAAAATGTCTATAGTAATCTAGTACTAAATATAGCCTATGTTACTCAGTGATAATGTAGCTTTCTAATGAAAAAAGAATTATTAAAATCGGTCCAGTACTTTTTGAGTTTATTCGTTACATACAAAAATACAAATCTTTCCTCTTTATAATATTAGTGTAGATATGTTATGTTTGTTAAAGGTTACAATAAAATAAATCAAGAAAAATACCTCATTTTTTAATTTGTTTTAATTTTTTATAATTTCGATTTTGCAATCAAAACTAGTTGTTTAATTCTTAAAAAATCGCGCGATTTGTTTTAATTGCGAAATCGTAATAGTAAAAAACGGGATTATAAGAAACGGGATTACAAAAAGCGGGATTATAAAAAATCGGGATTATAAAAAGCAGGATTATAAAAGACGGGATTTTTAGAAACGGGAATATAAAAACCGGGATATCGAACCCAACCGGAATACAATAGTCAAGTCTGGTCTCCCCATCAAAACTCTCAGTGCAGATTTCTTCAATTTGAACTTCGCGGTATTCCTTGGGGTGATTCTTAACACCTTATGAAAATCGTTTAAAACTAATTAATCTGCAAAACCTCCAAAAACCCCACGAAGTCGCTGATATTCTCATTATACACTAGCTTTTAGCAGGTACCATAGACTCACCATTTCTTCTAGGAAAGAATCCTATTTATACTAATCCAAAAGGAATGCCAGACATACCTCTCTCTTTCGTCTTTCTCATCACCATACAAATTATGGTCTTTTCAAACCTATTACAAGAATGCCTCCCTTAGCTAACAAGTGCATACCAATAAATAACACAAAAGACGAAGGTTGCCATTTTTAATGAAATGGACACCACTGCTACGATTGAATCTCCTTGTGTTTTTTTATGATCAATTACAACTTATGAATTCCTTCATAAGATCAAATGTATCTTAACCATGGCCTTGTCTAAAGGTTTTGAATCACAATATCTTTCTTTTTCAATATTTAAAAAAATAACACAAATTTGAATTAAGCAATTTTTGATTTTCCTTTGCAGCTAAATCAACAAAACAGCGTCAAAGGTGGCCAAACAACAAATCAAGATTTAAGTTTCCTCAAAGAAGCATCTCCAATTTATGTGACGTCGTTTACCAGTAATCACACAACAGCCGGAATATCGACGATAACAACAGCTACAGCGGCATCTATAGCTCCAACACCTTCGTCACTAGTTTTTACGCCACCAATAGCAAATTCAGCAACACCTTCGGACAAGAACGCCAATACTACAACATCAATAGCAGAAAAAGGAACAGTTACTTCAACAGGGTTGCCATCAACAGCAGCAGTTACCCTTATACCAAATCACTATCCAATTACAAACAGCATAAGCAATAGTTACGCACAAATTCATAAAAATTGCACAATAACATCCTCGAATGCAAGTCATCACAACAATGTGAGATCGATACAAACCTTTGCACCAACAATATACCATAACAACATTAAACAACCAGCAGCAGCACCAGCAGGTAAATATATCAACAAATTTACCTAACGAACTTATTTTGGAATGCATTCTTCAAGGAATAATTTTTATTTGAGTAGTTTTCATTCAATTTTTGCATTAAATGTCTAAGATTTGTATTTTCAAGACAATTCTATCCATCCATGGGATAATGTCCAATGTTTGTCCAAAAATGTCTTTTCTTCAAATTTCAATGGCCTTCTTTTTTAAATATTTACCAATATAAATTAATAAACTTCCCCTTAAAAGGGCTCGTAGTAACTCCAATGTACCACCATGGTTTGATTCACATCTCAAAAACATACAAAATAAAAGAAACAAAGTCTGGGTGAAATATAATAGGACAAGAGCTGATGAAGATTATGAAACTAACGACTATTTACTATTCTTTATATGAAAATTTCTGAAATAGAAAGTGCTATCTAATTCAGATAGTTTCTGGAAATTCGCAACTTGTAAAAAGAAAACTAGTGGCTACCCTTCCTCTTTCTCAAATTCATAGTCAACTAGTCATGATCCTAAGGTTATCGCAAACATGTTTGCAAACTTCTTCAAAGAAGCTTTCACAGATACAAACGATGATAACAGTTCTTACTTCTTTTCTTTTGAAGTAAATTTTTCTTTATTTGAATTCAATTAGTTTTGAAATAAGCGAAGATACTGGTGCGTAGAGTATCATGAAATTGTAGGAGTATTTAAGTCCAGGCTCAGATATTGTACCATCCTCCATCTTAAAAAAATGTGTTGCTCATTTATCATATCCGTTATGTGTTCTCTGTAATGAGTCCTTAAATTTGATTTTTCCTAATAACTGGAAATGTATTCTATTTCACGTCCTTTTGTTCAGATATTTTTGAAAAACGTGGACAAGTCGATTGTGTATTTACTGATTTTGACAAGTTGTGTCACAAAACATTTTCATACTTTTATTTCATAATTAGTATTCGGATGAATTTGTTGTAAGTTCTGACGTCCCTCAGGGAAGCCATTTAGGTCCAATTTTATTTATAAATTACTTGGTTTCGATCATAAAAAATTCGTCCATCCTTTTTTAAGCTTTTCAAAAGTCTAAAATCAACTTCTTACTGTTTACTTTTGCAAGAAAACTTGTTAATATTTAGGTAACGTTGCAATAAATATCGTCTCGTTTTGAATGTTGACAAGTGTAAAACCATGAGTTTTACACGCAAAAAAGTTCCCTTTGATTTTAATTATACGTTTGATACCTGTCATTTAAGTAAAGTTTCTGTTATTTCTGTTTAAGGTGTTTTCTTGACTCCAAGTTAACGTTTAATGAGCACTTAAACTACATAGTTAAGAAAGCAAATAGGGTCCTAGGATTCATAAAGAGATTCGGTCGCGATTTCCGTGACCCTTACGTTCTTGAGGTTCTCTTTGTTTCATTTGTAAGAACTATACTTGAATACAGTTGTGTAGTTTGGTCACCTTTATACTCCGTTCATATAACAAGACTTGAAGCAATTCAGAAAAGATTTATGCGTTTTTGACTTCGTTTTCTTACATGGTCATATGAACATACACTTCCCCCTTACTCTCATATGAACATACACTTCCCCCTTACTCTTAAAGGCTTGCTTTAATAATCCTTCCAACACTCACCAGTCAAAGAAAGTATTTGCATTTTTGTTTTATAGTTGGATTTAATAATAGGTCAATATCATCTCATCATCAGTTCTTAAATCAGTCAGTTAAATTTTAGTTTTAGTCGTTCAAGTATTGTACTACAGCAACAATTGCGCCCTATATATATAATATATTTAGTAGATCAAACTATGGTGCAAACAGCCCCCTCAATCAATTGATTTCAATATTTAATAGATTTTACTTTTTTATAGAGTCGTAGTAGAGCATTAAATTTAAAACTATGTTCTTTAACAGCTTAGAATAATTTAATTAGATTATAAGTATTGTTCCCGTTAGTATTTAACGAATTGAAATAAATAAATAAACTAAACAATCTTGTTCTTAGAAGAAAGTAAAGTGACTGTTACTCAGTTGCCAACACAGTTATCAGCAATAACTACAACAATTAGCACCTCAACAACATCATCCTCATCTTCTTCAGCTGTGGGTTCAACTAATCCATATGGTGTTAGTAATTATCAGCATAATAACCAAATTATAATCGGAAATAGTTCAGGACTAAGTGGCGGTAATAATTTAATCAACAATTACACCAGCAGCGGTAGCGGCAGTGGCGCTGACGGTACAATACAAAAACACCCTCACAACATAGTTGCTTGCAATAATTTTACCAATTTAAAAACACACGCAGTTCTGGTGGATGCTTTAGATACATCAACGGTATCAACATCACTCACTGTTGACACTCCAATTCACAACCAAGTTCAACAACATCCGCATCCACAATTGCAACAGCAACAAAATTATGTGAGATCGAACAACATTCAAATAAATAATACATGTAGTAATAATTTAATAACTAATAATAATAACATTAACAACTATAACAATAACAATACAAACAGTAGTGCTTTTATGAATAATAGTATAATATGTAAAAACAACAATAGCAATATAACAAGTAATTTTGGAGCTAGCGATAGCACCAGTAATACAACAACTCAATCGCTGTTAGAAGTTAGTGCATTAACAACTAGTTCCGGTTCCACATTGCCACTTGATTATGGTCGAAGTGATCGGGATTCATTAATGCCAAGTTGTAATCCACCCAGACGTGAAGTAAGTTTCTTTTTTTAGTTTCAAATTTTAATATTTGTATGTTGTATAATATTACTAAGACCTAATCCTAATTTTAGTAATAGGAAAACATAAAAGTTTCACTTCCAAACTTATACATCTAAAATATACATGAAATCCATGAACAAGCTTAATAAATATTTTTTGACATTTATAAATGTCACTTATCTAACTTAACTAAAGCCATTTTAAGTTAGTGTTTTAACAACTTTATAAATCAAGAACACTTTATAAATGAAAAACCATAAATCATGAACGAGGATAATCTTAACTTTTAGTTAATTCCATCTTCGATTAATTAAAGTATATGGATGATATTGAAATTGGTATTTAAAAATCGAAAATTATTAAATTTCAGATTGAAAGCCAACATAAAATTTAAAGTTTTTGTGTTGCTCCAGAAGAGTACCCCCCACAGAACGGTTATTTTGTTTATAAGTTTACTCAAGAACTATTCAACCGATTTCAATAATATTTTCTTCACAAGCTCTTATACTGTCTCAATAATATTTGATGATCAAAAACTACATTGTTTTTGTTTTTGATATACAAAAATATTAATTTTTTTTTCGAAATTCGATGTCTTGAAAATGGGTCATAATTTTTTTACGAAATTAAAATTAAAAACGTATTTTAATAAATTCTAAATAACTGCATACCAAAAGTATTTTTAAATTTAAATTTAAAAATTGTATACATAAAAAATAAATTTAAAAAAAATAAAATGCACGACTGGGTCGCACGAACTTGCTCCTGTATTCAAAGAGTCTGTTTAAAAAAGTATCTATGTATATAAGATTTAAAAATATACCTGTAAAATAAGTTTGTCTTCAAAGATATAAATGCCATTTTATAAATAAAAAAGCCCTTGATTTTCCAAAAAAATTTTTCGAAAATCGTTAGAGCGGTTTTTTTTTTAATTAATTTTTTATATATAAAATTTTTCAATTTTGTTCTAAAAATATTTTTGGTATGCAGTTGTTTAGTGGTTGTAAATATACGCTCTACATTTGAATTTCGTAAAAAAATATTAACCCATTTTTGAGATATAGAGTTTTGAAAAAAAAAAAATTCAATATTTTTTTAAAAATCCAAACAAAAAAAATTACACTTTTGATAATCAAATATTGTTAAAGCAATATAAGAGCTCGTTCAAAAAAAAATTATTGAAATCAGTACATATGTTGCTGAGAAAATTAAAAAACAAAATAACGGTTCTATGAGCGGTACCTTTCCTGAGCAATACAAAAATATGTTTTTCTTATTAAAAGAAGCTAAGTTAAAAAATAAAATTTTAGAGAAAATTAAAAAAAAATCTATCGGTTTGTTTTTGAGAAAATTCGAATTATCGTTTTTTGACCAAAAAAATTGTATGGGGGCCACTGTTAGTTTTGATCTTAAAAAAAAATGAAAAAAACGCCTAACGTGAATCTGCTCAAAACCTTAACTTCCAGGTTTGAACTCAATCGACCCAATGGTTTAGGCTGTAGGAGCGTGGACAGACAGAAACAATTTTGCACGAATGCAAAACTTGCCATATAGTTCCTATATGTCGCAAGTAAAAACGCTCTAACGATTTTCAAATAAAAATTTTGAATTACATTTTTAAAACCAAACTTTTTTTAATGGTACATTATTAAATCTTAAAATACTGGAAATAAAGGGTTATCCATTTTGCGGTTTCAAAAGTAAACGTAAATAAAACACATAAAATATTTGTTTCATTATACATATTTCTTTTTTATAATAAAGTTTTAACGATGACATTATATGTATGTGAAACACTACATCATCTATGACCACCACGCGAATTGTTGCAAGCATCGATTCTTTTGAGATAATTTTCGACTACTTTTTGACATTATATTGGGCCGTATCTCAGCCATAACTTGACGAATGTTAGTTTTTAAATGCTCAAGAGTTAAAAGTTTATCTGCATAAACACGGTCTTTCGCGTAGCCTCACAAAAAAATGTCCAGCGGTGTCAAATCACATGATCTTGGTGGCCAGTTGTTATCACCACGACGCGGCGAGAAATTACGCAGCCAGGAAATGTATGTTGCAATAAAGCCATATTCGCTCGAGTTGTGTGGCATGTGGCACCGTCTTGTTGAAACCACATATTTTCCAAGTCGTATTCTTAAATAGCAGGCAAAAATAAGTCGGTTATTATATAACTATAACGCTCCGAATTGACGGTGCCAGGCCAGTCGTTTCATCGTCGTTTTCGAAGAAGTAAGGCCCAATCACACCTTCGGACTAGAGAGCGCACCAAACCGTAACTTTTTGTGGATGTAATGGGCTCTCTTCAATTAGTTGAGGATTCTCAGAACCCCAAATACGACAATTTTGTTTATTAACATATCCACCGAACGAGAAATGTGCTTCGTCGCTGAAGAACGGCGATCGCCGTCCACCGCCTGTTGTTCAAGCACCCATTCGACGTATCTACGACATTGTGAAATGTGGCTTCAGTTGTTGTGTGCGAGCTGGACTTTATATGGATGTAGGTAGATCCAAATGCAAAATACGTCATAATGTGCCGTAAGACAGTCCTAATTCCTAAAAACGACAAGGAATGAACACATTCGGGTCTTCGGCAACACTTTCACAGCAGCGATATTTCCAGTGGTACGAGCGAAACGATGATGCACAGGCCTTACAATATCTGTAACAAATCCAGTCTCTTGAAATTTCTTCACAATTTTTTCAATTGTTTGCGTAGTTGGACGATTATGTAAACCATAATCTCCTCTTTAAACACGATATGTGACTGTGACAGAATCACCATTTTTGTAGTAGGTTTTAACAATTTTTATGCGTTGTGCGATACTTAAGCGATCCATTTTCATAAATGTCAGACTTTAAACTAAAAAAAAAAAATTGGTTTAACATCTTAGTTTGACAGATGTCGAAACCGCAAAATAGATAACCCATTTTTTTGAAAATTAGACCGAAATCTTGTGTTTTCAAACAAAAAAATCATAAAAAAAAAGATATTAATCTTTAGTTCTGTTGCATTCGCCACGAATAAAACAAATTTTGTTTGGTTAAGCCCAAATTTACCAATGAAAAACTCCTTTTGGTTAACATTTTGACATAATTAAAAGCAAATACCTACTTCTTTTGCGTTTCCGATAACATACAGTTAAGCTATGAGGATCAATGTCTTTTGTTTTGTTTTAGTCAAAAACCGAATATTTATCTTTAATTACCTATACCTATATTTTTTGCATATATTTAAAGTTAACCTATTGTTCTATTTGTGTAGTTATTAATAGCATTTGATGAAGGTGATGTAGTAGATGGTGAAATTGGAGCAGATGAAAGTTTACGAGCAACCGCAGCTGCATTATATGAACATTTACATAGTAGTCAAACGAGCATATCAAAAGGACGTACCGAAATTTTATTGGGAGATCAATCACTACGACAGGACTTAAGGTAAATTGATTATATTTTGAAGCACTTTAAAAATATTTATTTCTAAAAGTTAGTTAGATATGTTTATAAAATCAAATTCAAGGTGTGTTAGAGTTTGGATATTCGTTAAAAAAAATTTGGGTGTTTATGTATTGTTGTAACAAATAATTGGATAAAACATATTGATTGGGATGTTTCAACGATATTTATCGGCTTTTATAAAATCTAAGAAACTACTTTCTGAAAGGTCTTCGAGTCCTTCAAGATTAATGAAAAAGTATATTTACTTATATCTCGCTGGGCAGTGGCATAGGAAGTGAGTATAGTATATCTTTGTGCTTTTCCTCGTCACTAGACTCTTTCCATATGTCGTCGTTACTAAGCCACAATTTCCTCCTATTCTGTGAGCTTAGAACCGTAGGTGATACTAATTTATAAGCTTCGATTGTTGGGCAGAAAAGAATTTGAATGCTTATGGGCTATCAATGAATATGGTGATAACAGCCTGTGAAAGAGCAATCATTGCGACCTGTTTTGCAGCGTATGTTGCTGATATTCCTCAGCTTGATATTTAGTCAGTATAATATAGATATTATTGACCCATTTGGGTGTGGTAAATTGTCCATAAAGATGTTCAGACAGGGTGGGCGGTTTGTAATCTGTGCTCACATTTTTCTCTATGTATTTCTGTAGAATCTGTAAAGATTGGCTAGTTTCCCAGGAATTGTTTTGGCTGAGCCGTAAGATACTGTTTTTAGAGGTTTCTTGTAGGTATGAGTCCAGAATTGAAAGATTGAATACTGCTTCCAGTTCTGGAGTCGGAAGGATCCTTATCGCTGCCGTTATGCCTGTACATACCATTCTGTGGATGTTTGTGAGGGTTTTAATTTTTGTTTAGCTTTTTCTAACGCATTCCACAATACTATGTTACCATAAGTGAGAACTGACCTAAAAATTCGGTCCCCAGTTTCTATTGAAAATCCTTCTTCATGAATAGAATGCGATCTGAGAGTGACCTTTGAGGCTATTAGTTTTTGATTGACCCTACTTTTCTCTAGTACCGAGCTTTTAAACAGTACTCTTGCCAGATTATATAACATGAAGATGTTCATATTAATGGATGCGCAATTATAGATGTATCTACCTAACAATGTTTATAGGTATATATTATAAACTATATACTAAATGTGATCTTATCTGTCATATAATTATGACGTCTATGCATATTTATATCTGATCCAGAATAAAAGACATCTTGAAATTGCTGATACAGCTCGTCGTTGGTCGTTCCAAATCAGCGCCTTAACACTCTGAACGTATATTTTATTTTCACAACGTTATGATACCAAATATCAGTAAATCCGTCAAGTGCAATGCTAATGCATTCATAGCATATTTTGTATTTTATTTTTCCTTTGAATCTCTCTTTTCTACATCAATATCTATCCCATATCCACATACACCTCCTCTGTACTCTATCCCTCTGGCAACAAGACTATAACCCATGTGCACAAACAAACAAATGCATTAATACACATACACATACACATTGACGTTTGTTCATATAAAACAAAAAGATCTACCTGTTTGGAATATTGTTCCCCTATACCATTTTCTTACCTGTTGCATTTCTATCTTTGTGCTGCGCACGTACTCTCATCCATGAATTGCCTCAGGTGCAGCTACACGAAGTAGATACTACCTTTAACAAAACAACAACCAGATACACACTCATACACTATTATCGGTTCAAAATACTACAAACTACAATACAATGCCTATAACAAAACAATCGGTAAGAGCGATCTCTACTAGGAATTTCCAAGGCTGTATCTAGAGAAAGGTGAGTCCACAATCAAGCTATGCTTTCTGTTACGAAAATCCTCTACAGAAAATTGGTGTATAAAACCATTACAACAAAAGTTGAACACATCTAGAAATGAATTGTTCATATAAAAATTTAATTTTAAATTGTAACAATTTTTAACAACATTTTCTACAATACTCTTTTCAATTTTAATTTGCAGAATATTTGTCTTTCACTTTTTATATTATTGACTTAAATAAAAGCTTTCATATGGTTGCTGTATTGAGCACTGTAATTTGATACAGTTATGTCATAAATGTCAGCAGGATTACCAATTGCTTCTTACAATTTCATGAATAAACACGGATATCAAAAAAAGAGGCTTAGATGCGATCCACACTGGTAATTTCCCTTCCTGTTTGTCGATTTGTCTTGCTTGAAACTTCAACAAAATGTGAATAACAATATTTTTTGGGAGATAAATAATTTGAAGGCAATATCTTTCTTTGTTCTCCTAAAACGTGAGTCAAAAACCATTTCTTATCAGTTTTTTGTTGTTTTGTGTTTTATAAAAAAAAGTTGTCAATTGAATTTTTCTAAAAAATTAACTTAAAATCACCAAGAATATTTTAACACAGAATAAAATCGTTTTGAAGTCAATACCTTCATTTATTTACGAGATATCGAGATTCGAACATCAATTTTTACGAATTTCGCGTACCATTTTTTGCAGATTTTAATTTGTATGAAAAAACAGACAGTCGGATTTTTATAAAATTTTTACTGACTGTCGAAAACTATGAAATTAGTTTGAAGTCAATATCTTTAATTTTTGAAAAGATTTTTAAGTTGAAATTTAATTTTTACCAAATTGTAGTAATATTTTTTGTAAGTTTTTTATAAATTGTCAATTCGATTTTTTTCAAAATTTGACTAGGTGTCAAAAACGTTGTTCTTCGTTGCATAAAATTATTTTGCAGATGAAATCATTTTTTGTTCGTAAAATATTCGAGTTGACAGTTGTTTTGTTTCAATTTTTTTTTTTTTTTTATTTATATCAGTTTGGTATCACGTCGCAATATATAATACAAAATTTAATTCAAGTCGCGTTAATGTTTCGGGAGATATTTTGGGTTAACCATAGTTTTTTTAGAATCCTTTCTGAATCTTTCTGCTTTATTATGCATAATAATATTTATTTGTATTCAATATCTCCACTGGTTCTTTAGATATGGGCGACAAAAAAGACGACGACACACGCACACAAACATCTCTTTTAAAATCTTTTATTTAGTCTCTAGGAACCTTGAAACGTCGAGAATTGTCGAAAGTTTTAATTCGACATATCGGACCGATTACAATAGGTTCCTATGGGAAGTTAATAACGTTTTTCTTCCTGAATACCAAAGTCATTTATGATCTTTTATTTTATATAACCGCAATTTTCTAAAAATCTTCCGTCTTGTATTTTCTAATATCGTAAAGTATGTTAGTTGTGTCAAAAATGGTCTGCACTTCACACTTGTGTTCTTCAAAGAATTTCAAGTCATTTAAAATATTAAACAACTTAACATAACATCAAATTCAATTTAACGTTAACTAGTATTCCACTGCACTATCTATAAGGCAATTTTTTAAATTGAGTGCCAAATAAATACAAGAAGGCAGCATTGTGTTTGAAAGTTCTCTTCCATAAGGCTTGTGCTGGAATTTCGAATTGAATAGAGTTCCGGAGAGCCCGGCCGCTGCTGTGCTACTTGTCAATCACATTTTTATTTACTTCAGGAATTTATACAAAATATATTGTACAAAAACAAGGTAAGTACTTAAAAGTACATACATTTCAGTATAATTTACTCATTTACAATTATTCTTAAAACTACTTTTTAAACATAACGATGTTACAAGTATGATTTGATGGTACCTATCTTTGATTTGTTAACAAGAAGTCAAATTTATACGAACACCTCCCGCCTTGAAGTTCGTGGTACGGCCTTGATCATTGTTTTATGTTGTTGGTATGTATATGTGCGAAACCATCCGTATCGCCGCCGCCGCGCCACCGTACCGCCCGACCGCCCCGCCTTCGCCTGTTCTTACTTTTTTGTTTTTGTATTGTTTATGTTTTGTATGCTTCATTCCTCATGTACTCAATACTCATATGCTTGGAATTGCTCATGCAATGCTTAAACTAGTCGACTCTCTTACACATGGCAGACTATCAACTTGACTTATATTTGTGTCTTCTTCACTTCCTCTTTAAACAAAGCTTAACTATACATTCAACTGTTAAAAATAATGCCTTGGCACTGGAACCAACAGTCAGTCCGGGTCCGCGACGTCAACACAACAAATGACGACACTAAACATTGGGCTCCCCCATGTGCTAATAGAATAGATAAACATAAGTTCCCTCCCTTCCTTACCTGAGCTACCGTTCTTCATTTTCTGTGTATGAATTTAATTCAAGTGACTGGTTAATACGCTTCAGGAAGAGTTCCTAACAAAGGAAATTTTATACAGCGTTCTGAAATTAAATCATAATTATCTATCACATATTGAAATACTTTTCGAGCCGTGCACCTGTGACAGTTCAAGTGTTAAAATTAAAATTCCCCTAACCATTTTGAAGTAGCATAAAATAACTTCCCCTCTTGTCCTTTGTTTTGGAATAAGAGATTTAAAAAAACGGATTTTTATTTGTGTGGTTAGAAGAAGAAGTTATCAGAAATTGAATGTTTAATTGGGAAATAAATAGCTAGCTGTTGTTTTACGTGCCTTAAATTATACTCAGGCAAAAACAAAAAATAAATCCCAAAGTCCGACGATGCATCATCAAAAGTCGTGAGTGCAAGTGAAACTACTGTACATAAAATCAATTATAATTAATTTTTCATTTATATTATATCTATAAATAAAGATAGATTAATATCTCAGGTACCTTAGCTACCTGCTTAGTAAAACAAAATAAAACCAAGCAAATCCAGCAGCAAGTGAAGCAAAATTATAAAATTTAATCAGAAATACAAATCAGCTGCACACAATATACCAACTACTAAGTATGGCATGCCATTCGAAATTACTTTAAATCGAATACCATTCGTTTAGTTTTTGCATTTAAAGTGAAATTATCGTGCACTGTCTAGTGTCTCGAGACCGCGAGAGATGTGATACCTAACCTACCTACTTTCTAATTATTATTATTGTTCGGAATATGTTACTTTACTCGCATTCGTAGTTGTGGAATTCAAGTAAGAGATTCAATTCGTTTTTAATATAAATTAATTCAGAGAAGTGTGATAAACCGTTTCAAACCGTCTTCAAAAACATTAAAGATAAATGGATTAAGTGAGATCGATTAAAAAGAAAAAAAAATATCTAAAAGCCAGATAGCCAATTTGAAAAACATGAGGATCCTAAAGCATTGGTAAGGACATTGTTTTTGACAAGTATCAGTTTAAAATAAAAAAGTAATATAATTTGAATTATTGTATGTAAGTGTCATTCATGTCCCCATTCACAAATTTTAACATTTTTGTTCCTATTACTGAACCAAAAATGATCTCCCTTAATTAAAGTTATGCATACATCAACAAAATAACAAATCTTATTTTTAGTAAGATAAAATGTTCCAACTTTAGGTTCTTAAGTTAAGCTGTTGAAGGTCCATACCGATGCCTTAAGTTTGAATTCAAAGATATTTTGCGTCTGAAATATCTTTTTTAATTAAATATATTGGCTGATAAAAATTGATTTTCGATTCAAGTAAATTTTTAAAAAATTAAAATATTGGCTTCAAACTAATTTCATCTTATAGAAAATATTGTTTTCGACGTTTAGTAAATTTTTATAAAAATCCGACAGTCTGTTTTTTTCATAAAAATTAAAATCTACAAAAAATAGTACCCAAAATTGGTAAAAATTGATATTCGATTCTCGTGAATAAGGTATTGAGAAGGTATTGATTTCAAAATGATTTCATTCTGTACTAAATTTTGTTTTTAACATAAGATATTGTTCTTAGAAAAATCCAATTTGTATTTGTTTATAAAAGAAATAAAAACTTTCAAGAAATGCTTCTAAAACTTATAAAAACAGATTTTGAATCCAAACTATTTCATTATATGCAAAATATTGTTGGTAATTTTTAGTTAATTTCTTGGACAAATTCAACAGACAACTTTTTTAACCAAACACGAAAACCTACAAAAACAACAAAAAAAACGATAAGATATGGTTTTCGACTCAAGTACATATTAGGAGAAAGAAGAAAGATATTGACTTCAAATTATTTATCTCACACAAAATGTTGTTATGAATATTTTGTTAAAGTTTTAATCAAGACAAATCGACAGACAAGATGGGAAGTTATCAGTGTGGGCCGCATCCCAGCCTCTTTTTCACAATTTGTTTCAAAAAATCTGGTTGTGCGGTTTCAATGGTGCCTTGCATATTGGCTTTCAATGCTCCAAGAATTCCTGATTTTTCGACATAAATCAAAGAGTTTACCAAAAGACCTTAACTTGATGGGTACCTACGTGAATTCGTTTTGACTTTATTTTTAAATTCTAATTTCATCTTTTAATCACGATATTTCAGAAATTAGTCGAATATTTCTAATTTTTATAAAAACTTAGTGGGTGGTATAATTTAAAAAAAAAAAACTGTTAGATGATGTATTGTTTGTTGATCTAAGATAGACTTGGAATACCTATATTTCCTAAACTAAAACGCATCCAAAAATCTAAAGATAAATATATGCACATAAACCACTTAAAAAGGTTTACCATCCACACTTCAAAGGTGTGTCGTACGCATTTAAATTGATCTACCTATACATGACATGACACACCTCATTTTGATTCCTTTTGATTCATTTTTCATTTACATATGGTATATTTGTTTTATAATTTGTTTCCTGTCTGTCAATAAATATCACACCCACTAAATTTACATACATACCATACCTACATGCATCACGTCTAAATTTTAATCTGAAGCAGTGATTTTAAAGTTTGCTTGCAAATATCGCCGTCACCAGCAAAAGTCAAAAATAAAAATGAAAAACCCAGTCTGATCAATGGAGACCTAAAAATAGTTAATTCAGCTTAATTTGGATGGATGAATGTGACTTGACAAGAAATTTTCTGAAACCAAACCCCGAATTAAACTGTATTCTTCTTTAATTATTATGTAAGTGGCATCAAATTGTTTTTCTTCGTTTTCACGGTCATTCGAGATCGCTAAATAAAATTACTTAACAGCATTTAGAGACCTGGTATTTAGGGAGTGGATTTTTAAGACACGTGAGACTACTGCAAAATATGTAAATATTTTTTGTTTTTTCTGTCTAATTTATGGTACAAGTGAAGAATGTATACATTTTTAAAATAATTATTATATATTTTTATATCTTGTTCATAATATTATTTGGGGAAAACATGATATATGTTAAAAATGTCTCTATTTTATAGTTGCAATGAAATATGACCAATAACGCTAGTTGATACCAAGTTGGTATAGATTCGAAAAAGTCCAAATAACGGTGTTTTATCAATCAAAAAATTTGAAAAAAAAATTGTCACCTCTAATATTTTGCAAACAAAGAATGATTTACAAAGAACTGTCGTTCAGATGTTAGATACTTTAACGGGGGAATTAATAAAAGGCAAGACCTATTTTAATTGAGATAGGTTATTTTATTAGACAAATCAACTGGTTGATAGGTTAGAAGTATGTATATCCGAAATAAAGATTCGAAAACAGAGAAGACTATTAAAAGATATACTTAAGAGGTTTTTTCAAAGCTGTGATACAAGATCAAAACGCACGCCGTAGCCCGTAGACATACCGTACCGCACTATTAACTGCAACAGTTAGTTTTCTTTTACTTTCGTAGTCAGAATTGCAACAAATGTCACATCTATAAGTAGCTAAAGGCATTATAAGTGTTTACACAGGTAATGAACGTATTTTTAGGGATCTATTGTACCTCTTGTGTAGACCAAAGTGGACTGAGAACACCGTATGTATTGCCAACAATATAATCGATGTGATTTTTCCAAGTAAGTGTTCGGTTGAAAACTACACCTAAGGTTCTTTGCAGTTTCAACGAACTCTATACAATAAGAATTTAAAATGATAACAACACATTCTGATTTAAATGGGTTTAGCACTAAACCATGATTGTCCAACCAGCTCTTAATAACTTAAACTGCCATAAGTTAGATTAGTCCCAACGGACAACTTGTATATAACTGAGCATCATCAGCGCACTAACGAATTGTGCAGTGTTTTACAGTAGAAGAAAGATCATTGACATACATTTAAAATAGCAGGGGACCCAGAATAGATCCCAGTGGTACTACTACTATTTAATACAAATTCGGAAAAAGCTTTATTGAGTTCGACAGCTTGTAGTCTATTGGTTAAGTAAGAGTTTATTAATCGGACTGCACTAGAAGAAAAGTAAAACTAGTTTAAGAGTGTTTCACAAAGTAAAAGAATGGTTTACCATATCAAATGCCTTTTAAAAGTCCAAATAACTAAAAGTGTTATATACTGAAGATCGATGGCCTTTCGAATATCCTATGTGATACTTATTAATGCTGTAATACTACTATTTTTCTTACGAAAACCGGACTGCTCTTGGAAGTTTAATTTTTTAAATTTGGTAAAACCTTTAAAAAAATCCAATTGACAGTTTTTTGTTAAAAATAATTAAAACCTTCAAAAAATACTACAGAATAATGTTAAAAACTGAACCACTCAAAAACGTCGTTAATGAATAAAGGTATTGACTTTCAAATAATTTTATTCTATGCAAAATATTGTTCTTAAAATAAATAAAATGAAAACATTCAAGAAATGCTACTATAATTGGTAAAAAATTGGTTTCGACTAAAAATTTAGGGAACAATAAAAAATATTGAAATGAAACTCATTTTGTTATATGCAATATATTTTTGTTAACTTTGATGTAATTTTTAAGAGAAATCCAATTGATAACTATTTTACAAAAAGCGAAACTTTTTTACAAAAAGCAAAACTTTTTTACAAAAAGCGAAACTATTTTATGAACAAGGAAAGATATTGACTTCAAACTTTTGTTGTCTTACGGAAAATGATGTTTTTAATATTTTTTAAGACTTCTAAAAATATCGACGGACGGGCATTATTGATAAGTTATCAGTATAGGTCGCTTCTTAGCCCCTTTTTTCATATAAGTTTTTTACTTTATTACAAGTTAAAAACTGATTTGGATTCTATTAATTGACTTTGTTTCATTACACCTTGCCATGACTGAGAAAATTTGTATATGTAAGGTTATTTATTTAGTGGTTTCAAGTTGGAAGCGCTTGCATTTGACAACTGCCATTTACTATACCCAAGAGTGGTGATGCAAAGGTTGGCACTTTTTGCTAGCTTTTACAACAATATTATATTCATATAAGACATTTCCTAAACAAGTTCAAAATTCTAGCTCAAACAGATAGCTTGGGTGTAAATGTGAGCAAGTAGTATTTTTAATGTCACACACAATGTCGAGTTTTTGTCATTATTATTCTATGCGCATTCAATGATTCTCCAAGTCAATTGTTATTATTATTATTTCTGTGTGTTTTATCTTTCAAACGTGTACTGATCTGCATAAGTCTATGTATTTATATATTTTTACTTAATGAGTTGTTTTTAGAATTAAGATATTCTTGATTTTAAATAGCTTTGCAGTTACTTATTCCTTCTTAAAAACACTACCACATTCCCACTTGAATGACAAAATCCCTTTATCTAAGTCAAAAATCAAAAAAAATACCGAAATTAAAAATTTTCGCAAACATTGTTTCATTTATGTAAGTTCGTCTTCAACCGAAATACATAAAGCCACGTTGAATCTGTTTAACTCTTACGCAATTTAATGCTAAAAACAAAAGCCTTAAAAGAAAGTGAAAATGAAGTAATTCGTCAACCGATGCTTTGGCTACTAATTTTTTTCATTGGCTATCATGAATCTGGCCCTGACTACTAATATGTTCCATTCATTTGTGTAATGAATTCATCTGTACATATGCTTAATGCTTCAATTTGATTTGTTTTATTTATTAATGGAAGAACCACTTATTGTGTTATAAATAATTTTCTTTTTATGTTGAATTATGATCTGAGTGTTTCAAATAAAAAAGGGTTCTGAATTTACTTAGGACGAATAGAATTCGATTCGTAATATGGTTTAGAAATGACATAACTCTTGTAGACATATCTGGCCTGTATAGTGCATGGCCTCTGGGGTAATATGAAGTCCTAGAGTACGCAGATAGGCCCGAGACGTTTGACTCATTGAAGAGAATATTAGACATGCTATTGCTGACATAGGGCCCTATTTACTACATTAATGGCAAACCCTTATCTTTATAATGAAGCAACATATTAAACTATAATATTAAGTTATATGCTTTTAATTATTATCTTCAAAACCAAACGTCTTAAAAAAACACCCTTTACAGAGTTTCTTTTTCTTTTTTAAAAGTACTTTATTTCACAAATTTAAACAATAACTTTGAAACTTTGCATACATCCAACGTCGAAAAAAAGAAAAGAGGTTAAATCTTCTCTGGGACTTAGTTCGCCACGACATAAATGGTACAAATTATCTAGTCAAAATGACACTCAACTTTTATTGATTGAATATAGCTCATCAGTTAATGAATTTAAAAATTAAATACATATATACATGCGAGTACTTAATTGTAATTTAAATTTTGTCTTTATTTTTTCTTAACCATTTTAGGCCCCGTCGTCGATCGGGTTCGAGTATTGTTGTGATTGATGGTGATGATCTAAAGCCATGTCTGCCTGACGATTATATAAGTAATCAACATTATCGAACGCATTCAGATACTAAGGACATAGATCCAACAATGTTGACTATGATTTCTACAAATCAAGACAAAGGTTAGTACATTTTAGTTTGTTTATTAAACTTTATTCTTATTTTAAATACAAAATATATTTATTAGGTCCCCACCGAGAGATGGCAGTAGATTGCCCCGATACGTTTGTTGCACGCAACAAAACACCTCCAAGATATCCACCACCTCGTCAATCTGTAACTGGAACAGCAATGATGATACCAGGTTCAGCACCCGGTCAAACAGTAACCGTACCACAAATTTCAACACTCAATAATTCCGCTGTTCAGGTAAATGCAAATTTAATGTTGTGTGGTAGTGGTAAACTAACTATTGCATTGCATTCCGAAAACGATCAAACTCACAATCATCAACACGACTCACATCACATCAATCATCAATCTAACAATCATCAAAAACAAAACGTTGATAACGAATTCATCCAAAAACAAATGAAAATCGATCAGTACACCATTTTAAACAATAACCATCCACATCAGCTGCAACAGGCACAGCCACAACACCATTCAATTAAAACACGAGATGAACAACACCAAACACCACAAAAACACAATAATTTGAGTTTAAGTAGTGCAAGTGGTAATGATAGTATGGGGGGTGACCAGGTCGGGATCGGGAGTAAGTCGGATAAATTGTCTCTTGACTTGGAACCCTTGTCTGATCTCTATCAAAAAAGTTCGTCGTTTTCTTTTGATGATAGCAGCAAAGAATCCTTCGATTCGATTAGTTACATTCAGCTTCAGAACAATAATAACATGATTAAGGCCGCTAATGGTTGCATGTTGCTTTCCAATACTACGTCTTCTTGTGGTGGATCGCTAAGCACCCGCAGTTCTTTCTCTGGGGAATTGGCCACGCCGGAGTATGAACTGCGCGAACTTAAGCCGAAGGGTTCGATCCGCAAGCATCGCGAGATGCCTGTAGACGTGCCCGATAGTTTCATTGAGATAATCAAAGGCCCACCACGCTATCCACCACCCGTACGTCTGTCGTCGCCTTCGTCATTAGTTTCAATTGTCAATACGGCCAACACTGATTCCCAGCACAATAGCTCAAATGAATTATTATCCGGTCATGGTCATGCCAAAAACTCGTCCTATACCACTTTGGTGACAACATCGTTGTCGTCTTCACCGTTGTCTTTTGCGTCGTCGTTGGCACTATCAATCAATACCAATAATGACGTTTCAAACATTACGCGTTCATTGTCTTCGTCGTTTTCGTCTTCAACAAAAACTGCATCAACAACGGCCACAGCAACAGCTACATCCAAGCGCCCACCACAAATTGTCAAAGAAGTAGTAAAAGCAAAGACTTCAATTTCTTCGTCTCAAGGATCAACTGAAAACCAGAAGCCTCAGCCCCAAGTGGCTGTAAGGCGAAATCATGAGGTATTTTATTTATTTTCGTTATGTATTTTTTTTAGTTTTTTTTTTCCTTTACTTTCGTTAAGTCCTTAGTTTTTGAAATAGCTGCTGTTTCCAACGAATATATTATGAGAAGTCATTTCCTTTTTCGAAGGAGTCAAAATATAACAGATAAATCATTTAAATAATATTAATTAAAAGCCCGGCAGTTTACAACTTATTAATCTACCTATGTACAAATTAATTTTCTTTAACCTAACAAGTTTTATCTTTTATGCATTTCTTATAATTTATTTGTACTGAATTTTTAAAATGTAGTTACAGATAAGAAATATACATTACCTGCATAGTGCATATACATACATAAATGCTCCCAAAAATTAAATTACATGTACATAATTGTAAGTTAAATCCAGGTGAATTATTTCCTTCTTTGTATAAAGATTTATTATTTTTGTTTCCTTTTTACTACTATTTATGTTTATAACATGTAATTATTTGATCAGTTTGCGTTTATATAAAGCACCGAAAACTACGACCTACCTGCCAGTATTTCCGTCGTATGATTTTCGTCATTTAAATATGTACCCTGATTTATTAGTCTTTTAAATTTAATTTCAAATTTGTCTCTCTTTTATTATTCTGTGTTACCACATATTTCATTGAAAAATACTGAATGTTATCTTCCTCAACCTAAAGAAAATGCACGAGATTCGCCAAAATTTCATAAACAGTGGTACGGGTTTACGACCCCACAGTTGAGACACGTTATTACGGTTGTATCAGCCAGTTAAAGCATTGAATCATCTCTACTAACCTATTTAAATGATGTTCACATTTGATAATATCTATCACAATAAAACTATCATTGTCACAATTTGTATCATGTTACAATTTTTATGCGAACATAATTGAGTTACCAAAAGCTTACAAAAACGCTAAACATTTTTTTTACGATTTACATAAACATTCTTATTACCTGAAAACTCATAAGTGTTTCAAAAGAAAGAAGAAAAGAAAATTAGGTTTTTCGATTATTAAAATTTATATTTCATTTGAAATTGTTCAAGCACATTAAATAAAGTTTCACCACCTGACTTAAACATAAAGGAATAAATTGGATATTGACTTTTGTCACTAAACTTTATAAAAATACTCATGCAAAAGTCCACCCAGTAGTCGTGTCGGGAATAGCTCAAATTTAAGGTTGTAGGTTTGCATAGACTTCACGATAATTTAATTACATATAATTCTAAAAAGAAAATAATCTCATCACAATATCTCTTAACTTAATTATTGGGATCTTACAGAACATTGTAGGTCTACTAAAAAGTTTTAAAATAAGGACGATTAATAAGCCCTAATTTTCAATGACTTGGGCACACAATTCTAGCTTTGAGCTCTTCAAACGTTCATCGGCTTATTGGAATAACCAATGACTTAACCTAAATAATAACATAAAGCCGCAGGAAAGAACGGCCAATCAAGGGCGGATCCAGGATTCTAATTATTCCATATTTAAAAGCTAAAGTACAATAGTTTATAGGGTTTTTAGTGCATTTCACTCAGAAATATTAGAAATTGTGTTAAAACGTAGCTTTTTTCCAAAAATATTCTGTTCGTTTTGGCATTTCTATAAATACAAAATATTAGCCATTAGCATTAAAAGATACCTAAATGGAAATGCGTTGGACTGTCATGCCAGAGGTCATAGGTTCAAACCCTGCCTGTGCCATCTAAAATTCTTTTTTAACGGGCACTGCCTCTTGTGAGGAATTGACAAACCACTAGTCACTAGGCCCTAGTTCTCAACGAATTGATTGAAAAGGTAGCATATAAATATCAGTAAGCACTTATGTACATACCTAACCTACCTTATTTTTATGATCATAATGCTATGCTCCGAAATATTAAGGACAACATAGACACCTATACAACCCATTTACATTTAGGTTAATTTATTTTGTACACACTTCCTTAAATCAAAACCAACACCCTACATAAATATATACTGCTTGAATTACAATAAAATAAAACATGTCAATCAAATACCATTACTTATTCATTAGTACAACATACTTCCACACATCTAAACAAAATTGTATTAATAGTATCTCCAATAAATTAACCAACTAGATACATAATTTGTATTTTTATTGTACTTCATTTAATCAGACATTTTTCTTTCAACAGCTAAATGGTTCCGCAAAGCCAGTACCACCGCCCCGTGATCATTTACGCATTGAAGCAGATGGCCGACTGGTTAACCGTGCACCAGCACCACAACTGCCCGATCGTAAAGTAAACAATAACAGTTCTATGGATCCTATGTTAATGCAACAACAACAACAAATTGCTCAAGTAGTCCAGCCAACATTGGAACAGTTAGACAGCATTAAAAAATATCAGGTAAATAAAGAATTTGGATGCAGCCCTTACTGCAAATCTTTTGACATTATCAAAATTAATTTTCGGCTAAATTATGTGACGTCTTGTCTTACCCATGCAGGATCTTTAATTTTTTAAGTTTTGTAATGGTTACGGGTAGTACGTTACGTTTAGTACCCAGCCTCTCCTTGATTTCAACGATAGTATCTCGAACTTTAGAATAAACCTTTACTCTGATCTTCCTTAAGTTAAAGCTATCTTAATATTGTTGTTGTTATTATTGTTCAAGGTAGAACGTGATGTTAGTTCATAGGACTGTTAACCCAGAGGACTTGGGTTCAATCCTTACCTGTGTCACCTTAGGTTTTTTTCACGGATACTGCCTCTTTCAAGGTATTGACAGAATGGTTCCAGAACACATGAATAGTTAAGAGGTTGTAAGTCGCTAGGCCCTAGTTATCGACGGACTGTTGTGCCACCTTTCGTCGATATAAAATGTTTAGGACAACAAAATAGAGTTGGTATCCTGCTGTTATGTGAAGAGGTGTTCTTCAACGCTGGCAAAACCATCTGTGTTACTCCTCAGGTTTCGTTTCGAGCGGATAGAAGACAGCATTTGTCCAGCCCATCCCCAAAAAACGCGAATCTTCCTCACCCTCTAATTACCGACTGGTTGCACTTACGTCCCTTCTTTCAAAGGTCATGAAAACGCTGATTAATTATCAGCACAAGAAATATCTAGAAGATCGAAAGCTTCTTAATGACCGACAGTACGGCTTTCGCAGCAATAGGTCCACTGGTGATCTCATGGTTCATTACACCGAACAGTGGAGCAAGTCTTAACGTCGTTTTGGAGAAAGTAAGATTATTGCAATTGATATTTTAAAAGCATTTGGTAGGGTTTGGCATCAGGCTTTCTTATCAAAAACACATGCTTTCGGTTCTCATAAATCTCTCCTTCATTGGATTAGTAATTAGCTTTCGGATCGTTCAATACAAGTAGTATTGGATGGGTTCAAGTCTGAAAATAACAAAATAAATTCTGGTGCGCCTTAGGGCTCTGTTCTATCTCCAACACTCTTTTTATTAATGATCTTCTTCGGATGGGAAACTGCAACGACAAAATATGATAAGCGCATTAAATTGCGACCTAAACAGCATTGAATAATGGAGAATTAGAAACCGAGTGTTATCTACAAGACTTAAATGCGTCCAAAGCTTTTGTAAAACTCCCATTACTGGGCTGGTGGGTGCTACTGCAACTTACTTGCCCTTTTGGACAGTATTGAAAGTAGAGCATTAAGCATAATTGGTGATCCATCATCGGGATCATTTACTTCGCTCCAACATCGTCGTAAAGTTTCTTATCTTACCCTTTTTTAACCGTTATATTAAGGGTTTATGCTCGAGACAAATAGCCAGCTGCATTTTTCTCCTTAAACAGTACAACCGTTAAACTAGCGCTTCTAGGAATGCTTATCATTATCAGCATACCCTGGAACCCAACTTCGGTCGTACTGTTAAGTACAGAGACTTATCACACTCTGTCTTTTCCAGTCATTGCAATATTCTAGAATTCAAAACCAATGTGCATAAACACCTCCTTTCAACCCCTTTCCCCGTTTCCTAGTGTCTTTATATAATAAGAGTAGTATAGTAATATAATCTTGAGTGTGCGCTTATTATACAAAAAAAAGACAGTATTTGCAAGGAATTCTAGGTTTTGGTGTTATACATCTTGCTTCATTGATATTAACCCATTGTAAATGGCATACAAATTATTATTATTTTAAGTGGTAAAACAGGCACTTAGGTGTACATTTCAATCCAAAACCCAAGGCTTGTGTTAATTGATAAATTCATATCTGCATACATTTTTCGAATACCCAATCCAATGTCTTACAATATTCTGGTCTCGAAAATGGGAAGGTTTATTTATAGACAAAAATTATTTGATTCTGGCAGAACACCTTTAAGCAAATGACCTTGTTTTGAAACATGCAAGATGAATTAAACCATTTTTGTCAAAAAAATTAGATGATAAGATTTGTTTGTATACCTGTAGGTTTTATTCTTAACAGTTAAAGTGTCTTGTTCAATCAAATTGATATAATATGCTAGTGATACCTTTGGACCAAAAGTGATATCATAATAATTTTAATATACTCGTATGTGTATCAAATAGCGCTTAAGGGACTTGGGCTTAAATTTTGCACACTGACTTTTTTTATTCTTTTTATGTTCTCCACAATTAAACTACCCTAAACAAAATTGAATTATTCTTTACTTAACATGGTCAAATATTTAAAACACAACTTAAAAAAATTAAATAATTAATAATCGGTGTTTTTTTTTATTTTTTATAAATATCTTAACAAAATAACAATAACAGGTACGCGTATATATGTTGTATTTTGTCACCACATTTGTGTGTAAAAATTCTTAATTTCAACAAACGCAAGCCTTAATTTCAGTTCACGGTTATTAAACAGAAACAGTTGTGATTCGGCATCAATGTCAACGGGCTTATTTAAACGACAACGAATGAAACCCGTCAACGTCAAGTTTATTTGCATTTCGATAGAAACCCCTACCGCTAACATATTTAACACCTAAATATAGGAAAATTAGATCACAAAATATAAGTTATTATTATCTATTTTATGTTGAAGTAATTTCATAGTTTCAAGCCTAAATGAATCCGAAAGTAAAACAATTTGTTTCTCTAAATGAAATGGAGTATTTGATGCAATCATTGGTATGTGAATTTATATATGCATTTATTTAAACAAAATTTAAGGAGAAAAAACGAATTATTGTTCAACAAGATTTTTGTGTGATACTCGTATTATTTAGATTACCTAACATTCTTGTGATTCTTTTTTCAATGTTTGTTTAAGGTTTTTGCACTTTGTTGTTGATTTGTATTTTATTCTTATGTGGGTACGTATAAACGTGTTTAGTTTAAACCACTTTAATAGTTAAGGGTGAAATGGGGCAATAGTGTACAGTGGGTTTTAGGTAGTAAAGATAATGACATTTTGTATTATCTTAGAACCAAGAGGAGATATGATTTATGTTTTCGAATTTTAAACATTGAACAATTACAAATATAGGGTGTTTTTGTTAGACATGTGGTTTTTTAGAAAAATAAAAAGTATATAATGTTATGTCCAAGAGTTTAGCTTTAATATAAAGACGAGTGTGCCATTATGTTCTAAAAATTATTTTGAGTAAGTGGCTGACTTGAATAAATTTCAGCCGAGGTGACCAATTACTACTTTTGGCAGCAATTCGAGCCGAATATTCTCTTCAATGCGTAAACCGTCTCGGCATTTTCTGCATATGCAAGCGGCTTAACATAACACCACAAAAAATAGTATGGGGGTGTTAAATGGCACAATCTTTGAGGCCACGCCACAAGCTCATCACAAGTTTCAAACACCCAGTCGTTGGTGAGAGTTGAGGATAAGCCGCAAATTTATGTAGAGGATTCAGTTCTGAGAAATACACTTCATTCAGATCAGCTATAAAAACACTTTGGTTGATGGAAAGGGGGCTTTGCTACTCAATTGCTTTCTTAGCCCAAAGAAACAGGGGTTAGGAAGAGTAATCCTTAGTTTGACCTCAGCGCTGGTGTTATTTTTTGCGTTCTTAGCAGAGCCCAGGTACACAAATTCCTTAGTAACCTCAAAGTTATATCTGTCGATGGTGACTTTTTGACCAAAACAGAGTCAAGACAGTGGGCAGGTTCAGATGGCATAAGGGTAAGGGGAAAGTAAGGCAAGTTTTTAGTATCTGATTGGCCAGTTGCCAAAAAATTAACTTCCAATTAAATCAACTTTAATGGAAAGTTAGTCAAGAAAACTATCAAGTCAAGTCTACTTCTGTCAAAATGACAGTTAATCATATTTTTTAATTCAACTGAAAATCTATGATTTACATATTTATTTTCTGCAAAACTGTATTTTATATTTAAAGGGTAATATGTTTTTTACAATACGAAAAACAAATCGTGGTGGACTTGTAGCTTGCATGAAAGGAGTGTTTTGTAGACAATATTGTTTTTGATATTTTTTGTACTATGAACTTAAAGTAGGGGTTTGTGAAGTAAAGTCTGATTTTGAAATTCATGACACTTGAAAAACTAGCTAGTTGCCTTGGTCAAAATGTACGTTCAAAGAATGAAGTTGACTGCCATTGAAGTCCATTGTATTGTCTGAACCTGTCCAATATCGTAAGCATATGTGAGTAATTGAACAGTCTTCAGATTGTAAGCCTCAAAAAAAAACCATCTTATACTTTATGATAAGAACTATATTTTTGTTAAAATAGATACAACATTATTGCAAGATCAATGAAAATGAAAAAAAAACATTGACTTAACTTCTCAATTAGTGAAATCGGTTCTAATGTGGATATTGTGGATGTAGATATTATTGCTCCTATCGTTTTGTGGAGAAAATTAATATTATTTAAAAAAAAAATATTAGAGTCTAGAAAAAAATATACACAACTATACTTATTTTTTTGCAAGAAATTCTTGTTCGTCCTGTTAAATATCGACATTTATTGTTGGTCATAAAACCTATCGCCCTTACAATAAAAACATTTTTGTAGTAGAGCTAAACTTCTTCGTATTGGATTGGTGATAGTGAGGTCTAGAGCTTGGAGCTTCATTTTACTTAAATTTATGACTTCATTGTTTCTGTTGTAGTCTCCATGTTGTGTATTTTTCGAATAATATTATGGTTAAATTAAAATAAAAAACAAATTTTGTAAATTTTTCTTTATTTATTTATTTAAATTACTTTAATAGTTATTACAACATATATTAATAATTATGCGACGCGTTTCGGATATATATATCCATCATCGGGCACTGGTTTATGCTATCGGACTGCCTCCACTATCACATTCCACATACGCCCAAGTGTACGTGCTTGTGAATTTTTAGTAACTTCTAAGAATACAGAATAAAAAAGAGGAAAATAAGACTCAATGCTTGAAGTTAAGTAACGTTACACGAACCTTTTTCCTAGGCAGTTTCTTTTCCAAAAATATTATAATTATCGTTTCTATTATCTTTGGTTAACACAACAAATCAGACTCTTATACCAGTGTTCTTTTTCAATTTATTTTTTAAGGAACAACTTCGTCGTCGACGAGAAGAAGAAGAACGGATAGCCCAACAAAATGAGTTCTTACGCGCAAGTTTGCGTGGCTCTCGGAAGCTTAAAGCACTACAAAATAAAACTCCTGCACAGCAGCAACATCCTTCATCTGTCGAAGCTGTCCAAGGTGTTGATAATGATGCCTATACGGATGAAGAGGAAACCGAGAAAATACTTGGTAAGTTTATAACTATAGAAATGAATATAATATGTGAAACGGAAATAAAAACTTTTTTATTAGGTTATGGTGACTTAGTGGCTGCCCTTCAAAAACTTCAAAATCAATTGACCAAAAGTGGTATGGCAACATTAGCTGGCCGAGTAACAGCTGCTCAAAACATTCTACTCGGACCAGGAGTTGCTCATGTACTCGCAGCTCGAACAACGGTCCTTCAGAGACGACGACCGCGTTTTGCCCAGCCAGTAAGTGACAATGCCCAAGGGCTGTCTAAAGATATTGTCGAAGTGTTGTCACAATCAAATTCTGCGACGGCGATTGAGTTAGGAAATTTACTAACATCACACGAAATGGAAGGCCTCCTCTTGGCCCACGATCGTGTCGCCACGTTAACCGACTGTACCCCATCTGTGATTTCAAGCCATTTACCCGTCAAGCCCACAGCAGTAACGCCATCAGCATCTGTTTCGGCATCTGTCCGAAATCAGCACAGACAACCGATGCCAGTTCCAATTCCTCAAGCACCTTTGTCAAACAGCTTTATTAAACAACGTTCTGAATCGCCACCTTCCTTAAATTCGCCTTTTGGAACTCTAAAAGATCATAACGACCACATTCGGATTATTCAAATTGAAAAATCATCAGAGCCCTTGGGTGCTACTGTAAGAAATGAGGGCGATGCTGTTGTCATAGGACGGATAGTGCGTGGAGGAGCGGCTGAAAAATCAGGTCTATTGCATGAAGGCGACGAAATTCTAGAAGTTAATGGTCAAGAACTGCGGGGAAAAACAGTAAACGAAGTGTGTTCATTACTTGGAGCCATGCAAGGTACTCTCACATTTTTGATAGTGCCTGCGAGCAGTCCCCCACCAGGAGGCGGCCGGGATTCGGCGGTGCTCCATGTCCGAGCCCACTTTGATTATGATCCCGAAGATGATTTGTACATACCATGTAGAGAATTGGGAATCAGCTTCCAAAAGGGTGACGTATTGCACGTTATTTCTCGAGATGATCCTAACTGGTGGCAGGCGTATCGCGAAGGTGAGGAAGATCAAACTCTGGCAGGCTTGATTCCTAGTCAATCATTTCAACATCAAAGAGAAACTATGAAATTGGCTATTGCCGAGGAAGCGGGCTTGGCTCGCAGTCGCGGCAAGGACAGCAGTAAGGGAGCAACACTATTGTGCGCACGAAAGGGAAGGAAAAAGAAGAAGAAAGCTAGCTCTGAAGCTGGGTTAGTTAGATTTAGATTGAAAAAAAAAAATAATATTTTGTTGCAAATTTAACCGTGCTATTTATTTTCAGGTATCCTTTGTATGCAACAACGGCTCCTGACGAACCAGACGTTGAAGAAATACTCACTTATGAGGAAGTCGCCTTATACTACCCTCGTGCAACGCATAAAAGACCGATTGTTCTTATTGGACCGCCAAATATTGGACGACATGAACTCCGACAACGCCTTATGGCCGATTCGGATCGGTTTTCCGCTGCTGTGCCTCGTAAGTTTTAATTTAAGAGTTGTTTTTTTCTCTGATTTATTCTGATTACTTATTAAGTAATATTCTAATGATATTTCTCGTAGTGCTTTTGCTTTTGCTACTTTCTTTTGATTTTATTCAATCAAAAACTGAACAAATTAAATTTTTTGTATAGTTTTCTATCTAATTGAGGAAGAACCTTCAAAAGAAGGTATGCAAACTATATATCAGGCTTTTTCAATTTGATGGTCATGGGTTAGTGCTAATACTTTAGCTTTCGCAAAGTTCAAATGATTCTACATTTTCTCATTAATGGGTAGGGTCAGGAATAGAGAAGTATGCGAATTATTCGGGTTTGAAACTTGAATCAAAATCAAATGACAGTTTTCAACTTTCACAATTATCCACCCTTATTGCAAAGATCAACTATCAATGAATAATTGATATTTTTCAATCAATTTTATTATTGTGAATATTTTTTAATTATCTGTTTTGAATGAAAAAAACAGTATTGTGAACAAACAGATTCATCAATTTCCTGGTTAGCTGTCATTTCTCAATCGTAAATTTGCGGTCCATGAGTTGGTAATAGCTAATGGGGTCAATTTATTTTTGATCTAGGTCTGTCAAAACACAAATTTTCCCTGTTTTTGCATTCCATGATTCATTTTTGATTTAATAACAAATCTGCAGATATGGATTTTTAGGCAGATTTATACTTTCTTTGCACTAATACTAATAAAATTATAACCAAAATTTAAATTTGACAGCTCTAGAACACTCATTAGCACTTCGCAAAGCTGCATCAATAAAATGTTACAAAAGAAACAATTCCAATCGTGTTCCATGCGTTACTAACAAAAATCAATTTTTCACGGAAATCTGAATCTAGATCAATTATAAAAAAATAAATTTGTTAATTATTTTGTTTCCAAAGCAATCACAAAGTAGTAAGCAAAAAAAACAGTTAGCATGGTCCAGTTAATAGACGGGAACGTCAAAATATTTTGTTCCAAAACTGTAGCTAATAGAAAGTGGGAAAATACTTTCGTAGAGCTTAATAGCTTACCTGCTCTAGAACTAACTTCAGAACTTATTTCCTCCACAACAAACTTCAGAAAAGTGACAGAGTGATCGATCTTCAAAAAATCAAGACCTTTCAACTCCTCATCTTCATCAAACAAGAGTTCAGTTGAACTCATTTGTTTTTCTCAATAATTTTGTTTGTACGTTACTCTTCATCAAGGAACATAAAACAAACTTCTGTGAAAATTACATTCACTGTTTACAAGGAGAATTGAATCGGAATTGAATCAAGATTTAGCGCCGTATATACCTGGATTGGATCGAAATAGGATTACTCGATCCGATCTCACAAAACGAGGTGAATCGAATCGAATATTGTTTTAGAAACCTGAATGGAGGAATCGAGTTATTTGGTGCGCGTTTTTGTGTTTTTTTTTTTTTTTAATTTTAAAACTACACAATTTGTAATTTAGTATCTATAAAGATAGAAGTTACTCACAACACAGTACGAATACATCATCATTTCGATTCCATTTCAATTCGATTCCTCGATCCACTGACGACGTATACTTGGATCGAAATCTGAATACAATTTCGATTCGATTCCTCGATCTCCTCTTGTAACCAGGGTAAGGGGCCGGTTATAGCTATCAGTAAAATCCATCAGTAAAATTTGAAACAGGAGGAATCTGAAATGTTTTACTGATGAGCGATTATAGCAATCAGTAAATTTACGTCATTAAATTAAATGTCACTTTGAGGCTTCGCGTCTCAGACAATTTTTTTACTGTTGCTTTCATCAGTAAAATTTTTAATGATGTGATCGGAACAGTAAAAAATTGGAACACCAACAGTAAAACGAAATGGAATTTTTTTTGGCTTTTGGCAGTCAGCTGTTCAGTAAAATGAAATTTCATCATTAAAAAAATTAAAATGGATTTATAAATTAAATAAAACTTTAAATGCACTGTTTCTTTTTGAAAAAAATACTTGAATATAGGATTAATCTTATTGCATCAATCTTTTGCTAGAAATAAATCTGTAACATGTTCAAAAACTAAAAACAAAAATTTTACTGATGGATTTTACTGATAGCTATGAACGGCTCCTAAATATAAAATATTAGAGGTATTCACAATACTATAATACAGGGTGTCTTGTGACAGATTTATTTTTTTTAATAACGATTAATTTGAAAAGTAATAAACGACGCGGGGAAGTATTGTCATTGAAATCAGTGGTCGTGCGGATTTCTCAGTCACGATGTCACACTGGAGAAGTGAGTCTAGCGCGTTCGCCATCGATGCAATAACGATTGGTACATAGGTTCTGCGTAACTGCTTCGGCTATGAATACTCCACGGCCAGGGCCCAGTCGATCTTCAAGGACTACCAAAAACATTGAAGTGGTTAAAGAGAGTTTAAAAAGTTCAACCTCACTGGGACTTCCAAGAGCGATTATTCATGAAATTATAAAAAAGGATTTAAAGTTCCATCCATTCAAAATTTAAATCGTTTAAGAACACACAAATTTTTGTGAGACGATGTTGGAGCGTTTTCCTTCTGTGAATCCCATTTTTTGGAGCGACAAGGCTCGCATGGAATAATTTGACCATTTTTTTCGAGAATGCTCGGGGCCAGTTGACAAATTTCAATAGTGACAATTACCGACGCATGATAACGGATTTATTTTTGCCAAACTTGCAAGTTCATCCATCATTTACATCGGACACGTGGTTCCAACAGGATGGTGCGACCGCACACACAGGTAGAGATTCGATTAATTTGCTTCGGGAAGCTTTCCATCAAACACTTATCAGTCGAATTGGGGACTGGCCACCGAGGTCCCCCGACTTAACTCCAATGGGTTTTTGTATGGAGCTTCCTCAAAAAGAGAGTTTACAGCAACAATGCCCGAACTCGAGTGAATCTAAAAGAAAATATTCGTCGAGAAATCAGCGCAATTGAATCAAGTTTACTGCAGTGTGTGTCGCGTAACACGAGACTCCGTTTTGAACAATGCGTGCAAATCGACAGAAGACATTTGGATGACATACCTAATGATACAAAATTAAAATCCGTCTGTCGTTTAATATTTCAAATAAAACAATATGTATATCAAATATGTAGATTCGTTACTATTTAATTTTGAAAATATAAATCTGCCGCCAGACACCCTGTATTTTGTCAATTCTCTTTGTACCGATTTTTATTTTCAATTGATAAATTCAATCAACCGTCATTCGGTTAATAGTTGATCTTCGCAATAAAAGTATTCAACTATTTTCGCAGCGCTTACATTTGTCGAACATCTGCCTTGGCAAAACGATTAAATTTTAAAATTTACATTCGAACATAATTAATGCAGATAGTTAATTTAATATGTTTGTATGTAACAAAATATTCATCGTAGACTACTCAAATTTGGAAAATAAATTCTGGGAAATCACATGCGTCGTAGTTAAAATCGTGATTGGGATGAACATTTTGTTTGCAAAACTGCAGTCAGATTATTTTATTTTTCAGCTTAAACGAAACTCATCATTTGTATAAACTTTTTAAAGGTTGGAGATCAGAAAATCATACTAAATAAAGATTTAATTGTAATAATAAAAGCTTATTTGTTCTGAATGAAGGTTTACTAAAAACCACAGAATTATCTGTTCAAATGTCTCACAACTGGTCATGCAAATTTCCAATGATAAGTTTCTACGAGGGCAATAACTGGTGTCCAATGCCATGTTTACCATACGACATTTTTATCTTCATTGTAATAAATCAATCAATACAAATTTTCATTTGGCTATAAATAAAATTCAAAATATAAATAAGTAGTTAACTCACTTTAACATTTCTTAAATTTTCTAGATACTTCCCGAGCTCGAAGAGATGGTGAGGTTCCTGGACAGGACTATCACTTTATATCTCGTACTGCATTCGAATCTGATATTTTGGCCAGACGTTTTGTCGAACATGGCGAATACGAAAAGGCTTATTATGGTAACTTATCAATTAGTAATATATAATTTATGAAAAACCACCTTAATGTTTGTATTTATTTTTTTCCTTCAGGAACATCACTAGAAGCAATACGCACTGTTGTGGCTAGCGGTAAAATATGTGTTCTCAATCTGCATCCACAGAGTCTCAAATTGCTACGAGCATCCGATTTAAAACCGTATGTTGTTCTTGTAGCCCCGCCAAGCTTAGACAAACTAAGGCAAAAGAAACTACGAAATGGCGAACCCTTCAAGGTAAGGCGACGAATTACAAAACAAACATTATTTTCTCTCAATCTTTCAAAAAATTATACAATAATTCAACTTTTTATTTTCAAAAAAGGAGGAAGAACTTAAAGATATAATTGCCACTGCCCGTGACATGGAAGCTCGATGGGGCCATCTCTTCGATATGATTATTATAAATAATGACACCGAAAGAGCATATCATCAGTTGTTAGCCGAAATTAATTCCCTGGAACGTGAACCGCAATGGGTACCAGCTAGTTGGGTGCACAATGTTCGGGATGAGTCATAATAAGGTTTATACTAAGAAACATTGAAAATTGTTTTAAAAAAATTTGAATACAATTTGAAAATAAAATAAAAACAACAACAAAAACAAAACCAAGCGATCTTATGTCCAATACTTGTTAACAACACGATTTAAACAAAAAGATTTATGATAAAAATAGAATTAATAAAATGAGTGTTTTTTTTTTTGTTTATTTTGTATTTAAGTTGTGCAAACAAATATGTAAAAACCTTTATTAAACAAGTATTTTAAAAGTTTAATTTGATTAACATGTATTTTGTAGTTGTACATAAAATAATATACAAATAATTTACTGCTTCCAAAAAAACCCCACATTAAATTTAAATTGACTTTCAAAAATGTAAACGTTACATAAACATATAATATACAAATACATTATGTACGTATATTTGCAAAGAGAACTATAGAATATTAGTTCTTTCCGAATTCTATAGCCAAGTTTTGAATACATTTATTCTATGTATAAAGATGAAATTCATGGCATTTTTTCCTAAAATAAATCGTTTTCCGATATAAAATTTATAAATAAAAAAAAGTAGATAATTTTAAGAAGAATATCTATGTTTTAACACATTTTATTATATATTTAATACATACATATAGTAAAAGCTCTATTATTTTCTCCGAAATAGTTTTTTAAAAATTTAACAAAAATAAAAGTGCTTAGAACACAAAACTAGAAAAAAATGCCATGGGAAATATACGAAAAAGGATGCGAACAATAACTATTTTATTTTTATTTTAATAAATTAAATATATTTATAATGAAATCAAAAAAAAAAACAAAACAAAACAAAAAGAGTGGAGAGTTGATGTAGAATAATTAAAAGAATAGAAATACCTTATACTATAATAAAAACGTTAATGTTAAAAATACAAAACAAAAAAGGTGTATAAAAATGTTATGTACTATAAATGATATTCTAAAAAGTGATCTTGGAATATTTTCTGGAAAAACAAAATAAAAATTGTATTAGTCGTTTTCAAATCTTTTACACTGTCATATGCTTTGAACCTAAAAATCTACTTTAAGAAACCAAAATCTACATTATACTGGTTTTAAATTCTTTAACATGATAAAACATTGTTTTATCACTTTTATAACTTGTTAAAGAAATTATAGGTGCAAACAAGTTTCATTAGTACCGTATTTTTGTTTGTACTTGGTAGAAATGAGTTCTTTGTTTAGTGTTAAACTTACCATTTCAAATCATATTCTTATTAAAAGTTCTTAGTTGCTATATCGATGCAGTTTAGGTAAATATTGGAAACTTATAATTCTCTTAATCTTCTCAAAACTATCGTTTTGTTTAGTAAAACCAAACTGAAATTAATTGATCAGTTGTACATACCTATATAAAATCCAAAATGTTTAAAGTGTGTAATAAGAATACTCAAAGCTCCAATTTTTTTTTATTTTCATGACCTACAAAAGCTTTATAAGCGCGTTTATGACAATACGCTGAGAATGCAGATGATCATAGATTTTAGTTACAAAATTCTTCAAGATCTCAATACAAATGAAAATGAATAATGAAATATCCTTAAAAATATGTTAAACTATAATACAAATTTACTGCAACCATTTTTTTTTATTTTTGAACCAGAAAAATACGTAGACAAAGGTTTCATATAGGTTTACATATAAAAATGTGAGTATAACATATTTGGTAGAAATAGAAAAAGGGGTCGAAGGACTATGATTTTTTTTCGCATAAAAACAAAACATGCTTGTAAATATTTAAGTGGAAAAATATTAAACATTTGTAAAAGTTTTGGGGAATATTATATTTCTCACAACAAGGCAAACTGTTTCTTTTTAAAGGGTTAAGTTCTAATAAGTGAAAACCTTCCATCTAGCGAGCCTGATTTTTTTAAATTCAAATAACTTAACTATGTTTAGAGATGCTGATTCAAAAATATTAAATCAAAGGCATTTGAATCTTAATTTTTGTCACACTTAAGATGCAAATATGCATAATTTTTAAGGATTATTTTTAAATTGACCCAATATTGAGTATGGTTAAGGTGAGTATGACACATTAAATTATGTGAATAAAATCACATTAAGATTACTTTTCCAGAATTTATATCCAAGAACATTATTTAAAATATTTTTATTATAGTAGGTACCTCAATATTTATAAAAATATAAAAAAGATATTTATAAAAGTAAAAATTATATTAAAATGGGTTTTCCTTTCTTAATCTGTCAAGTGGCTGGGTTAAGTTAAATTATGCTCATAACTCAACCAGTTGACGTCTTAAGAAAAGGCATCCTGTATTACATGATAATGACACGGAAATATTTGATGCAAATGACATGTTTAGAGACTCCTAAAAAAAGACGTTACTTAATCATTTGTATCAAATATTTTTGGGTCATTCTATATTATACATAGATATAAAAAATAAAATTTAAATAAATAAATTAAATAGCGAATACAAATTTAAAAATACAGAACAAAAAACTCAAAATTCTTTTGTTTACCTAGAAATTCGAAATGATTATTATTATACATACATATATGCGGCAGAATGTATTAATATTCAATAAAATAAATAAATCAATGAATAAACGTGTGTTGTTTTATTTTATTGTAAAGGTTGATAAAATGTTTTGATTTCGATTGATGGGGATAAACGAATAATCAGTGTTTTTCTTCTAAAAGTTCACATGAAAATCTGTGTTGTGCTATACATATAGAGAAATAAGTTATTAATTTAAGGTCATACGAGCATCATGGATCTTTGAAATCTTCTCCAAAGAATGGAAAAATGGAATGCATGTCAAGCTCCCAAAAAAAGGGTGTTTAATGAAGTGTGAAAACTGGAGATTCATTTAGCTTTTTGCCAGTAGACGCCAAAATAGTAGCGAAGATTATCTTAGAACACAAGCAACCCTTGAAGCTGAAAAAGATCCTCCGCACTGGATCGTCTTGCATTAAAAAGATCAACACCTTGCGGATCTTTCTCGCGCAGTGCCTTAAATTTCGATCACATCATTTAAGAACGCTTTTGACAGTGGGCAGGTTCAGCCGACATAAGGGACTTGAAAGTAAGGCAAGTTTCTTGCATCTGATTGGCCAGCTGCCAAAAAATTGCCTTCCAATTAAGGCAACTTTATTGGAAAGTTGACTGAAAAGTTAGGCAAGAAAAATCTCCCTTAACTATCAAGTCAAGTCAACTTTATGTCAAAATGACAATTGATCATGTTTTTTAATTCAACTAAAAGCTGAATTTTATTGCTCAATGATTTATTTATTTTCTGCACAACTTCACTCAATGCTTTCTGTAAAAGGGTTCGTTGTAAATTTATAAAAGAAATAAGTAATATTTCCTTACAATACAATATACAAATCGTGATGGACAGCTTGCCTGAGTAGTGTTTTGTAGACAATAATGTTTTTGGTAATTTGTGTACTGTGAACTTAAAGTAGAGGTTTGTAAAGTAAAGTTCTGAATTTGAAATTCATGACACTTGAAAAACTAACTAGTTGCCTTGGTCAAAATTTACGTTCATAGAATGAAGTTGACTGCAAATGAAGTCCCTTATGTTGCCTGAACCTGCCCAGTGTCAACAGGTAGTTTATCTGGTTTGCTTTGCGGAGGAGCAGTAACCCACATAAACTCATTGGCTACGTTCAATATCGTGTTGGATAGGGTATTTTGGATAGGTGGATTTTTAGATACCTTGTTGAACGAGTTGGATAGCTGTATTGAGATAGCTGTCAAAAATAAAAACAACTTTCAGCTGTTCACAAAAAGCAGAGAAACATTTAAGCTTCGAAGTCAAAATTGTTGTAAGATAAAACATTTAAAGGATAATTCAACTGATTCGTCGGACGATGATGAATTGATAGGTGCGTAACAATTTAATAAATAAGAGATAACCTTAATCTGTAATCTATGTTAAATTTCTTCTTCTTCCTTCTAAAATTCGGAGGCAAAAAGCTTCTTCATCGTTTATTATATACAGAACATCCTCAATACAACTTCAACTAACACTTTGTATCTTTTTGTTTACCAACAAATACAAAAAGCTGAAATCAATTTTCAAGTTTCTTGAAATTCAACCATGTGTTGAATCAGCTGTTCTGTCAGATACCTATGTACGTACATACCCCAGAAATTCTTGGATACCTTTGGATTCCTTTTTTGACATCTCAGCTGTTTTTGATCAGCTGTTATTTTACACGTAAAACACTTACAAAAAGGTATCCGGATACCCTATCTGTCTGAGATTGAACGCAGCCATTTCTATTACACAGGTGACTTATAACGGGTCCAAATGTCACGTCTTACACGGAGGCGTAAGTTGTCAGAATAATTTGAAGTCCAAAGTAAAATAAGACAGGGCTGAATAGTTTTCTTATTGATGATTTATATTTTCATGTTTTTTGTTGCTACTTGTATAACTGAGGACTAGACTAAGAAGATAATCGCTCAGCACAAATTCATCAACTTTTCACCAATTAACGATCCAGGGAGGAGGTCATATGCAGTGATGGATTTACGCAAAATTTATAAAAATGCTTAACACTTGAACAAACAAAAGAGAACTGTAAGAATAGAAAAATCTCACCTCATCTCTTTGTTTTTGATTTTATTTTTTTAATTAAATATGAGTGGCTATCCAAAAAAATTAAGTGGTCCTGAATATCGTAAAATAAAAGAAAAAGAATCTACGAAGTTAGATAATTTACTTTGAAAAATTCCAAAAATATCTAATTTTAATATTTTATGACAAGTTCAACTGAATCTTCTAACAATGAGCATCATGTTCATCGGTTGTAAGTATCTTGTTTTGATTGTTAATAATTTTCTGATTGGAATAATTGATTTTGTCTTTGCAGCTGGATTCAGAAGAGACTTCAGAACAAGATAGCGAAAAAGTACACTCTTCCCCATCACACTGTACGAACGAGGCACCGTCAAATTTTCCTTCATCACAATATACTGAAGAAATTCAGTCAACAGCTGATATTTTTAAATTTAATACTGATCCCTTTTTATGGAACTTGAATGAAGAAACACGGGATTCCATATCTATAAACGGTGTACCACGAAATGATAATGCAGACTTTAAAAATTCTAGAAATGTTTATAGTGATAAAACGAGGTATTGTTCCAAAAGTTTATTTCAACGTACTTTAAAAAATGGAGAGATTCAACGCCACCGTGAGTGGTTGATTTATTCAGAAACTAAAGGCCCTGTATTTTGTATTCCGTACTTATTATTTGGTAGAAGTGGTGAAATGAATGCTTTTACTGACAAAGGATTCCGTGACTGTAAAAACTCAAAAGCACGCATCGAAGCTCATGAAAATTTTGACTGTCACAAAACTAACGTTAGTCATTTTAAAGCTCGGGCAGTAGTTCACGGGCGTGTTGATCAAAACCTAATAAAACAACTCGATGAAGAAATAATGTATTGGAAAAAAGTTGTATACCGAGTAATTGCAATTATTAAATCACTAGCAATAAGAGGCCTGCCATTTCGAGGAAATTTAGAACGAAGAGGAGATCCTCATAATGGGAATTTTTTAGGAACGGTAGATCTCCTTGCTGAGTTTGATCCATTTTTATCTGAACATTTAAAATTGTAAAATAATCTTTGAACAAATTATACTGTTGATTCAAAATAGAGTATTACAACAAATTTCTAGTGAAGACAATCTGCTAAGTATTTTATAATTGTAGATTCTACGCCTGATATAGCACATGTCGATCAGCTTACTATAATAATTATAAGATATGTACGTGAAAACTGTGAAATTGTTGAAAGGTTTCTAGAATTTTTACCAAATATCGGCCACAAAGCTAAAATGCATTGTTAAAATCTCTAGAAAATAAATATCAGGGTTCAGGCCTTCAGACATGAATCAAAGCAATAAATCCTTTAGGAGATCCTTGTTGCGCCCATTCTTTGAATTTGGTAGGGTCGTGTGCAGTTGAATCGGTAACAGAAGTTGTTGACGACTTTTCTACTTTACAAGAACTATACAATTTCTTTACTATATCTACTAATAATTGGGAAATCTTGGTGCAGCGTACAAATTTGAGAAGAGTCTTTCTCAAACTCGTTGGTCTGTTCGACATGATGGATGTTACGCATTATAAAAAGAGTGGTCTGCAATAATTGATGCACTGGAATTTAGTGCCGAAAGCAGAGATGACCTTCTACGCGATCTCAAGCTGATTTATCATCCGTTGTGCAGATCTATAGTTCTCTGGCTTTATTTTTTCAAGACATGAGAGACAGACAATTTTCTGAATATAAAGAAAAAGCTAAATCACTGTTCGTCGTTCAGGATTATTATCGTTATGATACTCATCGCAAAAAAAAAACTGAGAAATTCAGCCAGATGACTCACGGGTAAATAGTCTTGAAGATGTTTATTCGAATGTGGACATTGCTCTCCGAATTTTTTTGAGTATTCCGGCTACAAATTGTTCAGGAGAAAGATCTTTTTCCACTCTAAAAAAAGTAAAAACATATCTACGTGCAAGCATGGGCCAAGATAGACTTAATGCTCTTGCATTACTATTTATTGAAGCGCAACTAGTCCAAGATATTAATTATGACGATAAAACGACGTTTCTGCGCGGAGGAAAGCCAGGAGAAAACATTTTTGAATTCATTAATATAAAAAAAAATATTTATTATTTGTATATCTAAGGATTATAACTTATTTGTCTTTCATGTTAATTAATTATATTTATAAATTATTATACTTCAACAAAATAAAGTTATTTTGAAAAAAAAAAAATATTGGATCAAAATTTATGAAATAAAATTTATCAATAAGGGCGGCGCATCGAACGGGGCCTAGGGCGGCATCAAGCCAAAATCCGTCACTGGTCATATGAGCCATAAAGCTTATACAGTTAAGTTGTATAAGTAAAGATTACATCTAAAGATTTATTAGTAAGTTAACGGTATTTATCAAAAAGCGGATTGCTGTCAAAAACCAGTAAAATCTTTGTTTTCACACAATTTAGAATTTTGAAAAACTTTTGTAATACTTTAAATTATTTTAATAAGATCTTTTCTGGGAGAACAAGCAAATATTTAGGTTCTTAAGAAGAAACCTTGAATGAGAGATCGCCAATTTGATATTATGTTGCCTTTAAATTTCCGAAACTCGTCTTCAATTTTTTTTTTAACGTTCATAAATAACGTAAGTCTTTCTTAAAGTGTTTTTTTCTACTACTACTTTTTGAAATGAATTTGATTTGGTGCTCTAGAACTGAGATTTAAATACGAATTTCAAGAATATAAATGTCCCTAAAACAGCAAAAGTGACATTTTCGTTACACTTATGGCTAATTGAAAAACAATGAAAGTTTCATATCTATTAATTCAATTTAAAAGTTTTGAATCTCTCGAGAACTGACGTGAAAAGAGATTCTGCAACGTGTAGATTGTGAGTGCAACACTAAAGTTTCTTCCCAACTTATTTGTTTACCTTAATTTGTTTTTTATTTAATTTTTAGGAAAATAATGTACTTAAATGCACCTATTTCCATAAATTCAAGAACCAAACATTTTTCTCTCTACAATTTGTAAGTTTTGTTGACTCCTTTAAGATCAAAATATTTTCAAAAGATTTACGCAAAACACTAAGTTTTAAGAATGGGCAGGTTCAGCCGACATAAGGGACTTGAAAGTAAGGCAAGTTTCTTGCATCTGATTGGCCAGCTGCCAAAAAATTGCCTTCCAATTAAGGCAACTTTATTGGAAAGTTGACTGGAAAGTTAGGCAAGAAAAATCTCCCTTACTATCAAGTCAAGTCAACTTATGTCAAAATGACAATTGATCATGTTTTTTAATTCAACTAAAAGCTGAACTTTATTACTCAATGATGTATTTATTTTCTGCACAACTTCATTTAATGCTTTCTGTAAAAAGGTTCCTTGTAAATTTGGAAAAGAAATAAGTAATATTTCTTTAAAATACAAAATACAAATCATGATGGACTTGTAGCTTGCCTGAGGAGTGTTTTGTAGAAAATAATGATTTTGGTAATTTTTGTACTATGAACTTGAAGTAGAGGTTTGTAAAGTAAAGTTCTGAATTTTAATTTCATGACACTTGAAAAACTAACTAGTTGCCTTGGTCAAAATTTACGTTCATAGAATGAAGTTGACTGCAAATGAAGTCCCTTATGTTGTCTGAACCTGCCCAAATGTGTCTTCTAACATCAGCTCCAATCTACGAGTAAGCAGACTGATAACAATAGTATTAATAGACTCCCGAAAATTGAGTCCGAAAAATACGTCAACAAAGAAATCCAGAAAAGAGATAAGAGATTGTGTTTTATTTTCCTAAGAAATAAGATCACATTTTTCTGGCGAACTTTCTCATTTGGGTTTCTGCATCTATATTTGTGTAGCGCTTTTCGCATTTATAGAAAGCAAAAAAGAACAGAATGTTTTATTTTTGGGAAAAGCTACATTTCAACATTATTTCTTATTTATTATTATTATTTCTGGCGTGAAATGCACCAAAAACACTTTAAACTACTGTATTTTAACTCTTAAATATGGCATATTTAGAGTCCTGTTGGAATCTTGGAATGCTTTCATATGTAGGGAGTCGTCTGAATTAAATAATTAGACCATATCTTTCTTGACTAATAACTAAAGTTTTCATTTAAGCCCTCCAAATATGTAAATGTGAAGTTAGTTACGCTCTTTTAGAAAACATTTATTTTTAAGCAGTACTCAAAAACACATCTTTATGTTAAGAATGTGACCCCCCCTGATTAAAAGTCTGGAACCGCCCTTGCAACATACCTGAAACATCTAGACTGCGCAGTGCGCAGACGATGTATACTTGTTATCTCGTAGGATAATGGATCTCCATCAAATGACAATGATGCTGAAAATCAACACATGAACAAAGGATGTTTAGTTTAGCCTCGGAACCTAATACTCATCCTCTCTGATAAACAATGCTCAACAACGAGTATAAAATGTTCAGTATCTTGGAAGTATAGTCTCTACTAAAAGCGGAACCAAACCCATTGACACTATTATACGAACGCGCAAGTGGCAGTAGATTGGACAAACGCTTCGAAAAGGTAATGACTTACTCAAAAAGGCAGAATAGTGGGGTCGACCAAGAAACACGTGGAGAAAAACAGTCGAGGAGGAATTGTCGAGATTGGGAAGAGCTGGAGGGAGCTCAAACACATAGCCGGTAACCGCACACGATGGCTCCTAAGTGTAGTTGAGGCCATATGTCTCGCTAGGGATCACCAAAGACTTAATCGGTCTGAGGACGTAACTAAGTATTTAATTGAGAAAGTTTTTTGTGTAACCAAAAGTTTTATAATATGGATTCAAAGAAATTCCTATTTTCTTAGTGGTATTTTCCTTTATGTTTTAAAACAAACGTAATAGAAAATACTTTTAAAAATTAATTCCTTTTTTTGTATATATGTATATGTATATGTATACTTTCTCTTATAAGACTCCATATATAGTCTCCTACCATTCTTTAAGTGTTTTGACCCAGATACCGATGTTCAAAATCCAGAATGCCTTGTTTAAAATGCTCACCTTGCTCTTCCCAATAAGTAATCATATTCTCTTTAAATTGTTTCAATTGAACATGCAGCTTATGCGCTTTAAGAACATTCAACTACGGTCTTAAAAGTACAGCCCTGACGTTCTTTAGTATTGAGTATTCATTGTTGGACATAATTTTCTTAAGTTGTGGGTCGACGAAAATGCGGCTTTTAGTTTAGCATCGGATAAATCGGATAACTTCTTACAAAATAACATTAAATATTTTTAAAAACTTCAAACTCGTATCAAAGAGCTTTAACGAACTATTTCATAAACAATAATTGTATGTGTAATGTTGTTTTCCTGCAACTGGAACTTAGTTAATCTTTGTAATGTTGGTTGACAACGCTCTTATCTCTAATGTTTATTTATCACACCTGGATAAGGTGCAGACACAAACTTTGAAAAATAGATGCTGTCATATATTTTTCAATTCCCAGATTTAAAAAATCGACATTTAAAAAAAGAAGCAAACAACAAATCCATTATCAAGTCCCGAAAACTCGTGGTTATTTTTGTTTTCTGAAACTTTAACATCCACTTTCAATTACGCCAACTTCACTTTTAGCGATCCCTTACAAAAAAATGTTCTTATAAATAGATTTAAAAGAAATCACATAGGTTAAAAATATAACAAATTATATTTGTGTATTTCATCAAGCTTTAAACAATAAAAGAGCACATAAGATTAGTTTCACCTTAAATTCCATTCTCGCTTTAAATATTTGAAACTACACGGAACTATTACAAGAATTAAATTAAAGAAAATATGGTGTTGTATTTTGCTGTGGTATGACCCGATCTGTCTCTGGCACTGCATTAAAAATACTTGCTTGGCGTTGTTTGGACGTATCAAAACGTAATATCGAAGCTACATTGCCACATCTGTAACAATAATTAGGCGCTGACCAAACAGTCACTAGTTTCTCATCAAACATATATTTTATTCCTTCGTGCACAAGTTGATGAGCTCGACATATCAAATCTAAATTGTTTATGTTCATAAAGTCTTTGGTAACTAATGAACCAAAAAGCCAACCAGCTCCACGTGGGCTTTGATCCCTGATTAAGAAAGAAATTTTAAATTTTAATTTTGTTTTGGCTGTGAGCCAATTTTATAGCCCTACCAAAAATCCATGTCTTCTGGATCAGACCATACTAGATCACAAAACGCTCCTTTATATGGAATCTCTTCGTTGCGATCAATTGTCCGAATTTGGTCGAGTGTGATTATTTCCGGGCTAAGACCTCCATGAACACAAAGAATATTTTCATCGATGAGCTGCAAGAGAAAAAATATCGATTTTAATTTACGACTAATCTAAAGCAATGTATTAAGTTTAGAGTAAGTTGACCCAAGGATCAATTATTGATCTAGAGCTGGATGAGGCTCCCAATTTCATATTTCTAATAAAAGAATAGGAAATCATTTCTAAGATTGCAGCTTCATTATTTGAAGTAAAAGCTATGTTACGATGTTTTGTTGTGTATGAACTTTAGCCTAAAAAATACTGTGCAAATGCACAATCTTCCAAAAGCTCATCCAAATACTCGAATACGCCGATATACACATAATTGGAAGATCAAAGCGCGATGTCATTGGAGCGTATTTGAGCATTGCGGCGGAAGCGGAAAAAATGGGTTCAATGAGTGCAAGACTAAGAATATGCTGTCACCAAAGAAGGACATTGAACGACGACGTCTTGGACAAAACGTCACCATGGACAGCTATAACTTTGAGGTAGTTAACGACTTTGTCTATCTAGGCGCTATAAATTCAGACAACGACACCAGCGCTGAAATCAAACGACGAATAACTCTTGCAAATGTGCTGCTTCTTTGGACTTAGAAAGCAATTGCGTAGTAAAGTCCTCTCTGGAGCATCTTAGAGCGTATGGACATCAACGCTCCAGCCCGATAGGTCTTAGAATCCAATCCCGAGGAACGGCACAATAGAGGAAGATCGCGACTTAGGTGGCGCACGCAGGTGAGAGAGGACCTCAACCAACTTGACGTGTGAAACTGGAGACAGCTAGCTAGGGACCGAGCTGGCTGGAGACGCATGTTGGTTGAGGTCCATGTCCGCCCCGGACTGTAGCTACACCTTAAGCAAGTAAGTGTTCTCCTCTCATTAGACGCCACCATGTAACCTGCCTTTTTTTTTACAAGTGTGTAGACAAAGGATTTTGTGTTCAATTCTTCCGATGATGCCGGTTCTTCGTAAGCCAGTATCAGTCAAGAATATCGGGTGGTTTATTTGGGATGAAAAATTCTCTCATTTTGAACAAAGTTCGTATTTTTACCATGGATTTAATAGAGTTGGGCAACAAGCTCTCTTATCGAAAATGCTTGCATTTGATATCGACGAATCTCTTATGAGTTGGGCTAGAAATGACTTTTCGCACCGGTCACTACAATTATTATTGAACTCGACAGTATCAAATTGGATATTCACACGCTAGTGTATAGCACCCTCGCCTTTTTAGATTAGATTTAGACATGCTTATCATTCGAATGTCCCTGACAACTTTACACGCACACAGGAATAGTTGAGAGCTGTAAGTCACTAGGTCCTAGTTCTCAACGGACTGTTGCGCCTCCTAATTTATTTATTTATTGTCATTCGGATGTACTATTTAAATTCTGATCTTAACAGCATTTTCCAAAACCCGTGTAGAATTTAATGCTTCGAAAACTAAATGCTGTAACTTGGCGTTAAAGCTTTACCTTAATGCAACTACGCATGGAGGGTATTTAATTCCTCAGCTATTCAACTATTCCTACGTGCCACCGTGTGCGGTTTCTGGCGATGTTTGAGCTCCCTCCAGCTCTTCCTCAATCTCGACAATTCCTCCTCGACTGTTCTTCTCCGCTTGTTTCTTGGTCGCCCGACTATTCTGCCTTCTTGAGTAAGTCATTACCTTTTCGAATTCTTTGTCCACTCCACTGATACTTGCGCTTTAGAATAATAGTATCAATAGGTTTCTAACCCATAATCTTATATAGTTCTTTAATGGATACACAATTGACCAGGAATCCCGTAAGATGTTTCAAAGACACCTAATAATAAAGAATCTGTAGTTTCCTGTTAATCGTTGCTGATATTTTTAAGGTGCTGATTCTACGTTTGAGCGGAACGGTCGTAGCTTTGTCTTTAAGCCAAAAGAGTTGTTCGTCTAAATATGGACAACATTCCGGACGCAGCCTTAGATTTTCCGATATAGACAACAATTCCAAGATACTGAAAACTCTCTAGTTTCTCTAGTGGTTGTTGAGAGCGGATGAGTGGAAGGTCCCGAAGACGAGCTTCGTAGTTTTTCAGGTGTTGATTTTCAAACTCACGATTTCTGCTTCTCTCTCCATCCTCATTGTCATTTGGTGGAGATCCATTATCATATGAGATAGCATGCATACATCGTTTGTGTAGTCTAGATGTTTCAGGTATGTTGTCAGAGGGAATTCTATTCCTCCATTTCCTGTCCAGGCTGCCCGCAGCACATCATTGATCACCAATATGAACAGTATGCAGCCCTGATTGATTCTACTTTAGACTTCAAACTGTTCTCACAACTTACCTTCCTGTAAGACGTAACATTTGGACCCCTATTAAGTCACCTCGATGAAAAGCAGGTGGTGAAAGCCGTTGAACAGCTTTCAGTTTATATGTATGTACATTACAGACCATCTATTTTGGGTTTCTCCTCAGATGACCACTTTTTATAACTGCTTGCTCTATTTTAACTCATTATAAGGGTATTTATAACCCCTTGAGTGCACGCACAATACTCATACTGTCCGATTGATAATTCTTTGACCTTAGGTACACCGACTTAAGTCAGAAACTGGTCACAGACTTAAATTAACTTAAGACGTTAATATTAAACTAAATATGCAGTTTTTCTTGAACTACGAATAGTTAGCAGTCTTCCAAGCCTTTAGTTAGAAAACAAAATACGTTATAAGATATTGCCACTTTTGTTTTCATTTGTATTACAAATTTTCACAGACGGAACCAGTAATACCGCAGATTTTTCTATCCATAACACGAACTATGAACATAACATTTATGTCCAGAACATCTTATTAAATTATTCACTGCTGCTCGGGTTTTCCGAATCGGTCATTTATCTTCGAAAATTAGTTAAATGAATAAGTCTAGCGGCTTTGGCTTTCAATTCATTTCAAAGGCCAAATTTAAGTTAATACTAATACAAAAACCGTTTTGAAATATATAAAGATTGGCTTGACATATAAACAATTCGGACCACAAATTAAATGCAATTGCCAAATAGCTAAGCAACAGTTACGATTGGATGCAGAGAAGTCTTGGGTTGTAGAAAGACTATTAAAATAGTAACATTATCAAAAAGCAGTTGCCCTCTCAAATGAACTAATCGAGGGTTTTACAGGTATCTACAAACAATAATTAAGAACCTAAATTGAGATTTATAACTTACAGCAGCAATAGTCAACAGATCAAAGACCTTACAGCAATACTTCCATGCATTTGCATTGCCATATTTACTGAAACACTCGTCATAGAATCCATAGACCCGAGTTATCTGACGGGATTCATGGTTTCCACGCAGAAGGGTGATCCGATCTGGATAGCGGGCCTGTTTAAAAATAAAAAAAGACCAAATTAGTACAAATCCATCGTCCCAGAAGAGACTTACCTTAAGTGTTAACAATCTAGTGAGCGTTTCCAAGCTGTAATAACCACGATCGACAAAATCTCCCATGAAAACATAGTTTGTATCAGGAACCTGTCCACCGGTCCGAAACAGCTCTTCCAAATCATAAAACTATTTCCATTGTTTTCATATTCACATCGAAGAATTAAAGTAAGTTCAAAAAAGAATTAAAAAAAGCAACAGTGAGGAAAAATGTTACAAGATAAAAAGAACGTATACTGTGGAAATTGTGGGGTGTGCTCATATTTACCTGGCCATGGATATCGCCACAAACTGTGACTGGAGTGCTGACAGGCTGTATATTTGATTCTTCAAGCAAAATTTCACAAACTATATTACAGAGTTGTTTTAAATCGTTTTCCGGAAGATATTTACAATCTTTAACAATTTCAATCCACTTGTCAAGTTCGGCCATCTTGGGTAAACTAATTTCTTCAAGAACTGTCTATTTTTTTTCTTCTTTTTATTTTGTGAAAAATCCGACACTTGAAAGGCACTGAATTCTTCCTTTTTGTGTCGGAAAGGTAGTGCGATGGGGGTATGAAAGCTTAAGTTTGAAACAAATTGTTTGAATTCAATGGTTGCGCACAACAGACGCATCGCAGCATATTCGATTTTCAAAAACTACGAAATCGAATTAACATACTTAAGGGCAATTTTTAGTAACAGTGGCGTGATGGTTAGAGCGTAAGACTGTCATTCCGGAGGTACTGTGTTCAATCCGTACCTGTGTCACCTAGAGTTTTGTTTTTTCACGGGTACTGCATCTTGAGTGAAATTGACAAATCTTCCAAAAGAAATTATTGTAATTCTGTGGGTCGATCCTTTATTCCAGAAAATACTCGCACTGCTTCTCTGCTAGCTGTTGAGCATTCGGGATTACTGCTGGAACACAATGCAAAATCGGAGCCGGAGTCGTAACTGGAGTCGGAAAAGTTGTCGTACGTTTCACAAAAAGTACGCACACAATCAGCCTTATTGTGAGTTTCGCCCGGAAAATCATTCCCCGAAATATTTTTGTTCGCCCGCAATTTAAAAAGCTATTGCGAGTTTCGCCCGAATAGAATTTCACTTCGAATCAGAACTGACATTTCGAATAATTGTCGTGTTCAGCAAACTGAGTTCGCAATAAATTTCCCCATCTCTGATTAAAACAGAGAATGAAATCTGAACCTATATTTCTTGTTGACCATAAAAACGCAATTAAATTTATGTAGGGCCGCAATTTCCTGTAAAACTGCGTATGACAAGACACTTTTAAAACCACCCCAATCAATTTATCACCACTAAAAAACCTATTTGCGCAAGTGGATATTCAAAATTTCCCTGTTCGTTTTTTGGTATGTGAGTATTCGTGTCAAGAAAACAAACAACCCTAGTGAATTGTATTTTTGTTTTGACACCGTCAAGGATTAATAAAAAGAAGTAATTTATAATTTACAATAAAAAGAAAATATAAAGTTTTTGTATACAATTTTGTATATTGTTGTTATGATCTTTCATGATGGATATTGCTTGACCCACTTTGTCACAAAGTTCTTTATGCGTTTGAAGTTCCTCCATAACAACTTTTTGGGTTCTCATTTGGTTATGTATGTTGTTCATCATTTTCAAATTCGTCCAAAAAATCTTCAATTTGAATTTCATTTTCCATGTTTTCGAAACTTCTCTTTTTGGGTAGATTTAACCCAAACGATTTTGAATAAACAAATAAACTGGAAGATGGCTTCTTCAGCAGGAGAGAATTTTAGTGTCCTATTAGGTCCACCTCCAGTTTCTCTTTCCGTTATTTTGTTTGTAGCAGCCTTTATCCTCACGTAGAGTTTTTGGTCGGTCCAAGCCTAATTTAAATGTTTTTTTTTTGTTCAGTCTTCAGCAATGTCAATTAAATTGAACCCTTACCTTCTTCCATTCGAACTCAGTCTTGATTGGAGGCCCAGCGCTATTAAGCTCAAATGGAATCTGCTTCCAAAATGCATTTGTTTTTTCATTACTTTCTTTGACAAAACCTCTTGCGATTTCAGGATTTTTCTGCATCTTGTTTAGCAGCATATCGCTTTGATTTGCATTTATAGATTACGTCCTTATATATAGATACAAACAATAAAGTTATTTTATTTTTTGCAACTACAATTAATATAAATAACTTACATTGTAAAATTTGTTGTTCTTCTATTCACTTCTAAAAACAAAGTGGAAATTTTAGCTCCAATTGACATTTCATTCCGCCCGAATTGAGTGCTCCCAATAAGGGAAATCTTTCGAACATGAATTTTTTTTCGCCCGAAGCTCACAATAGGCGAATTGAAAAAAGGAATTTTTTTCGGGTGGAATCTTGTTCACGTGAAACTCACAATAGGGCCGATTCCAGTTGCGTTGTGTTCGTACATTTGCATTTGCGTACATTGAATACTTTGACAGCTATTCCAGTTACGACTCCGACTCCGGCTCCGACACCATTGTGTTCCAGCAGTTATCCGAGATAGAATAAACATGGATCAAAGGCGGCAGTCTGTAATTCACATAGAGACAACATACTATCTAGTGCCCCGATCAGTTGCCGTTCTGTCTAACACCATTTAATTCCATTTGAGGTGAACTCACTCCATTTCCCTATCGGTGAATACATTGAGCGGTGGAAAAAAAGCAAAGTGTCGAATTGGACTACAAGAACAAATAATTGAAATCTTGTGACTTTTCAAAAATGACAATTCTACAAATTCCATCTTACAAAACAAAATATTCGTTTTGAATTTTTAAAAGTAAGATTTATTAATTAATTAAGTAAGATAATATTGTTTTATCTGACCCAAAACCCGGGACTCTAAATAGTATAGATTCTCTATAACATGTACCCTGATTTTCACCGACTCTAGTTAATTGACTCTCATCAACCAAAATTGTCTGATTACTAATATGAAAATCAATTATACGCTACATATTTTTAAACTGTTACTAAGCTATCACAGAAGTTTAAGTTGCCCATAAACAAATTTATTGAGATGATTAAACATTAATCTGTTGGAATCTTACTATAATCATAGCTAATCCTGTGTTGAAGTTGCTATATATGCTGTAAAATGTGGGAAGAACTTTATTATGAAAATTATTGATTTTGAAAAAACTTAAAATTGAAAATAAACCATCAATTTGAAAACATTATTTTTCACCGAAAACCGTTGCCCAATATTGCTACTCTAAAGCTGTATTGATTATTCTTATATTTGTTCACAAACAAAAATAAGTTTATTTGGGTAAAATAAATAAAAAATGTCCATTCATTTGTTCTCAAAAATATGTTAAAATTAAAATTAAGATTGTGTAAGCAGGCAGAACTACTTGGCTGGATCGGGAAATCTAAATGGATCGAAAGAGCCAAACCGAGTTACCTCAGTTTCCGGGTTGGGTACATTTGAATGTTTAGCTCTGTCGTGTATGGCTTGTTTAAGGCCCAAAATACACAACGACAACGAAGCAGATTGTCATCCGCCTTCAATCGCTATGACATGACAATCAGCTCAATAAGTGAACCCACGTCGCTTTCATCGGCTTGAATTTATGAGTCAGCTTGATCTTTTATAGGTATAAATCAAAATCCTTACCCAAAATACGACATAATATGGTCTAAGCGATGCTTAATTCTTGAGAACGCCGTGGAATTGACTGGTTTGAATCGTTTGATCTTTTCTCACTGACAAGGCAACATCACTCAACGAAAATGTTGTCTGAAATTTGTGCTCTTAACTTAATTTTTAATTGGACATAACGCTATTAAAATTGCTTCACTGGCTCCGAATATCGGTAGAAAAATTGTATGATTTGCAGACTTTGCTCGTTTGTGTACTTTAGCATAATGAAAATGTTGAGCTCACTGAATTAATTGACAATTACAGTTCGATGATTAGTGAAAGGGTGCGTTCACAAATTAAATTCAATGTTGTCAATTACTTATTGGAAAACCCGAGAAATGATTTAAAAAAAAAACGTCAATTTTATTACTCATCATAAGTTAATTTTCTATGGCTAGTAGCTTGGTAGTAGTCTATGCTGAGAATCTAGAAAGATCACTTCTAAAAATTATATAACGGCGATGACGAATCAAATTCCACTGCAAGGGAGATAGAACCACTCTACCTAGGCGACGCAAAACAACAATTCTGCCTACCCGACCTCTACGAAGTAAAGATTGCCATATTCAAACTTAAGTTCAACAAAGCTGCTGGAGCTAACGGCATCGCTGCTGACTTTTTAAAGCAACAGGCGATAACTTGGTAGGGACTATGCACCAACTCATTTGCAAAATATGTTTTGATGTGGTGAACGTCTGAAGCCATTCGTCAACAACTTGATAGGTCCTTATCACTGTGACTTCAGACCAGGAAAGTCCACCATTGACCAAATATTCACATTACGGCAGATCTTGGAAAAACCCAGGAACTTCAAATCGATACCCACTATCTCTTTATCGATTTTAAAGCCGCGTATGACAGCATCTATATGGAAGAGCTTTACAGAGCCATGTCCAGTTTTGGCATCACTGTCAAACTTATCCGTTTGTGCAGAATGACGATGTAGAATGCACACTACTCTATCAATATCGGAAAAGATCTCACCTATCCATTTGATGTCAAAAAATGTTTAGACAAGGCGATGCACTGTCATGCGACTTCTTCAAAAGCGTGACTTTAGTGGTGCGTTTTTGAACATAGCGATGGAAGCAGAGAATATGGGTTAGTGGTCAATGAGGGCGAGACCAAGTATATGCTATCATCAAAAAAGGACATTGAGCGACGACCGACGTCTTGTACGAAACGTCACCATGGACAGCTATAACTTTGAATCAGTTGAGGACTTTGTCTACCTAGGCACCGCTATTAATTCAGACACCGTCACCAGCGCTGAAATCAAACGAAGAATAACTCTTGCAAATCGCTGCTTCTTTGGACTTAGAAAGCAATTGAGTAGTAAAGTCCTCTATCGAGCATTTGAATCACCATCTATATAAGACACTCATCATTCCGATTCTTATTTCTGGCGTGAGGCCTGTACCCAGTCAAAGAAAGATGAGAGCGTCTTAGGATGCTTAGAGAGAAAAATTCTTCGGTGATTTTTGGTCCCGTGTGCATAGATGGAGAGTATAGAAGACGAACTGTACAGGCTGTACTGCGACACTGAACTGGTTAAAAGAATAAAAGTCAAACGACTTAGATGGCTGGGTCTTGTAGAGCGGATAGACATCAAGGCTCCAGCGCGGAAGGTCTTCGAATCCAACCGCGAGGGACGGTGCAGTAGAATAAGACCGTGATTTAGGTGGGAGAGGAGCTTAACCAACTTGACGTGCAAAACTGGAGACAGCTAACTAGGCACCGAGCTGGCTGGAGACGCATGTTGGTCAAGGGCAAGTTCCGTCCGGGACTGTAGCGCCACCTTAATTAAGTAAGTGAGCAGCTTAATTTTCTTAATTTATTAAAATGGACTTAAAAGTTTAAAAAATAGTATCTCCATATGAACAGGGTCCTAAGATTTGTTTTAGTTCAAAAATTGTTTTATTACAAAGTTAGAATTTAGATCTTTAAGAGTTGTTGGTATGACATAGCTGCGCGCCTATTGTGTTTAAAGCAGAATGACATCAATTAATTTTTCCCCACACTGCATGTTGTTTCTTCAAGACAAAAGCTCAACACTTCACTCAGCTGACTCAAGACTCCCAATTCTCGACTATCTGTGGCCATTAAACATTGCAATTGCATCTGGTTTATTTTGATTTTGAAAAAATAACAAAAACAAAAGAAAAACTTTAACTTAACTTACCTATAGGCTATAGATAGTTTGTTACTTGTTAGACAAGTGCTTATACTATGTACTTTTAGTGTAAGCTAATTGCAAAAGCTCCAAATTCATTGTGCTGCATGGGTGTTCTTGTTATTTAAGTAGAACAATAAAGAAAATATAAATTAATTCCATTGCACAAGCATTACTTTACATTTATTTTTCGTAATTAAAAAGCTGCACCAATAAATTGATGTGATTGAATTGATATTCAGTATATACAAATTTACAACCCCAAAGAAGTGCTCTTTTGCTAGAAACAAACCTAAATAGAAAAACAAAGTAAATACCAAGTTGTCTTGCCTCAGTTTTGTTTTACTCAAATAAAATGTAATGCATAATCCTTTTACATTTCGATTTTTATTGACGACGATGTGACCTAGTTTTTTCCTCAATATTTGATCACATCTAATATTTCAATTTCTGTTTAGTTCAGAACGCACAACCCAACAAAAACAAAAGCGAAATAAAATTTGATTTCGCAAGTCTCGTCATTTCGTGCTCCAAGTCCAACAAAGACCAAGAGGTACAACGTATAACGTAGTCGTGTGTTTAATTTCCAATATGTAGGTATATCAATATTTACAACACAACTTGTATTAATGAGTATTTTGTTTTTACGTCGTGAAAAAACCTCACTGTCTGTCTGATCAATGAAACAAAGAAACGCAGAATTTACTTGCACACTGAGCTCATCTTGCTTCAGTTAGGAATCGGAACTTGATATTTTGCGTTCAATTCAATAATTCACTTAGAAATCATCATCATTTAGTTAGTTTTGCTTTTAATTTCATTACATTACACAGCGAGATCGAGCTGTCTTCTAAATTTCACAAGAGTCAAATTTGTAATAAAAACAAAATAAAATTGTTATTTTTGTACCTACCTTCAAAATTCTATGATTTAATAATAAACATCATCAGCTGGTCTGGTGGTGGTGTTGCAACATAAATTCAAAGTGTAGCATAATAAACAAATCAAAAGAAAAATATTGTAAAGTGAAGAGAAACTAAAAACTAAAAAAACGTTGACCTTGACGATAAACGAATGAACAAATTATTAAACGAACAAGTTGAATTTTAGTTTTAAATAAAATAAATCAAGTGGGATTGTAAATTGTAATTGTGACGGTTCACTGTGGCTTCGCTCACATGGACGAAAATTTAGTGAGTTGAGAGGTGTAATAATAGATTTTTTAAATTTTACTTTGACCTCAAATTGTTTATTTTGTAGATTGTACGAATATATTAAATTACCGAGCGTTAGAATGCCATCTTTGTTAGAAGCTTTGGAGCGGAAGTATGGTCTGTCGGAGGACATCGACATTGAGGAGTCGGTAGTGCCCATATATGTCCCGAAACTGCCACCGCTACTTTGGTACGTACATTCATTTCTTATAACTGGTATTTCAGAGTGTGTTTATTTTTTTTTTTTGTTAGATAGTTTAAATTCCTTTGGTCATACTTTACCTATCTAAATGCAATTTCCTAATTTTAAAAACAATTTATCTGTAAAAAGTCTTGTTTTTTGGTATGTTTTATCAGAGGGTAATGGGGAAGGGAAAATTTCTCGGTTACCATCATCATCCTTTGTTAAAGCGATCAAAGAAAATGTGTCAAAACCTTTATAAGAATTTTTTGTTACCGAAAAAACTCAAAATCATTACGCAGTCAATTAAGTTTAAGAGGTGACAGCAAATTTTTAATTCAGAAAAAACGGGCAGTTAAGGTGTTGCGTGGTGATTCCAGAATAGGTCGTCTCTCAGGCATTTGAAGTGGATACAGCCTCCCAAATTTGACGAAAACGAAAAATGTTTAATTAATTTGATATACGTCGTAATGGCAAAAATAATTTTTGCCTGCTTCTAATCGGAATGTTTCGTTCGGCAAAAGAAATCGTTAACTAGCTTAGAGTTAGGACTTAGTATAATAAATAGAATAATAAATGTTGCAATACTTCATATGCTGTAGAAACTAGTTCCAAAATATATATATGTATGTAGCTAAATAAATCCCCTGAAGAAGCTGGAAAACAACTGGCGAAACGTAGGGTAAAACCAAGATGGATTAGTTTTATTTTATTATTAATCGCATCCAACTGATTGATCATCAAAGACCAAGAAACAAAAAAAAAAGTTCCAGAGTGAATTCAATTAAATTTGTAATAAATTTGAAAAACATAAAACTAGATTTTTTGTATGCATCAAAAAACTAAAGGCTATTATTTGTAACTTCGAATATTTTGCGAACAAAACAGGTGATACAATAAAAATTATTTTATCATATGCAAAATACTGATGTTAACTTTCAGTAATTTTTTTATAAAAATTTAATTTACAACTTTCTTAACAAAAAACTAACACCCAAACTAAAAAGAGGCTAAGATGCGACCCACACTGATAAATTCAAATCTGTTGTTTTATCTTGCTTAAAAATTAAAAAAAATATTCATAACAATTTTTTGTGTGAGATAAATAAATTGAAGTCAATATCTTTCTTTGTTCTCCTAATTTCTTATCAGTTTTTTTTGCCTTTGTAGGTTTTCATGTTTTTTTTCTAAAAAAAAATTAACAGTCGAATTTTTCTAAAAAATTAACTAAAAATTACCAACAATTTTTTTAACATTTTTATTCGAAAAAAACAATTTTACCTATCTTAGTACCATTTTTTAAAAGTTTTTATTTCGTATATAAACAAATACAGACGAAATCATTTTGAAGTCAATACCTTCACTTATTCAGACATACCGAGAATCAAAAACTAATTTTACCAATTTTGCGATTTGAATTTTTATGAAAAAAAATAGCTGTTGGATTTTTTTAAAAATTTTACTGAAAACCATATTTTTTTAAAGATCAAATTAGTTTAACATCCAATTTCTTTAATTTTTAAAAAGAAACTTAAGTCAAAAATTAATTTTACCAAATTTTAGTAATGTTTTTTAGGTTTTGTTTTTTTAATTGTGAATTCGATTTTTCTGAAAATTTTTCCAGATGTCAAAAACGTTATTCTTCGTTGCATAATATTATGTTTGAGATAAAATAATTTGTTTGTTCGTAAAATATTCGAAATTACAATTTTTTAAAAATTGCTATGGTAAAAAAAACACTCACTCAATTTTGTTGAGCGTCCTTTCTGCATCTTTCTGCATTATTATCTGTATAACAAAGTCGACTCTTTCTTGAGATATGGACGACGAAAAAAGTTTCTCGAAGATATACGGACGTACGAACTTACGTATACACTCGCCCACATACATCTCACTAAAAATCTTTTATTTAGACTCTAGGGACCTTGAAACTTTGAGAAATGTCAACATTTTCAAATCGACAAATCGGACCGATTACAGTAACTTCCTATGTGAAGTTAAAAATTGATAAAAAATGTTTTTCGGCTGAAGTATCTTAAAAGCAAAGAAAGATATTGTCTTGAAACTTTTTTGCATCCTACACAAAATGATGTTATTATTATTTTGTAAAACTTTTAAAAATATCGACACACGAATGGGAAGTTATCAGTGTTGGTCGCATCCCTGATTTTTTTGATATATTTAGATTATTTCAATTTAAATGGGTAAGATAACTATTTGTGAATATTTTGCTTGCTCTTACTCTTACTCTTGCCTGAAAACAGCTTCATAAAATTGGTTTTGATTGTTCTACCATTTTGTATCAATTATAGTTCAAAACAAGTGAAATTAAATCAATTTATATGATTGTTCCTTTATTGAAAAGCCGCCTGTTTTATATAAAATAAAATTAATATTGTTCTAGGAATGTATCGTTTATTTTTCGTTGACTTTAAAATACATCAAACAAGAAACTGATATTGTAATTGAATTATTAAAATTAAAATAAATTACCAAATTATTAAATTTAAAACTTAAATGTTTCTTAAGTTTATTATATCGTATGTTTTTTTAATATTTTATTAGCAACCCGTTTCAGATATTTACGCGTCCATATTCGGGCTAATTTAATGAAGAGTAAATAGAGATCTAAAACGCGTTGCCACTTCGTTAAAATTAATGTTGTGACACATATTGTTTTTAAATTTAATAATTAAATATTTTATTTCAATACTTGAATGACAAAATCACAACACAATATGGAGACGAACCCAATTAACAAAAGCAAACTGCTGTAGCATTTTAAATTAAATGCTGAGCTTAATCAAATTATAATACTTACAAAAAAAAACATGCATTTTAAACTATAGTTATTAATTGTCCAACAAAATGTTTGACTCAGTACAAATGTTTTTTAACTTAAAAGAACTATAAGCATCGCTTAGAAGCCGTGTGCCGATACTATCTAAAATTATTACATTAAAATGTATCGAAAAACTTAAAATTAAAAAAAGTGTAGATTATTTTAACATTAAAGATAGATTTTGCCAGTAAATACAAATTAATATTAACAAATTATCATTGAAACTTAAAACTGTATTTTTAATCCAATCTGATTAGAACGAACAGAAACTTATATAAGTATATTACAAAAGTTAAGCATTATAAAAGCGAAAGAAGTTAAAAGATTGAAAGATCGATAATGTTAATCGATTAAATAGTAATGGTAAATTAAAGGATTCAATATTTATTAAAATATGGACTTTCAGTTTACCTAAAACAAAACAGTAAACTGAGTCTATAAGAAATGTATACATTTTTTTGAAGTTCATTTTTGTTAATTCATTCTTACACTAACCAACTTTCTCCATACGGACACTATAAGTTAAACTATAACACTTAATACCAATGCCTTTTGGTCCTGAAACTTGCATTAGGTATTTCTATAAGCAATGGCTTTTGAAACTAACCGGATAAGAACTGTGAATTAATTTCGTAAATAATTAGACTCTGCCAAACAATTATTAAGTTTGCTGCATATTGTTCTAGACATTGATTTGTTCGTGTTTCACTGAGATAATTATAGAATTCATCCTTCCATGAACCCAATTCAGTGTCATAAGTACTTTTATTTGAAGAATGTTATTAGGTCTTTATTTAAGACTTTGATAATATAGTCCGCACTTGCTTTAAGTTTTTTTTTTAAAGAAAATTGAAGGTAATCGTTTGAATAAATATCTCTAGATAACTTCAAAGTTTTCACAAACTTTTTAAGCCTACATTTCATAAGTTTAACAGAGTGAACTTTAAGTTGTTGAATCAAATATTTTAAATTTAATCGTGCGGTCTACTTTTGCTATTCAAAAAAAAACTTGACCTAATACAGTTAATGGCTGATTTCGGAACAGATGTTTTATCTTTTCTGACATTACGATTATAGGATCTAAAAACATAACTTATATAATAGTAGAAAACCTGATCAAAAGATGGATTTATTAAAAGATATAGCTTCGAGAGGCACTTTAAAACGGAGCTTAGGAGCTCCTGAACAGACTTTTTTTAGAAGTTTTGGGACTAGTATTTTCCAAGAAACATCTTCTCAGAATATTATTCAAAACTAGTACAGAAATGTATGGATATTTTAACTCTCCCAAGCAGAAGTAAGCTAATACATGACTTGGGTGCTACAACCAAAAACGCTCCTTGTCCTGTTGCAAACTCTTAAGCTAACCTAAACATAATAACAGCACTCCTTATTGGCTATTCAAAACTAAAGCATTTCGTTGCTAATCGGGTTTGTGAGCGTTTATATACATAGTTAAATATTATCGACTTATATTTAAAAAATAGTTGGATCTTGCTACGATAAAGTTCTTATTTAAATTTAGTAAGTGCTTATAATATTTGTTCAAATGAAAAATAATGATCATTTAACTTATTTAATATTTATGAATTAATTAATTAAAAATATGTTCAACCACGAATATTTTATGATTTTATAAACAAAACTGTCAAAAATCTAATACAAATCATATTTTTTTCTAGCGTGCCCGAATTATTAGTTTTAAATGATTGTGATATTGACTGTGCTGGCGACACAGAAGCACTCAAAGAAAAATGCCGTGCAGTAAAAGAACTCGATTTAGCGCAAAACAATTTGAGGGATTGGGATGAAATATTCCGAATTTTGAAACACATGCCGAAAATCGAGTTTCTCAATCTAAGTAAAAATCGATTTTATGGACCAGTAACATTTACACCCGCCCCCGCTATGAGCGGTCTCAAAAGTGTTGTATTAAATGGAACTTGTTTGAATTGGAATAGTATTGATGTGCTATTAAAATGTCTGCCAGTGCTAGAAGAGTTGCACCTTAGTTTAAACGATTATCAGAATGTGCTTATTGACACTCTTGATGAAGACCCAGATGCAGATGCGGATGAAGAAACGGAGAATCGTAAGAAAAGAGACAGTGAGGATAATAATGCCATTACAACTACTGAAACACCACCGATAGCCATAAAAGACTTTGCCAATACCACACAGACAGCTAATGCCGAGTATTCAAATTTAATTACAAATTCCGGCGCCGATAACAACAAGAGTCCATCAGAATCTACATCCTCAGAAGGTTGTTCGTTTAAAAAAGTGCCAGCTCATAATGGTGTGAAGAAATTGCATTTCACTGGAAATCCCGTAGAAGATTGGAAAGAAATATGTCGATTAGGGCGGGTTTTTCCTAATCTTGAAACATTAGTGCTAGCCGAATGTCCATTGAAGTAGGAGGATATTATGTTTTTTAATTGATTCGAAAATGTATGTAGATTTGTTTTTATTTTCATCTTTCAGATCAATTGAGCCAATTTCACCGACAGATTCTGTAAAAGTTGTTGCTGACGATATGAACAACAGAGAATCGCCTCATAAATATTTTTCGTAAGTATTAGAATCTCATGTTTTGATAAGAATTGTTGTAACACGATTTATATTTTCAGTAATTTAGCCATTTTAAATTTGAGTAGTACTAAAATCAATACATGGGAAGACATCGATAGGCTTGCAAAATTCCCCAGTTTGAGAAACCTTCGTGTACAGGTTAATTTTTAAGAGATGTTATGCTTACAAATTGTCTTTGAAATCTTTTTCTTTTAATTATAGAATTGGCCTTTATGGGAAAAATGTGAAGCTACAGAACACGAAAGACGGCAACTCTTGATCGCCAGATTACCCTTTCTTAAGACCTTAAATGGTGGTGGAACTATAACTGCAGACGAAAGAGAAGATGCCGAACGAGCATTTATTCGCTATTACATGGAACACCCCGAGAGTGATATACCCCTGCGATACAACGAACTAATTGCTAAACATGGAAAATTAGATCGTCTTGTTAATGTCGATTTAAAACCTGAGAAGAGGGTTAAAGTAAACTTTACATTTGGAAATCATTCAGAAGCGCGATTTGTCGACGTTTACAGGTTAAAAACTGATTAAATGTAATCGACTTAAGAAATGCCAATTTTTAACAGTTCAGAGGTTATTTTCAAAATACCATGTAAGATACTGTCTGTTCAAACTGTTAAATTTGTCGTCTTTTTAGTGTCGTTCTTGTTTTCTACTAATTTTTTGTCGTGCAAAGCAATCATTTTTTTTTTTTTTTTTAATTTTATTTAGGAGCGTTATAGATCTTAAATCTCGTTTGGAGAAAATCGTAAAACTTCCAGCAAAGGACATGAGGCTGTTTTATGTAGACCAGGACTTAAAAGAATTACAAGGCCCAGAAGAAATGAAATTTCCAAATAAACAATTGTACAGTTACAACATAAGATCTGGCGATGAAATTCTTATAATTCAGAAAAATTGTTAACAAATCATATTTATATAAAATATATATTTTATAACACTACACAGTGAATACCTTATTTCAAATAATAAACTGCTAACTCATATATTAATGTGCCGCCTCGAAGGATTTTAACGAAAGTAACCTTGTATAATATTTGTTTCTTTTTTCTTGTTTTTTATTAAGCATGCGAATTAAAATATTAAGTTTATGTTAGTTTGATTAAATGTTCAACAAAATTTCGCTAATAAGGTCAGGACTTAATACATTTTTAATATTTGTATTTGAAAAATACAAACAACTGTTAAAGTTCTAGCGTCTCCAAGTATACAAAAATCTCAAAATAGGAAATGTATTAAGCATTTTATCAATGAAATATAGGACAAATGCCACATTTCTCATTCCGATTAAAAGCTAATTACATAGATCTAGCATAAGTCTATAAGTATTTAGTAAATACAAAATGTACTTTCGATTTTCGAAAGTAAAAGAAAAATAACTTAAAATTGTTTTGGCTTATTTTAAATACCCGAAAATAAGTTTTCAATGTGACGAGGTAATACATAGCAATTTGGTTTTGCAAATGAAGTCATGTAGAAGTAGTGTAAATAAAATAAAACATGCAACTGGGTCGCACAGACTTTCCTTTGTTAATTACATGGGATCGAATGGTTTAGAAAATAAAAACAGCATTAGCAATCAATTTAAAGTTTTACAGTTTCACTAGTTTAGGTTCTTTTAAATTCATAATGAGTAAATATTGCACTAAGGAATAACAGACACTAAGAACTTCATCTTAAAATTACTTCTATAATTTGTTTAAAAGAAACGTATTGATTTTAGTCTCATTATATTATTTATTTGTAATTAAAATACTGGTTTTGAGACATGATATTTACGCCCATATTATTAAGTCTATTCTTAACTTGATTAACGTAAAATCTAGGTGTTTACGAGTTTCAAGATTTAAACAAAATGTGCATAATACAAATTTAATTGACATTTAAATTATGAACAACTTAAAATTCGAAACCCCTTTAAATCTAGATGTTCCGTTCAACTTGTTTTGAAGGAACTCAATCATATGGGCGTTTTATTATTTTCTTTGGATTTACCATTAACATCCATATTATTGAGAGACTTCAAATTGAATTTCAACTTGGATAACTACTATTTAGAAGTTTGTAAATATTATTTATATTTAAGGATTTATGTTTTAATTTTTTTCTTTAAATTTTATACATCAGTCTTTGTGAAGATTGGACTTGAGTACAAACTGCATAGGGACCTTCGCAGGGAGTGCTACCGAAGTGACTCTTCAGAGCAGAGTACTACCAAATTTAATCGTATCCAAAGACAATAAAAGTCAGTGTTCCAGGGAAGTATGTATACTAGGATCAACCCTGTATCTTCAATATACAAGGGATAATCTGTAATATTGGTGGCAGATAGATCAGATCCATAAAAATTGCAAAATGCTTTTGATAAATTTTGTAAACAAAAACATAAATAACTTTCCAATTTTTTTGTAGTACCCGTGGCATGATTGTTAGTGCGTTGGACTATCATGCTAGAGGTCTTGGGTTCGATCCCTGCCTGTGCCATCTAAAGTTTTTTCACGGGTACCTACTGCCTCTTGCGAGGAATTGACAAATTCTCCAAGAGTAATTCTTGTCATGAAAAGTGCTTTCTCAAATGAGCCGTTCGGATCGGATTCGGCTTAAAACTGTCCCCTCCATCCCTGACAACAGTAATCGCACACAGGAATGGTTGAGAGTTGTAAGTCACTAGGCCCTAGTTCTTAACGGACTGTTGCGCCTCCCAATTTATTTATTTTCAACTTCCCAATTTCATTAACAGTAGAATCACATAGTAATTTTTGAAGTCCTTTTTCCGGGTATTCGTATTGTGATACTCAGCCCTATTGTGAGTTCCATGGGAACAAGATTCCACATGGAAAAATTCCCATTTCCCTTTTTCCTAATTGTGAGTTTCGGACGAAAAAATTCCCCATGTTCGAAAAAATCCCCTTATTGTAAGCATTTTTTTCGTGTGAAATGTTACGTTCTCAACAGCTGAAATGTTCACTTATTTTTTTGTGGGGAACGAGAGAAGAACAAAGCGGAAAATGTAAGTTGTTTGTTGTTTTTTTTTTGTGACCAAAAATAAAAGTGAATTTTTCCAATATTTCAGGAGCAAAACTTTAAATAAAGCCGAAAGAACAAGACTGAAAGAGCTTTGCGCCAAACCAATTTCATAGTCTTTACCTACTCCTTTTTGATACGCACCCTCTGCAAAAAATCGCAAACAAGCGGACAATTTGACGATGGGTGATATCATCGCAAACTTTTGCTTCGTTTGCGGCAAAGCATTGGTTAGCACATCGAGGAGGAATTTAAATGTTGGTTTGTTGATTCTGTAGTATTGCTGAAATCTGAAAACTTTGTTTTAATAAACAAAAATGTAGATAAGAATTTTATACTTACAAGGAATCGCGCAACTCCAAGGGATTGGAATGATCCCTTAAAGATCTTCGAACAGCTCGTTCTTCGCGTTTTCCTTCTTCACCCACAAAATTCGAATTCCAATGCTAAACATAATTATTTCACTTTCTTTTTTATCAAAATACAACTTAAATTTATTTTGTTTCGCACTTGTCTTCATAAAAAAAAATAAACATGCAATAAGATCTGTTCATTTTAAAAACATCAGTGCACATATGTTTTAAAACGGAGAGGGAAATTTTGTATACGTGGTCGTTAAGTTACTTTTTTTTTGCATATAAGTCGATGAGGGTTGAATTTAAAGAGTGTTTTTGCACTCAGTGGGCACAGTTTTAGAAAGTAATTGCAGCACCACATCAATTTCTTGAATTTTTTTCATTAATAAGAAGAAATGATTTAGATTTCAGTCTCTGTTTCCATAATAGAGAAGGGAAATTTATTTAGGTCTCAGTTTTTTTAAAACATGTCTATTTTTCGAACTGTCATTTCCGATTCGATGTGAAATTTTATTCGAGTGAAACTCCCAATGGGCAGGTTCAGACAACATAAGGGACTTCATTTGCATTCAACTTCATTCTTTGAACGTAAATTTTGACCAAGGCAACTAGTTAGTTTTTCAAGTGTCATGAAATTAAAATTCAGAACTTTACTTCACAAACCTCTACTTCAAGTTCATAGTACAAAAATTACCAAAATAATTATTTTCTACAAAACACTAGGCAAGCTAAAAGTCCATCATGATTTGTGTTTTGTATTTTAAAGAAATATTACTTATTATTATTATTACAGAAAGCATTAAATCAAGTTGTGCAGAAAATAAATACATCATTGAGTAATAAAGTTCAGCTTTTAGTTGAATTAAAAAACATGGTCAATTGTCATTTTGACATAAGTTGACTTGACTTGATAGTAAGGGAGATTTTTCTTGCCTAACTTTCCAGTCAATTTTCCAATAAAGTTGCCTTAATTGGAAGGCAATTTTTTGGCAGCTGGCCAATCAGATGCAAGAAACTTGCCTTACTTTCAAGTCCCTTATGTCGGCTAAACCTGCCCAATAGCTTTTGAAAGTCCGTGGGAACGAACATTTTTCCTGTGAATGGTTTTCCGTGTGAAACTCACAATAAGGCTGACTGCCAATATCAATCCAAAATAAATTGATTCTTAATTTTTGATTTGTACATAATCTGTACATTTAAATAAATGAAAATAAATTTCGAAACTGTAATTATGGGCTTGGAATAGGTAACAATCAAGTGCCCTAGCCAGACCTTGTATATCAATTTTTAAGGCACTAGTCGCAATGATTATAAAAGTATGCAATTTTTTATGAGCTCAATATTTTTTTAAATTTCTGTAGAAACCTCGGGTTTTACTTATATGTATTTGAATACTCAAACCCATTGATTTGTCTATTAATAAAACTACAACTGTATTAAAATTCATTTTGTAACCTCTTTTTGTTTTCTGAAACAAATGTTCTTGAGATCCCCTTCTAAAGAGGTAATTTGTATGATACATAAATAAAGTATAAGATTCGTTAACATGCCGTCAAGCTTTTAGGTAGCGCTTCACATAAGAAACACTTTTGTGTTGATGAAGTCTCCGTAATAGCGTTGCAATCGTTGCCGTCAATCATAGTTAAAAGTAATTTATGACTGACTTCTACGTTCTTTTTTTCAACTAACATTGTTGTCTTTTGCCAATTTCTTAGAAATGTTTGTAGATTCTTTAATAAACTCTATTTTAAATGGACTGTAGTATCTAGACTAAAGACCATTTAAAGCTTGTTCGTGTAGTAGCTGTGTCCAGAACTTCCGTCAAATCCCCATTCGGCAAATAAGCACAGGTTTTCCACTTCAACAGATGTTAGTACATTTATTGCTTCCTTCTGTGATTCTATCAAATGCCTTATGGTAAGTTCTAATTCTATCAGTGTCTGAGGTTCGAAAGTCTTATGAGCAGGAGAAACGAAATACACAAGTGCATAATGATGAAGTGCATAATGATCAAAGAAAAACCACAATCAATGCTGAGGATATGAAACAACCACTTCTTCAGGCTTTATAACGGCGACGACGAACTGAACTCCACCGTTAGGCAGAATGATCCATTTAATATAGACAACGAAAGTCAACAATTTCGCCATCAATACATACAAATAAAAAAAATAATATAATGGAGCCTGAGGAACGAACTGTATAGAGCCATGTCTAGTTCAATGGAGAAAACGTCACCATCGACAGATGATGTAACTTTGAGGTAGTTAAGGGCTACCAGGACGCCGCGACGCCATGAACGCAGAAAATAACGCAAGCGCTGTGATTAAATGGAGGATAACTCTTCCTTGGCGTGGGCTGAGAAAGCAATTGAGTAGTAAAGACCTCTTTTGAGTAGCCCAAGTGTCCTTCTATATAAAGGGTCCGCCATCTAAGGTTTTTTTTTTATCAACTAGTGCTTATTTCGTGAATGGTAACACTTAGCTCCAAAAAAATTGTTATTTGGCGGACCCTATATAATTCATATGAAAGAACCTTGGGTTTTTTCGAAAGAAAAGTTCTTCCCGTGATCTACGGTTCCGTGTGTATAGACGAGTGGAGAAAAAGTTGAAAAGATAGCATGGAGGAGGCTGCCAAAAACCGAATGGCTGAGATGGCTGGATCACGTAGAGCGCATGGAAACCAACATTCCCGCCCAGAAAGTCTATGAATTCAACCCCATAGGACAGCGCAATAGAGGAAGGCCCCTGATCAGGTGGCGTACACAAGTCGATAAGTACATTATCCAACTTGGAGTTTGCAACTAGAGATATCTAGCAACGTTTCTAAATGATGGAGGCAGTTTTTTCGTTGGGGCCCTAGTTCACACAGGACTGTAGCTCCACCTTAAGTAAGGGGCCAGTTATAGCTATCATTAATATCGATCCGAAAAAATTTTTGAATCGGTATTTGACGGTGTTTCCCTTTGATTAGAAATGAAAATTATATACTGATCGATCGGAAATGAGAAAAACTTTTCTCTAAAAAAGTATTTCTCTATTTTTCGGACGGAAATTCATTTTCCTGAACAGCTGTATCAGCTGTTTATGTTCAAAAGTGAAACGAATCGTACAAATTTTTCGGTGACTTTCAATAAGGAATTTTTTTTCAATGACAGACATTTTTAATGATAGCTATAAACGACCTGTCAAAAAAATTCCAATATTTGTTTTCAATTATGAAAACAAATGATAGCTATAACTGGGGCCTAAGTAAGAAAGCAGTGCCATATTTTTGAGCCTAAAAACTTGAGACTTTTCTTGTAGTATTCGATTTCTATCTTAAATATCTTAAAACTTACACATAACCTGAGTAAGCTACCGTAATTTTATGAGTCGTAGATTGTTTACTTGCATTTACCTACTTCGATATTTTCTTATAACTACAATTATTTTAGTTCACCCTACTGTATCTGCGAATCAACGAAGTCAACACTCAACTCAACGCAACCATTATGTATCCATACATGAACCAAAACACAACACAATCCACACTCAGCTTTCAGCTATGCCATCAACAACTTGTTGCATATGGTATGGATATGCCCTCCAAACTCCAAAGTCCAATGGTCCAACCAAACCCTTAAACTCCAATGTTAAAATGGCATTTTGTTTGTACAAATGATACCACAACCACACCACGTTCTGGTGTTGGTTGTGGGTGAGGAGAAAGGCGCTGTGTACCGAAGAGGAGTAATACAACTTTTACCCGTTGCCTATTAAGATTTTATTTCCACACAACACCAAATGTTTATGCTTTGTTTACATTTCCCACCTTTTGATTCTTCTCTTTTCCTTGTGTCGAATTTTCTTTGCACTTATCTATACTTATGGAGGAATATACTTGAGCTTTGTCAAAGAATCGCATGGGAGTCTAATGCAGAGCAGAAACCTAAACATTCGAAACATAAATACAAACAAAAACTGGGTTGCATGCTGACGCTGAGTCGTCAATCGAGTAATGATGACAGCGTTGCCACAATTTTTTTTTAATTTTATTTTTTAAAGGCCTTCGGCCCATTGTGAGATTCAGATGGCCCTCAAAACAAAAATGTTTCTTGAAATGTGTCCCAAACTATTACACAGTTCACACAGTCTTCGTCGCAGAAGATAACCACGGATTAATATTGGTAATTCGAGGTGTACCCCTGGTGTGATGGTTAGTGCGTTGGACTGTCATGTCAGAGGTCTTGGGTTTAAACTCTGCCTCTGTCATCTTAAGTTTTTTTTTTCACGGGTACTGCCTCTTGCGAGGAATTAACAAATCCTCCAAAAGTAATTTTTGTCATCAAAAGTGCTTTCTCAAATAAGCCGTTCGGATTTGGCTTTAAACAAGAATAGTTGAGAGTTGTAAGTCACTAGGCGCTAGTTCTCAACCACACCTGTTGCGCCACCTAATTTATTATTTACTATTGGTAGTTTGACAGATTAACAATTTCTAATAATAATGTTTCCAAATTCCAAGAAGAACAATAACACTGATCGGCTGGTATTAAAATTGCACAGTTTGTTTTGGTGGCCTTAGTAAAAATCCGACTTCAAATATACATATGTATCACGTCAGGTTTTTGAGATATCACTTCTCAAACCTATTAAAGTATCAAATTCAAGTTTGTCTCGAAACTTCTAACTAATGAGAATTTCCAGAAACTATGTAAGTAAGATACCTACTAAAATTCTTTAAAAACATTTTTACTTTTCTAATGCATCATACAATTTATTGTTCAGAGATAATTTGAGTTTTAAATCAGACTTAAAAACCCGGTTTATGATTGTTTTAAGCATTTTTAAAGGGGCATATTTTAAAAACCTTATGTGAAAGAAAAATATAAAAGCGAGATTCGAATTTATGACATCTTAATCCTGTAAATAAATATTGTTTTGTTTGTGGGCAGAAAAAACGTAATTGTGTCGAGCAGTGTTGTATAACGTCTTTGTACATGAAATACCTTCTGTAATCCAGAAAAGTTAATTTTTCAGGAGAAACAAAAACTTGGTATAAAAGTATTGGGGACAATAATAACTATAAACCTATCTTTTTCATTTATAAACAGTTACAGTTGTTTTCTTGGTTGCGAGTATTTTATTGAAGTGACGTTTAAATTTTAAGAACGAAGCCCAAACATTTGTGCAAGGACTATGAAGCAAAATTGAAAAGGTTCGCATTGTTGTTCGCGGCAACGCTGTTCTCTGAGGCTAAGATTACTCAGCGCGGCACAATTCATTTTCATTCCAACAACAAGCACCGATATGAACAACCGAAGAACAACCAAGCCAATGCGAAAGCATCCACACTACGAGACGACGACACGGCGATAGGGCTCTTTTTGTTTGAATGTAGGTGGTGGTGGTGACATTTCAGTTGGAGCTAAAGTAAGAGGAGCTCAGGAATCTTAGCGCGTGGGGATTGCTGCACAATGCAGAAAACTCTTGTAGGAACATATAAAATGCATTGAGTGGAGTTAGTGGCAACGGCAATGGCAACATCCACTGAAGCCCACAGAGTTGGGGTTCATGGCAATCGCAATGGCTTGTGTGTTGTGTGTGCATTATTTTGGTCGTATTCCAATTCCCTTTATTTTTGTTTTCTTCGGTGCGGTGCGGTGCGGTGCTTCGTTAGTTTTGGTTCGGTTTGGTATAGGGTTAAATTGTTAAAAGAACGAGAATACGGGACGGACACGGGAACGGAGTCAAGCAAAAAGCGAATTGTTGGAGTTTTAAGTGGAGTCGGTTCGGGTCCCGGAGTGCGTTGTGTATATGAATGCGGAGGCGAAAACGATATGTGATGATGCCGAAGACGAAGACGACGACGACAGACGCACGGCACGGTGCTTCTTTAACACCGTCACAGAGGAGCGAGACCGAAACCGAAATCGTTAGTTACCAAAGCGCCGCGATTGAGAGCGATCGTGATTATTATTTCGGTTCCCATTTTGTCGGAATTAAGACGATTTTGATTTTTTTCTTTCTGTTCGTTTCATTTCATTTCATTTCATTGTGTTTATGTTTTTAAATGAGATAAAAAACCCGTTATGCGCGGTATTTCGGTAAATCTGATTTGTATTGTGGAATATTATCGGGTATCGGGATCATGTGTGAGGTGCCGAGTCGATTATGAGGCCAGTGATTGAATATTGTGTTTTCATTATCTAAAGTGAATATAGGTTAGGTACCTACCAAACTAAAGGATTTGTTTTTTTTTTTGTGCCAGGACGTCGAACCTACCAAATCAATAATACATTAATGGGTAGGTAGGAGTTGATTATTTGAAATTAAGTACCTACCTATTTTAAAGGCATTGCATTACAAATAAATATAAACAATTGATATAAATTTTAAATTTGTAAGTTGTAAATCATTAATAAAAAAAGGTATTTTGTCATCATCATTCATACAAAAATCAAAATCGAAATTCTGAAATTAGATATAATGTACCTTGTATATGAACTTATGAACCTTGGTATTATGGTTAAGAAATTGGGTTCTACAGTTCTGTTCCTTGGTAGGTATCCAACACCTAAGATTTCAGCTGGTGTTAGGTATTTGAGTATTTACTTTATGTTTATTCCTGAGCACAAGATTTCTTTAGAACATTAGCTCCTAGCTCCTATAATGTAAGTCAATATAGAAGGTTTTTTTTTTTAGACGTGTGGTCTTGAAAAAGAAAAAAACGCATACCTATATACCTTACTTAATGTTCTGGTCAAATAATTTAGCTTTAGCTTTAGCGGCGACTTTCCCATTACCGCACCACGAATTTTCTTCTGATTTTTTGTACAGTTAGGTAGGGGTCTGAAGTGATCATGTTTAAAATATTAAGGCGAGGAAACACCGTTAAGTCTTAAAAAAAATATTTTCTTTTCCGGACTTACCCCAATTTTTTGTATTTTGTTTTTTGAGCCACTGTTCACGCCTATACCTAACCAGAATTTTTGAGTGGATAGCAAGACGTACTAACATTGAAAAAAAAACTAACGAGGTTTGTAAGGAGGGGGGCTTACTGCCCCCTGCAACCCATTTGGTTGGAACAGTACCTGCATATGTATATGATTTGAGGTGGGCGTGAGGTTGGTTATATTCAAAGTACTTTTTACATAAAAAAACACCTAACTTAAATTCAACGAAATTTTCTTAAAATTTATGAACAGTTTAAAAACTAAAAATATCAATGAAATTCCCAAAGAAAATTTAAGAATGGCAACACTGAAACAAAATAGGGAAGAAATGTCAAATGCAACCATTTTTGCTTGTCTTTTATGTGAAAAATTAATTTAAAATAGAAATAAATGTTTTCTCGCCTTAAAATTGCGATTTATTTGCACATATATATCTTAAGTATATATCAAGTGACAGCTGTCAATAAAAAAACAACTCCGAAAAAGAAGTTGAGAACCACACGTCCAAAAGAAACACCTGTTACGTGTTTTTCTTACTTAGATAAAATTTGTTAACTATCGAAAAGGAAATGAAATTTAAGTTAAGACACTTAACTTTAAGATGAGTTTTTGAGCACCGTTTAAAAAATTTCTTTAATGTTCTCTTAAGGAGGCTGGCAAGATTTAAATAACATAATGTGTATCTTAACCTTACATTAACGTATTATTTCAAGGGCAAAAGTGACAACTTTAGTTACTAGATTATTTTAAAACACTGTTGTCCAGCAAGATATGGTCTAACGATTTAATTCGGTTGACTCCATACATAATGAAAGCATTTAAGAATTAAAACACAATTTTCGGACTCAATTTTCGGGAGTCTACTATTACTATCGTTATAAGTGTGCTTACTCGAAGATTTGAGATGACGCTGGAAGACAAATTCTAAGAAAATACTGTTTTGCGTGAATTTTTTGAAAATGGTTTGATCTTAAAATAGTCGGGGAGAGTACGATAACTTTGGCGACAAAGTTTAATGACGGATTTGTATAGAACAGTTAAAAACAAGCATTTTTTTTATTATGGGAGGGGGAGTCTATCTCCCCCCGTTTAGGCGGTAGGGGCAATTTAAAAAAATATGTACATTAAATGGAAAAAAATAATTAAAAAATAACGGTAACACTTACAATTAAGTATTATACCTTTTTTTAAAGCCAACATTCTGTTTTATTAGCCAGTTTTATTAGCTGATGGGATGCGACCCACACTGATAACTTCCTATTCCGTCTGTCGATTTGTCTTGCTTAAAACTTTAACCGAAAAATATTTACAACAATATTTCGTGTGAGATAAATAATTTAAATCGATATCTTTCTTTGTTCTCTTTTATACGTCGAAAAACATTTCTTATCAGTTTTTTGTTGTTTTTGTAGAAAATACCTTAATCTATTTACGAGATATCGAGAATCGAATAGTTTTACTAATTTTGTGCAGTATTTTTTGTAGAATTTATTTTTTTTTTGAAAAAAACTGACAGTTGGATTTTTCTCAAAATTTTACTGAATGTCAAAAAACAATATTATTTTTTATAATATGAAATTAGTTTGAAGTCAATATTTTTAATTTTTGAAAAGATATCAATCAATTTTTACTAACTTTTTGAAAAGATATTTAAGCCGAAAGTTAATTTTAACCAACTTTTTGAAAAGATATTTGAGTCGAAAATCAATATAACCAACTTTTTGAAAAGATATTTTAGTCGAAAGATATTTGAGTCGAAAGTCAATAATTTTTAATTTCCCATAGGAAGTTAATTGGTCCGATTTGTTGAATTGAAGTCGATATATATTTGAAATCGATATCTCCACTCGTTCTTGAGATATGGACGACCAAAAAAGCTTCCTCAACGTACGGACGTACGAACGTACGTAAACACGCACGCACATACATACATACATCTCTCTAAAAATATTTTCTTATGTGTATTGGAAAAATTAGGTTTTCCTTCGGCTTTTTTGGTCACTTTGATCGTTGCAATGAAACAAGGTTGTTACATTAGCTTTTCCCGACGTTTCGGCAGGGGTTGCTGCCTTCCTCAGGGGAACTTTATTACACATGAAATATAAAACACATAGTACAATATTGTGGACAACAAGAATAAGAAAAAACTTACAATTTAACAATTAAATTTTAAAAACAATGTAAAAAAACACTTCTAATTAAGAAGTTCAGTCTATAACTACAAAAAAAAACAAAGAGAAAACTCTTATGAGGAAACAAGTGAGCAGTATACAGATGATATACTCTGTGTGTCTTGCTTGCGATTCATATTGTTTTTGTTGTTCAGGATGTGGAGCGTTTCGAGCGTATATCGCTTAGAGGTATGTTTTTCCGTTTGAAGAACTTTAACACCATCAAAATCCGGAGAATGACCTTTTTCTATTGAATGGGCCGCCAATGCGGTTTTAGCCAGGTTATTGTTTTTGAAGCTAATGTAACAACCTTGTTTCATTGCAACGATCAAAGTGACCAAAAAAGCCGAAGGAAAACCTAATTTTTCCAATACACATAAGTATATATTCATTGGTCAATACATTATCTTTTAAAAATATTTTATTTAGATTCTAGTGACCTTGAAACGTCGAGAAATGTCTAAATTTTCCATTCGGCAAATCGGCCCGATAACAATAACTTCCTTTGGATAGTTAACAAGAAAAGCTGGTAGTAGGGTCCATGTAATCAACTAGTTGAGTAAGTTTTGGAAATTTTTTAGTTCCTGTCTTGATTAATTGTGTAGTTGTAGTTAGAAGGGAGACAAAAACCGACTCGGTTTTGGCTGGCCTTTTGCGCTTTACTTTACAGTTTCAAAAAATACTCTATTTCAAATTACTACTTCTCTTATTTAGGTTATATTATTTTTTGGAATTGAAATACCTGTCAAAATAACATATTTGTATTTAATTTATTTTATTTTATTTTCTAGATAACACCAGTTCAAATAATAACTTATAACGGATACACCTAAAAGCATGTCTGGCCATTTTCTGTGGTTTCTTCCAGAGAGAAAGTGTGCGCTGTCTAAAATAAAAAATAATCCTCCCGCTATTACAAACCAAGTCCCCTACGTCGGTCGCGACGCGTCGAGTTGTACAAATTCATAATAAAATAACCCATAAAACGTATACGGTCTCAGGAAAAAATATATTACTTTACGCGAACATTGAATCTTAGAAGAAGCAAAGAGACTGAGCTGAGCCTAAGGACCATATTATTATTTTTTGTGCCATTTCGACTCCGAGATTCTTCTCCTGGTTTTATTCACATCTGAGTGGCAAAAGTGCATCCAGAGTTTACAAAAATACTGATTCCGATCCTGATCTGAAAGCAGTTTCTTCTATGTTGCAATCATGACGGTAAGTTTTTTTTTTTTATTTATCCTATTTTTCTTATGTCTCTTATTCTTTGTTTATTCTTGTGTTTTAACTGCTTCTTTTTCAACGTTGCGCATTGAAACTGGTTTTATTCTATGGTCTGTGGAGCTTCGGCTCATTGGATTAAGTCCCGCGGTTAAGTTGTTTCAATTCCATTTGGTTTTCTGTAGTACCTATACGAATGTAATATGAACCAAAAAAGAAAAACCAAACAAACTTTAAAATGTGAAAGGGATTTAAATCCCATTTTTGTAACCGCCAAAACTTTAAAGCGCCATTATTTCTACTTTTTCAACTTAGCTCTCCACTAAAATGCCACATTTCGTCGTTCAGCAGCGTACTGAAAAACGAAAAGCACAGCGAAATTTTTCGTTTATGATTTCGTCATGTCATTTTTGTATGGGAAATTTCGTTTCGCATCAGCATCGTACTAGGCTTAATAGTAAATTAAGGACAATATTTCACGCAGTTTCTTGACAAGTCTATTGTCAAGTAGGTTTTTCATTTATTCTTGTTATATCTGAAGCAGCTCAGGTGCGTGATTACTCAAAAAGTAGGTTTACTACTTGAAAGGGTAAATTTTGAATGCCAAAATATGCGTTAGGGTAAGTTTTTTACTTTTATTTTTCTTAATATGGTTTTACAATAGTATCTGCGAAGCTTGTCTGCAGAAGAATATTTTTCAATTATATAAAATAAAAGTAAGCAAAGTTAACGAATTTATATAAAATGCAATTATTTTAAAGTTGCAACTTGTTTAAAATAGGTATGATATATAATTTTAATTTAATAAGTTTCCTTTTCTTTTAATTTTGAATCATGAAAATTTCTCTCGGTAGTCCGTTGATTATACTTGGTACAATGTGTTCAAGTTTACGTCTTCCGTAGTTGTTGTAATTTCTTGGCATCTATAACATTCCTTGTGAACGTCTTCTGGTGTTCAATTGGTGTTGGATTGGTTGTTTAAATCGGTTGTCATCAATGTATCTATTATGGTCGTAATCTTAAAATTATCTCTAACTTGTAGTGACTTAAAAAGTGTGTCATATGTTTGTCCATAGTTATTGTTAACTTGTTTTATATCTAATTTTGGAGTTTTTAAATTTTGATAATGTGGGTTTTAGCTTTATTACCCCAAGCAGAAATACCATATTGTATCCTGAATTCCATCAATGAGTAATACACTTGTTTTAAAACGTCGTGGTTGGTGTGGTATTTTAGATGAGATAGTTCAAAAATCGCTTTCTTAAGGTCCATCCTCAATTTGTCTATGTGCTTATCCCATAAAAAGTGACTGTCAATTACTACTCCCAGATACTTGTAATTGCTTACTAATTCAATGCATTGTTTTTGAGTTTTAAGGCAGTCATAGTTCTGTAAATATATCCTTTGATTTGTCGACTTGAACTGCGGACTTCCGATATGCATCATTTTTGTTTTTGATGCATTCATTACCAAGCCGTTTTGTCGTGACACCATCTAACTGCCATGTTGAATTCTTCTTGAATTATCATTATTGCCGTACCAAGAGAAGTATGGCGAACGACAATAACCGTATCATCAGCAAAAGCGAAGGGAACACTCTGTTTGAAAATTCGTATTAATTCGTTAGTGTATAAGACAAACAAAATTGGACCCAGATTGGATCCCTGCGGACCTCCATATTTCATCACTTCTTTCTAACTCACAGCGTCTTTGATTTTAACACAAATTGTTCTGTTTTGGAGATACTCTCTCAGCCAATTAGCCATAGAGTCACGAATTCCAATTCTTCTTAGAGCTTCAATAAGATTTGAGTGATTTAATAATCTGTCCAACGCCTAAGGGGCCGGTTATAGCTATCAGTAAAATCCATCAGTAAAATTTGAAACAGGAGGAATCTGAAATGTTTTACTGATGAGCGTTTATAGCAATCAGTAAATTTGCGTCATTAAATTAAATGTCACTTTGAGGCTTCGCGCCTCAGAAAATTTTTTTACTGTTGCTTTCATCAGTAAAATTTTTAATGATGTGATCGGAACAGTAAAAATTTGGAACACCAACAGTAAAACGAAATGGAATTTTGTTTGGCTTTTGGCAGTACGCTGTTCAGTAAAATGAAATTTCATCATTAAAAAAAATTAAAATGGATTTATAAATTAAATAAAACTTTAAATGCATTGTTTCTTTTTGAAAAAAATACTTGAATATAGGATTCTTCGTATTGCATCAATCTTTTGCTAGAAATAAATCTGTAACATGTTTAAAAACTAAAAACAAAAATTTTACTGATGGATTTTACTGATAGCTATAACCGGCCCCTTACTGAAGTCTATGAAAATTACTTATACATACGTGATTTTTCTTATCTAAACTTTCGTTTAGATTTTTCAATAACTGGAAGAAGTGATATAGTCCTATAGTCCTGTTTGGTTGATCCTTTGCACTTATACCTTATTTTCTCGAAGTGTATTGTGAATGCTTACAATCTCAGGGACGTTAATTGCATATGAAAATACTGAACTTTCCACTGTGTCATTGATGTTGTTTGACGTTTTCATATTGCACTTATGAATCATTTTTTCTGTCTGAGAGGAAAATAACTCCGCCAATTCCATTAATAGTGTTGTCATCTCTGTTTTCATTTTGTTTTCCAATATTTCGTCGCTATTCGTTTTCTTTCGTCCTAATATATCGTTAATGAGAGCCCAGGTTTTCCTCGAATCAGACTTAAATTGTATAAACTTGTTCTTATAATAGTTTAATTTTTGTACTGCTGTGTGTATATTGATGTCATATATATAAATTACCTGTCATGTTGTTTGTCCGCGATGGACTCCTAAACTACTTAACCGATTTAATTTCAATTTGTACACCATGCTTTCATCTCAATTTATGATCGCAATATTAGTTTATTGCAAATTATTTCTCTATTATTTGACAGTCAAAATTATCTGTTATCTCCAAACGATTCTAACAGATGGCGACATCTGTTGCCGGGATTGAGTAGGTATTCAATATATGTCACTACTTCAAACTTCTGAACGTGTTATATAAGCTACAATTTAATAGCATAACCACCATATGTCCGTCTAAAGTATATACATAGGTTAAATTTATTTTGTATAGTAAATGAAATACAATAAATACGGGAAGCCGGCCACGTGGTTACATAGACTGAAACTGAAGTATAAATTATATTCGTATTGCAAAAAGATCCATCAGCACAAATGTGTTCCGAATAAATACGCAATGCATTAAACTGCCTAACAAATTTTCTTCAGGGAAAAAAATTAATTGATTCAGAGTATTTTTCCGGATATACAGTGTAATTAATTGAATCATAACTGGCTCAGTCATCGGGCTATTTTGGCACCGATTAGTGGTAAATTAAATGTACATATATTAAAATAGTTTATAATTCAAAATAATAAACATTACTTTTAGAACATTTTAAACTATCCGCCCTATCTACCTCATTTATAAGTTTAACTGTCGCATGTAATTTACTAAAAACTTTGTAATTTTTCATTTGTTACAAACTTCAATAAAAATAATAACAAATTTAAAATTTAATTCTTTTGTATTGATTTTTGCCTCACATCAAATGTACGAACATTTTGACAAATTATGTTCAAAGTCCTTCCCCAAATCCCAAACCAGTAAATTCTTATACCAGCTGTAACTTTTCCGTCTTCGTTCGCAAATAATAATTTCATTGTAATAAAGAATAACGGTAGTAGAAAATCAGTCATAAAGGTACATAGATAAGTTTTTTTTACAAATGGCATCTATGTAAAAAAGCATTTTGGTGCCCATGTCTGATGCACTCCTACCGTTTAATAGTTTACAACAATGTAATATGACAAGAAAAGCCAGCCACAGCAACGCTTGGCCGGGTCAGCTAGTCTTCTTTTAATGTTATCGTTATCCATGGGTTGTTTTGCCTTTCTTTCGCTGGTATGTTGATTTTTTTTTATATATTGTCAATTTTTGAAGAAGTCTATTGTGCCTATATGTACATCCTCTCTGCATCTTCTTCATCCAAAAACCACTCCAATTTTCTATCCCAATAAGGTGGTTAACTCTAGAGATAGAGATGCATGAAGAAATGGAAATTTTGTTAGTCTTCATTTTTTCATACTTATCCTAAAAGATAATTGCTCGGTGATCGGTGATACCATTATCACTGGACAACTGTATTATCAAGTAGGTTTTAAATTAATTTTTGTTATTCCAGAAGCAGCACAGGTGCGTTATTTCTCTAAAAGTAGGTTTGCTTCTTGAAAGGGTGATTTTGTGGGTAGTACTTACGACTTACGAGTAATATTTGCAGTTAAAAGTTTATTTATGAATATAAGAAATGTGTTCACCAAGATATTGAATTAGCGCGTAAGTGATAAATAATCATGAGAAAAGACTTTTTGAATAGGAAATTCGCTTGAAAAGTTAAGTCTTAGTTTAAGCAAGGCAGGTATGAAAGGTTGAATTATAAAAAAGCTAAAGTGCGAATATAGTTTTGAAACTTTCTCTGGAAGAAGAATAAAACAAGGATAAAGATTTAGATACGGAACGTGACACGCTCTGGCTGTAACCGAAGCAAATTTAGAACACGAAAAAAGATGTGTTATTATTAATGTATGGTTGTGTCTGAAAAATGCACTCAAACTTTTGGTATACTAAGAAGATTCTATTCAACATTGAGTTGGAATTTTGAAGAGGAACTAATATATGTATTTAAGAAAAAGAAGGTTCAAAAGGGATGAATATCTTTAAGAACACGTTCATATGATTTTTTTTTTTTGAATTACAGAAGTCGAACTGCAGTTTTCGGTTGAAACTTTATCCTTCATACTCAAGTCAAGTCAAGGAAAGAAAGAAATTTATAATTTTGAATAAATTTGCACCAATCCATTTTAGAATATGGATTTGAAATGAATGCATGTTATGACTTATTGTTCGTATTCATCATTATAAATTTGTTTATTTTCCATACCAAATTTTAACCGATTTTAGAAAAGAGTTCATACAATCAAAAAAAATCGGAAAGGAATATGGAAGAAAATTAACCTAAACGTGCTTCTATTTAGGCACTCAACCAACTTAAACATGACAATCATCGTGTTTGTAAATGAATTGCTGCAAAGTGATCTTCTGTCAAACTCATACACTTCCTTGTTCTGAAAATGAACACAAAATTCTCCCAAAAGAACTTAAAACTGTTTAAGTATGCAAAAGCGATCAATCAATGGTATATCGTTAAGGACAATATTATCTTAAAAAAGAATAAAGCCTTAAGCTATTCGATATCTCAAATGTATACTATATGCAGTTGTGGTACTTCTTAATATAGCTCTCTTAATCTTAATCTCAGTGTGGAATATTTTAGGACTAAATGAATGTATGTATGTATGTAATTAGGACAATCTATGAAAACTTTGTGACAGGACAGCTAATCATTTTCAGCTGATTGATTTTCTGACATCTGAGAAGAGTAGATACCTTGTACATACTAATAAACATTCATGCGTGGAACCTTTTTCGTTTTCTGGTTCTTATTCTTAGAGAAAAGTGTAACGACCCAAAGATTCAATTATTATATTGCATCGTCAATAGTTTGCGTAAATTCACAACGTGGTCGTGTCGATTGTAATATTGTAAAAAAGCAAGCGCAGTGACGAGTCTGGCGATGTGCAACCATCCGATATGCATCCATCCATCCACTTCTTAGAGTCAACGTCAAACGTACGACAAACAAGCGCGTGTGCAACGCCCGTCCACACTCCGATGCACGTACTTACTCGCGCATCTGTTGAAGCAGAACATTGACGTACACTGCACATGCGGTTTCTGTTGTTGTATTCTGGGGCTTAAAGGAGAAGCTCGATAGAGTTGTAGGTACGCAACGCATATGCATACGTTTTTACTTCTTACTTGTGCGTATCGTTTCCCGTCCCGAAGTGGAAGACGTACAATTGCATGTGTTTCAATCGCCTGGCCTCCGCGCCCGCCGCGCCGCCGCCGCGACTGACGGATTCAGAGCATGGGCAACTCTTGCGCTACGATGTTGAAATAAGAGTCGTCATTTCGCGACAACAACGTCGCGTCGCGCATCGACTTCTTATTCATCTAGTGGTTTTGTATTTGTATTGTATCTAAATAAGCTTGTTTTTGTAATCGCTTCTAATCAGACGATGATGAACGCATTTGCTCAGGATTTCATAATCGTTTAGAAATATTGTGTTATGAATTCCACGCACTGTGTATCTAAATGTTCATCAAGTCATGATGAACAAACCAAAACCAAAAACAAACCCTTTTCATTTCTTATGGCAAAAGATATGTGTTTTAGTGATACTGTCATCCATAGTATTGAAACTTGGAGGTTGATGATTTATGCGCGCCCAGAATGTGGAGCAGCGAATATAACTTCTGCAGATTATGCTTGTCTATGAAAGATGGTTGGATGTTGGAGAGAGAGTGCATTTTTCGGAGTTAATCTTTGTGGTTGTCGAAAAGTTTGCAATTTGCATCTTGATAAAAGGGAAATCCGGTTTTGATATTTATTTGGTTTGTTGTTGGGTTTTAAGGGGTATTTTGTTCGTTTCTTTTCTTTTCTATCTCTATGATACTCTAGGAGGGATTTGCATCTTATTTTGTTCCACCTTCAAGTGTTTTTAAGTTCAAAGACAGAAAATGCAAGTTGATGTAACTTTTGAATGAGGTATAGTAGGTACAGATACGATGGGGTTGAGGTTGGAGATTTAATGTTTGGTACCTACTTTTTATTTATATAAAATCTTGATATATATAACTTGTTTGCCATATGGTACATATTAAAGATGCGAATATCTAGAACTTCAATTGGGATGCATCCACTTATCATTTATTTTAAAAATTATATTTTTTGTAATGATTTAAACATAAATTTCAATTTAGATAACTTCGAAAAGTCGAGACGTTAATCGAATTTAGTAATATTTGTCAGTCAAACTGTTTTTTTTTTTAAACCTTATGTCAATACGTAGCGTAAAATTGTTATGAAGGTAATATCAAATTTTGAAAAAGCATGAATTCGCGCTTAAAAAAATAGAAAAATTCCTAGCAAACAGTCGTAATATTCATGATGCCCCCTTATTTGTTTTAAATGTTCGTAAGAATTGTATTGAATTCAAAACTTATCGTACTGCGTTAATGAATATAAACCCTCTTATATTTTTAATCATTTATTGTTTATATATGAAAATAAAATTTGTATTCTACTGCTTTGAGCTTTGTTGCTAAAAATACTACTTTTATCTGAGGACTTTTATCCAAAAACATAATATGAATCGGAAATCCAGCCCTATTCCGGCACAAATTCATAAACATTTGACCAATTAACGATCCAGGGGGGGGATCATATAAGCCAAAAAGCTTGTACAGTTATATACATACAAATTTCAGTTGTATATCTACATACAAATTTCACTTAAGGATTTGTTAGTAATTTAATGATCTTCACCAAAAAGGGGTTTGCTGTCAAAAACAATTAAAATCATCACACAATTTAGTATTTGTAAAAACTTTAGTAATGCTTTGAATTATTCTCGTACTATCTCTTCTGAGAGAAAGAGAAAATATTCAGGTTCTTAAGAAGTAACCTTGAGTAAGAGATCTTCAATTTGATATAAGTTGCCTTTACAGACTCGTCTTCAATTCCATCTTATTTTATTTGATGAACATAAATATTGTAAGGCTTTCTTAAAGTGATTTTCTATAAAATACTAAAACTTTAAGATCTTAAAAAATTAAAGAAATCTACTTTTTGAAGTGAATTTACTTTGGATACTCTAGAATTGAGATTTAAACACGAATTTCAAGCATATAAATGTTCCAAACACTGGAAAAGTGATATGTACTTTCGTTAAACTAATGGCTAATTGAAAAAAAAATCAATGTAAGTTTCATATCTATTAATTTAATATAAGAGCTTTAAATTCCTCGAGAACTGAAGTGAAAAGTGATTCTGCAACGTGTAATTTGTGAGTGCCACTCTAAAGTTTCTTCTCAAATTATTTGTTTACCCAAATTTGTTTTTATTTATTGTTAGAGAAATTGAGTACTTAAATGCATCTATTTCTTTAAATTCAAAAACCAAACATTTGTCTCTACAATTTGTATGTTTTTTTGACTCCTTAATATCAAAAAATATTTTCAAAAGGTTCACGGAAAACTGTAATTGTTTAGAATTTGTCTTCTAGAATCAGAATCCAATCCACGAGTAAAAAGACTGATAACGATAGTAATAATACGCTACCGAAAATTGAGTCCGAAAAAAATATTTCAACAAAAAAAGCCAGACAATTCTTCATAACAGATTCCGTTTTACTTTTCTACGAACAAATGTCACATTTTTCTGGCAAACTTTTTCATTTTCTGGGTTTCTGCATGTATATTTTTGTAGCGTTCTTCATATATTTATAGAAATACCAACAAGAGCAGATTATATTGTTTTTGGAAAAAAGTTTCGTTTTGACACCATTTCCAACATTTCTGAATGAAATGCACCAAAAACCCACCAAACTATAGAAATTTTATCCTAAATATGGCATATTTAGACAACAGTGTTCTAAAATAATCTAATAACTTAAGTTATCACTTTTGCCCTTGAAATATGTAAATGTAAGGTTAAGATTCACATTATGTTTTTTAAACATTTTTAAGCGGTGCTCAAAAACTCATCTTTATGTTAATTGTGTGACTCCCCTTGATTAGAAGTCTGGACCAGCCCTGGGTATCAAACACACACTTATTTCTTGACTGAATTTGTATCGTTTTCCAAAAAAGGATCGAACAAATATGGTTTTGAAGAAGAAAAATTGTGTTTATACGCCCGAGTATACTGTAATGCTGAAAATGGTTTAGGTGTGAATCAACGAATTATTTACTTAACGACGTTATGGTTAGACTTAACTTGATGTTATAATAAATTTAGTTTTTGATAAAACGTGTAAAGGGTGGGCCAAATACAAGTAGGTAATTTTTAATTTTTTAATCTCGTTTCCTTTAATTATCGTCGTTTCCCTTAGGCCACATCTAACACGAATAACAAAAAATATCTTTTTATACGTACGTTCGAGTTTTTTTTGTTAAAGGAAAAAAAAAACGAAAGCCAATCAAAACAGTAAGTACATCTATTTTTTTTGACAACCCAATTCGCGGATCTCTCAAAAACCAAAGCAACTAATTTAGTCGTATATACATAGTCATTTTTCATATTCCCTTATAATCTGCTAATTCATTCTGAAATTGAAATATTATTTGTGAACCTAATATAATTAATTTCCATTCAAAAAGCATTCCAAAGTAATTTCGCATTCCAGCCCTGCTTCAATTGTTTTTTTCCTATTTTAAGCATTGTATTGTAATTGTAAGTCGAAAACTGTAGTAAAATACATTTTCTTTCATATTCATTTTTCTCATCGTCAACTTATGAAATGACATAAAACTTCATCTTCAATCTTCATATACATATACCCGTTTGAATATATTCTATATTCCCAGAGCAATTTGATTTCAAATTGTCGTCATCATTCGTCGTCTCCGTCATAATATTCTGCATCATCAAAGTTGTTCAGTAACAAATATACGTACAGTGATGGACAAAATAATATGAACACTTTTTTTTTATGTGTTAGGATTTCATAAGGAAACTCAAATATTTAAAGCTCTACCTGTGTTGTTTACAAAACTAATAATTGCCTCATATAGATTGAGACAGAAGATTCTGCAGATCAAAGTATTAGATCGGAAACAGTTTTGGTTGTTTTTGTAGGTTTTAGTATTTTTTTCTCAAAAAGTTGTAAGTTGGGTTCTAAATGAGTAACTAAAAATTACCAACAATATTTTGCATAAATGATGAAACAGTTTGATTTCAAAATCTTTTTTGTTAAAGAGATTTTTAGTCGAAATCCAATTTTTACAAATTTTAGTCGCATTTCTTGAAAGTTTTTATTTCTTATATTATGTACATAGTATGTAAAACCACTAATTGGAAATAAGAAAATAAGAAATGAAAACATAGAATACAATCATTTTGAAGTCAACACTTTCATTTATTCACGACATATCGAGACTCGAATACCAATTTTGCGATTTTAAAATTTTTTATAAAAAATTTACTGAATATCCAAAACATATTTTGTATACGGTGAAATTAGTTTGAAAATAATATTTTAATTTTTAAGAAGATATTTGAATCGAAATCAATTTGTACCAAGTTTTAGTAATATTTGTCTAGGTTTTTATTTTTTGTAAAAAAACTGTCAATTCGATTTTCTTAAAATTATTTTAGATGTCAAATACGTTATTCTTCGAGGTGATAATTATCAGTTTTTTGCTTTGTAAAAAATTGTTTTTTGAAAATTGAAAATTATATCAGTTTGGTATTACGTCACAATATATAGTATAAAATGTAATTCAAGTCGCTAGCGTTATTGGGTCGTAAGATATTTTGGGTTAACCAGAATTTTCACTTGTTTTCCTTTCTGCATCTGCATTATTACATGTATAACAAAATGTATTTAAAGTTGATATCTCCACTGGTTCTTGAGATATGGACGACTAAAAAAATCTTCCCGAATGTACAAACGTACGTACACACGCACGCACAGACATCTTTTAAAAATCTTTTATTTAGACTCTAGGGACCTTAAAACGTTGAGAAATGTCAAAATTTTTAATTCGACAAATCGGACTGATTACATAAACTTCCTATTGTACTACCGTTTGAGCATAATATGCAGATCGATAATTTCGACATTTGACATCTTTTGAAACCACTATAAAAAAGTTACTCAAAGTTACTTAAAAAAAAGTGGAGTTATTGTGTGATCCCTCACTGTATGTTACCACATACATATATGCATAATATAAGAATTGCAGTTGTAGTTAAGCTTCTTTCGTGTGGTATTGGTGATGCTTCTTGTAGCCGGTATTTATGGGCTCATCTTTTATCGAACTGGTTTCACACTGCTCTTGCACCTTCTTCGCTCTTCCATCCTTCCATGTACCATGCTCGAACAACGTTCACCATTCAACTCAACAGCATAGCACCACAATCCAAATAGGAAGACGAAGAAGCATCTTAACGTATTTCTTGTATTTGTGTTCCCCATTTTTGTTCTTAGCTTCCATGGCGTCACTGAAGAAGTAAAACTTGGAATTGGGATTCCTGTTTTTACCTCATTCCTTCACCACCCTGCCCTTCTTCTCTATGTAATTCGTAAACTTGTTGTGTGGGAAGCCAGGTAAGTTACACAAAATGAATTAATTGTAACGGTTTAGACTGCTGCGTGCCCTGTAGCTTACTATCGACTTCATCATCAGGCAAGCGATTGTGTTTGAGACGATTGGGGATAATAATTTATCAAGGAACACATCGATTTGACCGATAAAAACCGTTTTGAGAAGATTAATGGGCGCTATAATGCTCGCGTAATTGGAAGACGAATCTTTTTATTCCTGTTTTGTGATCGCTGTTTTAGTTGTTTCTTTTTTTATTTGTGTATACTTGTAAGAAGTGTTTTGAAAAGTTCCAGTTTGAGTAAAAACATGAAAACTTTATTCATTCCCTGAAACCTTCGTTTATTGATTTGTTGAAATGATTGATTAAACTTTAAGCGGGAATACAATACAATTGTAGCTATATAACGTCGATAGTTTCATTTTTGACAGATGTTGTTTGACATTTTTCAGTATACAGGTATTTTTGAATGAATGGTTGTTATCTTATAATGCTGTAATTTGTTTATTTGAGTCAATTTGCATGAGCCCCCTAACATTTTGGTTAAAGAATTTACGGTTCCTTCTAGTCAGAATTTGGTAAAAAGAATTAATAACAAAACAAATTCATAACGCTTTGTCGGTTCTGCCTCTACTACGACATTAATAACTTTCTCATTTAACCTGACAATTGGCAATTGACACTGCAGTCAATAGATTTATTTGCTGTAAATGTCTATATTACTTCAAAAAGCCCAGCCTCAGCTTTAGTTGAACTCTCCCTTGGTCTTGATCATATCATGAACCATGGACGTCGCTGGTTTGGATAGCAATTTTCTTCTTGTAGGTGACTTTAACCTCCTATACATTATCTGGGTCACAACCAGACGACGAGTCTTACTTAGAAGCATCATTGAGTTCTTCTCAACAGGAGCTTTTATTATTAGACCACGGACTTAGAGCAAGTTAGCTGTATTAAAAGTTCTTTGAATCGACAATTTGATTTAGTTTTTTCATCTGACGCTACAAGTACGGCGGCAGTTCGAATGTAGATAAATACCATCCCTCACTTAACGTTTTTCTTGACTTAGACGGTCATTTATTAAAAAATAGTTATTCGCATGACTGTTCATGTTCTATTGATTTTCTGAAAGCTAATTTACAGCAATTTCCTGATTAGCTACCTACTTGTAGTATTGAGAATATACCAATTTTAAATGACATGTACAAATGTATTGGAATCCTGAATTAAAGATATCGTGCCTCTTAAAATATAAAAATATTCCAGATTTTGTCATCCATGGTATGCGAAAGAGCTTAAAATGCTTTGAAACAAGAGAAACAAGGCTCGAAAAAATTTTATAAAAAGCATGTCAGCCGAAGATCATAAAGATGAAGTGAATGTTACCCTCTTTGAGGAGTTTAAATCTCTCTTAAGCTTAACCGAAAAGCTTTTGGAATTTTGTTAATATAAAACGTAAACCTATTACCCAGTACATTTTATTTATAACAAAGACAAGTTAAAGTTGTAAATAAATGTACAACGCGTTTGCTAACAACTTTCAGCAATCTTGCATTGACACTCCTGTAAAAATAGATGAGAATTTCTTTCTATGTACTTGCGAGACTGTCCCCAGACTACCTTTGATAATAATCAAATGACGTTAGATAAAATCTTGCATTACTTGGAATTATTTAAAGATGCCTATTCCTGTGGTGCAGATGGAATTCCTCCAATTGTCATAAAAAAATGTAAGTCAGTAGTGGCAAGCAAATTCCCAACCATATGGAAGAAGGCATTTATTGCACCAGTTTTTTGGAAAGGGTAACAAGTCTGACATATGTAATTTCAGACCAATCTCTAAACTGACCTGTATTCCCAAACTTTTTGAACAAGTTGTTTGTGATGGTTTAAATTTCAACAACATGGTTTTATGCAAAAACGTTCGACAATTACAAATCTACTTACATTTATGCATAATTGTTCAAATACTCTAGAACTCGGTCAACAGCTCGACTGTTTTTACAATGATTATTCTAAAGCTTTTGACCAATATTATCATATTTGAGCTTAAGACAATTGGGTTTCCTCCTCAGTTTATCACATGGATTTCATCTTATCTTCAAAACAGGCCTTATCAAGTTAAATTCAGAAGTTCTTTCTCTAACCCTTTCATTGTTAAATCAGAAGTTCCCCAGGGTAGTCATTTAGGACCTCTTCTCTTTATCTTTATCTTTATCTTTATCTTTATCTTTATCTTTATCTTTATCTTTATCTTTATCTTTATCTTTATCTTTATCTTTATCTTTATCTTTATCTTTATCTTTATCTTTATCTTTATCTTTATCTTTATCTTTATCTTTATCTTTATCTTTATCTTTATCTTTATCTTTATCTTTATCTTTATCTTTATCTTTATCTTTATCTTTATCTTTATCTTTATCTTTATCTTTATCTTTATCTTTATCTTTATCTTTATCTTTATCTTTATCTTTATCTTTATCTTTATCTTTATCTTAGCTATCAACTATGTACCCCTATGTGGATGATATGAAAATCTTAAAAAGCATAAAATCTGTAAACGGTACGTTACAACTCCAAGAGGATATCAACAGTTTTTTATTTTGTGTAAAAAGAATTAAATATCAGGCAATGACTTTCTCTTAAAAACATACTTCTAGTTTGTTTAATTATAAAATATCGCAGGACTCTTTACATCGCGTTCGTAGTTTTAAGGATCTAGGAGTACTTTTTAATCCTAATCTCGATTTCACGGAGCATATTAATTCGATCGTTAGTAAAACCAACTCTATGTTAGGATTTGTTAAAAGTTGCTCTTAAGAATTTTAGGATCCCTATGTTACTCTCGCTCTAATGCAGCTGATTTATTTAATTACATAAGTTCAAACTACTCTGGAGGTAACCACAATACCGGTAGTTTCCAATTAATGCATGTTTCCCAACACTGCACTAGTTGTGGCATGTCTGAAAATGAGTAAGAACATTCTTAAAAATATACTAAAGACCAGTGTACCACGTACTTAAATGGTTTATTAATTTCTTTGTAATTTAATTTTTGTTTATACTTAACGTACAAAATTGAATAAGTATAATTTGAATGATTTTGTGTTATCTTTCATTTTCTGCTATTTTTGTATATTCTGTACGTGGCAAGAAATTTTTTTTTTTTTTTCGCAGGCAGGTGAGAAATATTCAGAGACACTATAAGCCCGATGCTTATAGTAGTGTCAGATTTTTACTGACTAAAACTCACCTCCCTTATCTTCTATATTATTACTACAACTAAGTCCAGCTTAACAAGTAGTTTTAGCGTCATTTTGTTCGCGTTTTGTCAGGAAGCTCCCCAACGAGAGGACCTGAAGATTCCACAAAATTCGAGTGGAGAGATTAATTTGTTTGCGCTAGATCAGAAGGTCTTGTTCGGTGCAGACGCCGAAAAACGAACGCCTCGCTAACAGATTGTTGGATTAAGTTATTACTATGATTTCTAAGTCGTGATCTTAGCTCTGTAGCAAATTTTTTAATTTCGTTTTCTACATATTTTATATTTAAATCTCTATGTAAGTCGCTATTTCTTACATACCATGGAGTATTTACTATTATTTTAAGTACTTTGTTTTGGTATGTTTGTATATTTCTTTCGTTGGTACAACCCCAAAGTTGTATACCGTACGTCCAAACTGGTTTCAGTACTTGCTTATAAATAAGAAGCTTGTTATAAACGCTTAGATTGGAATATCTTCCAATAAGCCATGTCAATTCGCGGAGTTTATTTTCGAGTTCATCGCGTTTCTTTTTTACATGAACTTTCCATTTAAGTTTCGCGTCTAGAGTCATGCCTAGATACTTCGCTTCATTAGCGTATGGAATTTGCACAGAATTTATATAAATAGGTAAGTTATATACTTTTTTATACGTAAAATTTGTGTGCGTCGATTTCGTTTCATTAAGAGCAATTCGCCATTTCTTTGTCCAATCTGAAATGCTATTTAATGCCTTTTGAAGCTTAGAGGTTGCCGTTTCTATTGAATCCGATATTGCGAGTACAGCTGTATCATCGGCAAAAGTGCCTAAAGTTGTGCCTTCTGTTTGGGGTATATCTCGGGTATAAAGAACAAACAAAATCGGTCCAAGGACGCTACCCTGGGGAACCCCAGCGTTTATTTCTTTAAACTCCGAATACTCCGTTCCTTGCTTAACTCGAAAGAATCTATTTTCTAGGTACGATTCAAGAATGTTATAATATTTGTTCTGGAAAGACTTTTAATTTATATTTTAGCTCGTCATGCCAAACTTTGTCAAAAGCTTGAGAAACGTCAAGAAATGCAGTTGAGCAAATCTTTTTTTCTTCAAATGCTTTTTCAATTTCGTTAATTATTCGGTAAACCTGATCAATTGTCGAGTGATTATTCCGGAAACCGAATTGGTGGTCGGGAATTAAACGTTTTTCTTCAATAATTGGTAGCATTCGTTTAAGAAGCAATTTTTCAAATATTTTAGATATAATTGGTAAGAGAGAAATTGGTCTATACGATTTTTTCTCATTCGGTGGCTTACCCGGTTTGGGGATCATTATTACTTCGGCGACTTTCCATTGCGTGGGTACGTAAGCAAGTCTTAAAGCAGCGTTAGTGAGCTGTAAGAGCTTAACCATTGCTTTTTTAGGCAACTCTTTGAGGACACGACCGTTAATCAGGTCGTAGCCAGGAGCTTTATTATTTTTCTGCCGTTTTATTTCCTGGACAAGTTCAGTCAAAGTAATATTCCTAATAGAAAAATTTTCCGGCGCTGGTTGGAGCTCTCCGTCATTAGTCAGAAACTCTTGACCATCGAAAGGTTTGAACGTTTCCTCAAGGTGCTTAGCAAATAAATCCGCCTTTTCCTTATCAGTTTTTGCCCATTCAGAATTATTTTTTCGAATAGGTGCCGACATTATTTGAGGCTTTTTAATACCTTTTATCGTCTTCCAAAGAGAATAATTCGTTTTTTTGTCTGCTGTTAGGCTTTCAAGATAGGCAGAATTCTCGCTGTTTTTAAAATCTCGTAACAAATTTTTAATCTTGTTTGAAAAAAAGTTGACGACACTTTTATGCTGAGGAGCACGTGATTGCTGCCATACTTTTCGAGCTTTTCGTTTTTCGCGTATCAATTCTTTTATATCTTCTGGAATTTTTTCTTCGTATTGCCTTGACTTTTTACTACAGATCGGAGTATAATTCCAAGCTGCTTCTTGAACAATATTTATAAATTTTTCTGTTTCATCTTCTAACTCAAACGGAGTTTGCAAAGAGACGTTCAGTATAATTCTATTTTCGCAATCTTCTTTGAATTTATCCCAATTTGTGTTATTATTTGTTAAAATTAGGGGCTTTTCTTTTTCGATTACGTTACTGTTTATTGTTAAGATAACGGCCGAGTGATCCGTAGAAAAATCGAAGTTATCATCTACTGTCATATATTTTCTGTTCATTCCTCTTGCGATGAAAAAGTCAACAAGATCGGGTGTTTTCGCTGTATCGGTTGGCCAATACGTTGGTTTTCCTGATGAGAAAAATTCAACGTTACATTCAATACCCGCTTTGTAGAGTTGTCTACCCTTCGTCGAAATGCAACGTGATCCCCAAAATGAATGTTTCGAATTGAAGTCGCCGCCAATAATAAATTTTGGACCTAAAGCGTTGAAAAGATCTTTAAAATCGTTTTTGTCTATCTTGGACCGAGGAGGACAGTAAATAGACGCAATATTAAAAAATACGTGTCTAACTTTTATGCTAACGGAAGTAACTTGCATTGTATCGAGCTCGATATTTATCTCAAACGAATGATTGATATTTTCTCTGATAAATACGGAAGAACCACCCCTTGCTCTTTCGGATGAATGGCATGCGTGGTAAGCCGAATAACCTTTAATACTTAAATTTGAGTCTTTTTTCAAATGAGTTTCAGAGATCAAACAAATATCTATTCTTTCGTTAAGTAGAACCGTTTCTAGTTCTTCGATTTTTGCGGTAAGTCCGTTCGCGTTCCATGTTATTATTTTGAGTTGTTGGGACAACTGATCCATGTTTACGGTAAATTTGGTGTTTTAAGAGCCGCCGACTCAAATTTGTCCAATTTCTCAAGAATAATTGTGTTAATTCTCCCTTGTTCTTCTAATCGTTCAAGTATAAGGGAAAATACATTTTGAACGGAGTCAGGTTTAATAGTTTTAGGTTTTTCGGGCGCCGTGACTTGAGCGTACGTGCTCGTCTTTTTTGTTTTTATGTTTTCTGAGGGTAAAACGTTTTCATTATTTTTCCCGTCCGTTTTACTCGACGCTTGAGTATTAGTCTTGGTTTTTAATTTTAATTCTTTGTTTTGCTTTGAAGTATTTTTTTTAGTTTTCTTACTAAATTCTTCGCGCCTCTTTAACATTTCCTTTGCGACCTCACAGCCACGGTAATTTGCTGGATGATTACCTTTGCAATTCGCGCATGTAGCCGGAGTTTCTTTTTTAAGACGGCATACATCAGTCATGTGCTTTCCCGCGCATTTAACGCAAACGGGGTCCTTCTGACAATAAGCTGCTGTATGGTTAAAACCTTGACATCGCTTGCACTGAGGAATAAGGCGTTTGTTCTTTCTTAGTGGTTCGATTTTTACAACAATATTCATTATAGTTTTAATATTATAAACATTGTCTACATTTTCATTTTTATCGAAACTTAGAATAAAAAGCGGAAGAGCGCGTTTTATATAAGCGGTTTCGATTCCTTTTTCTCGCTTCAAAAGATTTGTTGCGTCAAGAATCTTAAATCCTTTGGTTTTTAAGTCCGAAAGGATGTCTTCTTTTGAACAAGAGGGATGAAGTCCTCTAGCAACTACACGTAGAGGTCTTTCTTCTTTAATTGAATAACTATACCATTCAATTTTTTCATCGCTGAGTTTTTTCGACAGTTTTCTATAAGAATCTGAATCATTTACGTTAATTTTCCACGTATTATTGTGAGTGGATGTAGCTTTGAAATTCTTTTGCGCCGTGGCAAGAAATGATTTTTTTTATTGTGAAAAAAGGTGATACCAACTTCAATCTAAATCATCTCTATGTTCCTTAAACTACAATTTTAATGTACTAAAAATAACTTTTCTCAAAGCTCATGGCTCAAAAGTGTCCCAATTTCTTTTTATTAAAGCAGTAGAAGACCCTTTCCAATATCTCTAAAGTCTTAAATGATTTTTTGATACATTTCTAATTTGATTTACACACAAATATTTTTAATGTATTCATCCGTCAAAAATATTAGTTTAATTCAGTCAATCCAGAAATATCTCAAATGCAATCCTGTAATTCGCACCTATGTAGATAAATTCTCCAACATTTTTTTTTGAGTTTACACGTATTTTATTTTGATAAAGAAATCAGGGGCGTTAATTTACAGAATCAAACTCACATATATTCTGTTTCTATACATACCAAGAAATTTAACAATTTGCTGGACATTTCGAAGATAAGTAAATCAACTAAACAAATCATTGTAATAAAATGGGGTCATTAAAGTTCATGATAATGCCATGCATTTTAACATTTTTCCCTTTTGGGTAGATTTAATAATAGAAGAAAAACGAAAATACTTTTTAACTAACACTGACTAACTGTGTTAATTGAAATAGATTACAAATGTTTTGGAAAATGATGGATGGCACATTCAGAATTATAGAAATGCTTTGTTTTTGTGTTTTGTGTTATAACTTTATATTAACGTTATCACAACGAAAAAACACTCATAAAATGTAAACTTTTAAAATCCAATCACGAATATACCCAAGGATCGTAATGACTTGATGTTAACCTTCTTGACTGTCATGGAGAATGCCATGTTCCATGTTAATGACTTAGAATATTGATAAATAAAATTGTTCGAAATGCAAACCTTAATAATTATTGGCATCATACAGACATATGAAGAAAGACTAGTAGGTCAGAGGCCAACGATATTATCAAGAAGTGTGGTACTTCCTTTTTTGTGATTTTAAGTTGATTCTAAATAATTGTTAATTTATCGTAAAATGTTCGGAAAAGATCAAAAAATTGTCGTAAAGAAGCGCTTAATTTTCTTGAAAATTCTACCTACCTTTTTTTTTATAATTAGCGCACTCTTTGGGTACGCGATTGGCTATTTCACTAGAGCATAGACCGGTAAAAAAGGGCGAGGCAAGAAATTTTACGACTATGTTCGACTTATGTAATTTAGTTAATGTTACGTTTTTTAAGGCAGATCAGAAGGAGAGACACATTTCTTGCATCGTCTCAGAAAACCAAAACATGTTACAGAGAATGGTCAGTTTCATTTATGCAAGTGCTACTCTAAGAGAGCGGCAAACAAAGTATATTTCCCTTTAAAAATAAAAGAAAGCATAAGGTTTTCAAATTTCAATTTCACGCGGTTTCTTATTGCCATTGTTCAATGCTGTGCAGGTCAACATTTAATGAGCTTATAACATTATGCAGTTACACATCCGAAGAGAAGGGATATGAGTCTGGGAACGAATAACAGAAGCTAAGAGTAATATGGTTAGCGAAACAATTAACTCGTTAAGAAGATTCATACAGGACATGATGAATACAAATAACAAAAAGTGTCGTAGGCAAAACAGAGCCCTGGGGCACTCCACCGTTTATTTTGTGGTTTTCAGATTTAAAGGTATTTTATAATCCAACGAAGAAAGGATTCATCGAAACCGAATGCATGCCTTTTGACAAGAGACCAAAATGCCAGACTTTGTCAAAGACAATGAAATATACAGTGCAATAATCTTAATTTCTGCAAAACGATGTAACGATTTGTTCCACTGTTAGGTGAGATGAATCATGAGATCACCAGTGCACTCACTTATTGCTAGTCCTTTGATCGTCGAGATATTTTTGAGGCTGGCAATAATTTATCAGCGTTCCCATAACCTTGGAAAGAAGAAGATTATTGCTTTCGAGCAAAAATTTAAGAGAGAAGAAAATTCGTATTTGTTGGGGATTGGATGAAAAACTCCTGCTTTCGAACTACGCGGAACGCGCTCAGAAGAATAGGATATACATATGATATTGCTAGCGTTGTATCAGCGGACTTGTGTATGTTGCGATCTTTTTGGATTCTTGCTATAGCACGAAAATGAAAAATGATTGGTCTCATAAAATCATACGAGCTCAAGAACAAAATAAATTAGGTGGCGCAACAGTCCGTAGAGGACTAGGACCTAGTGACTTACAACTTAACTATTCTTGTGTGCGAATCATTTCAGGAATGGAAGGGACCAACAGTTTTTATACATACCGAATTCGAACGGCTAATTTGAGAAAGCACTTTTCACGACAAGAAATGGAGAATTTGTCAATTCCTCGCAAGAGGCAGTACCCGTGAAAAAACTTTAGATGGCACAGGCAGGGATCGAACCCAAGACCTCTAGCATAACATTCCAACGCACTAACCATCACACCATGGGAACTATGGCCTATAGGACCCATACCACTATCAGGTATTGTGAAATTACTTGCAAAGAAATAAGCTTCCTCAATAGAGTCAACTAAAAGAGCATCATTGACAACGAGCGTAGGAGGAGGGAAGAATTCTTTATGTTTTTACGTATGACCAAAAATTCAGTCCCAGTTGGCTTTCTCATACCACCAAACGGTTTTCTTATGACCACTTTCTCTACCTCGATTTGTTTGACAAGGGATATTAGCAGATATGAAGCTGTGTAATAATTTAAGGAAGACCATGGTTGAAGAAGAAATAAAAATAATTAGCAGATTTTTCCTTTTTTTTGTTATAAAAATGAAATTTTTGTTTTTTTTGCAATTGGATGCATCAGAAACACAATGTATGATGTTTTAAAATTTGCAAAACGAAAACACAACAAGAGGTTCAAATGTCAACACTGATTCCAGACGACATTGTTAGTTTGTTTTTTGTTGAAAACAACAGAAAAAAATGCTGACACACATATTTAGCTGTGTTCTGCAAGAGTGCGTTCTAAAAGTTCATAAGGGCCGGATTAATCGACTTTAGAAATTTAGTTAATCTAATTGTTTTGGTATCCATGAATTTCTTATTTGTTTAATAAGATAAGAAGATATTTCATATCTACAAAAATTATTGGTAAACTTCTTAAAAAAATTAAAGTAAAAGGGAACTTAACTTAGGTAAACGCTTTCTGCAATTTACAATTTTTAACGGTTTTGTTTAACTCTAACATCATGCGAAAGTGAGCCACATCTTATCAAATCTAAACATCCCTAAAGTATGCCGTTAACAAACCGTATAGTCATTTACTCTAACGAAACATCTAGACAAGATTCCTACACTCTGGCGTATACTCACTTTTTATTAGTAGATATGCATTTTTTCACTCAAATAAAATTCCTAGGTTATGAAATATAAAATCCATACCCGGTCTGTTTTGTTTTCTATTTTTTGGTTCCATACAAAATACAACTCGAAAGTGGGTAGTCATCTAATAAACATGCCAAATGCTATAGGAAACTAGGTTAGCAAGGACATGAACAGAACAGGGGACACCCAAACATTTTATTTTGTTTTCTTCCAGCCTTTTCCCAACCAACAAGACTCCTCGTAATCGTAATGCATGTATAAAATTAATTGAATTTTTAAAACATTTATTTTGGTTGACATTGGCAAATGGTTTTATTTTCGTGTGAGGATATTTTTTGTATCCTTTCTTTGTGTGTGATGAAAGAAAATCCTTTTTGCAATTTCACCAATCAACAAACACAAAACACTTTAGGATTTTAAGGTATGTATGTAGGTACGGGTATATTTATTCTTATGAGAAAATAAAGGAACATAAAGAAAGGTTGCCTAAAAATAAAAATGGTGTTGCATCCTTTATTGTTTTAATGATTTTGTAGGCTTACAGCATTATGTATTGTGGGTATTGAGATGTTCGAGGCACAAAGCATCTGTGGTTCTCGTGGCATGATGGTTTTTGCGTAGGGCTCTCATGCTTTGCCACCTAAAGTTTATTTTCACGAGTACTGCTTTTGTGAGGAATTGACAAATCCTCCAAGAGAAATTCTTGGCATAAAAACTGCTTTCTCAAATTTGGCGATCGGATTTAGCAAACTGTAGGTCCCCCCCATCCCTGAAATGACTCGCACACAGGAATGTTTCAGAGTTGTAAGTCAATAGGCCCTAGTTCTCTGCGAACTGTTGCGCCACCTAACTTAATTTAATTTGTACACATAGCAATCAATACTAAATCCTTGTGAGAGATTTCGATTTATATTAATTTTTCAATTTGATTATTCAAATCTATGGCATTTTTGAAATTTATAAAGTGGATCTTGATAAAAACCTGATCTATAATTCTATTTACAGTTCCAAAGCAAGTTCTTCAAAATAAAGTGTAAGATCACTATTTGTTAATTTCGTGCATTTTATCAGTGAGAGAAAACCTTAAAAAATGTCTCGTTTAAATACCCTTCTTGCTCAATTTTTCGCTAGCTACATACCTGTACATATTTCCAATATTCACATTTTAAATTAAATTAATATACATAAAATTAAATTTGATTATTTTTCTAGTTTATTGCCTGAATTCTGTTTAGGATATCACATTTGCAAATGTTTTTCTTTGGCTGAACCCGGTACACTTTTTAAGAATAAGTGTTGTTGGATGCCATAAGAGAGGTCACAATAGTAAAAAAGTGTGTCAATTATTCACATCCTTTTGTTTCATTAAAAAATTCAAGTTTTTGTTTTATTTCACCTCGCTTTCGTTATCCTCATAGCCCAAGGACACATTTAAATTAATCTTTCCAAAATCAAATTTCTTCCATCACAAACCCTAATTTTTCATTTTTGTGTGTACACAGAAATAGATAGTGCGCCTTCGTTTATGTCCTTATAGTCCTTCTCTTTGCTTTTACTTTTAATAATCATTTCCGGCTCGTTTTCTGCTTAGCAGGTGTTGCGATAAAAACAAACAATGTTATGATTGGAAAAAGCAAAACTTTTTATGTCTCATCAGATCAGATCAAGCTTCCTCTAGCTGTGTCTAACCTTGGGAGAAGAAAAGACAACTATAAAATAAATAAAAGCTGAGATGATGTTGTCCTATGAAAAACAGGAGACTAAAGTAAAATGAACTATCTGTTCATGTGTCGGAAAGACGATGACGTTAATACCAACAAATGGCAAAATTATTCCTGTGACGGTCCTTGTCGTACATTCACCTGGATGGCACACCAGCAATCTCTCCAGTCCATCATCGTCATCACTTCTACTTGTATTATACGAGGACACGAAAGAGGAAAAATTAGATTTTTTTCTGCTCCCCTTTTTGCATCCTGAATCCTGATGTGTATCCTTGGAATGGATTTCTATTTTTGTATGGCCGGGCCGGGCCAGGCCGTCTGGTCGTATTCTGTTTCTTTTTGATGGAATTTTCCATGACTTTAACTTCCGTGAAGAACGTCAAGACAACAAATATACTTTTTGCAAACATAGCAAAAGCAAGTCTAACTGTCGTCATCAGGAAGGAGGAGTGTTGTCCGCACATCCTGATATGTCTATAGCTATTCCTGTATACCTATACTATTCTCAGATTCTCACTCATATACATGATGCTGTATATCATTTTTAATGTCTAACACATGCAACGTTGCAATTACTGCGCTTATGCCCTTTGATGGCTTTGCTATGCTAAAAGGATCCCTCTAATCAGGACAATGAGCCTGTGGGTGGTGGTGTCAAATCAATGAAATATGTAGAACACCGTCTCTGTTCCCGCAACCAGCATCATATCGTCTTCTAACAGAAAAATACACTTTTCAACAAAAATCACAATTTTTCTATAAGATGCTATTGTAAGCCGTGTGACAGGCATTTAACTGCCTCGTTTGCACTACTTTGCCTATGTCGTCACACATCCTTTTCAAAGAGTATCGTTAGTTACATACAAATGCATATGTTTTGTGGTGATGATGATGGGGAAGTTCCATACAGCACAGCACTTCCTCTTCCGATACATCCGCAGCTACTGCCGCCTTTTGCCTGTACTTATACTATTTGTGTACTTTAGGACACAGAAATGGCCTTTAAAAGCTTCCGCACAATGAATCGAGTGGGCGCAGAAATGGGCATTGGTTGTGGTATGTAATTGAAATGTTTCGCATGAGTGCATTGGGAAATCAGGTTAATGACTACTCGAAAGCAGCAGTAAACATCAGAAAGCCAGGCTCTACTTGTGATGGTTGTAATATAGGCCTTGCATAAAAAACGTTATCGTTTAATCAAAAAACAAATAGAGGAACACTTAGAATTGGTTCAACAGGAAGGGAGTTGTTTTTTCAGCTTGATCAAAGGATGTTCTTTACTTCTGGTAAATGATGACGCCATAATGTGAATGGATTGGTTTTGTTTTTTATTCATTTTGCTTATTTTTAATAACAATTACAATTACATTTACAATTACAATTACAATTACAATTACAATTACAATTACAATTACAATTACAATTACAATTACAATTACAATTACAATTACAATTACAATTACAATTACAATTACAATTACAATTACAATTACAATTACAATTACAATTACAATTACAATTACAATTACAATTACAATTACAATTACAATTACAATTACAATTACAATTACAATTACAATTACAATTACAATTACAATTACAATTACAATTACAATTACAATTACAATTACAATTACAATTAAAATTACAATTAAAATTACAATTACAATTACAATTACAATTACAATTACAATTACAATTACAATTACAATTACAATTACAATTACAATTACAATTACAATTACAATTACAATTACAATTACAATTACAATTACAATTACAATTACAATTACAATTACAATTACAATTACAATTACAATTACAATTACAATTACAATTACAATTACAATTACAATTAAAATTACAATTACAATTACAATTACAATCACAATTACAATTACAATTACAATTACAATTACAATTACAATTACAATTACAATTACAATTACAATTACAATTACAATTACAATTACAATTACAATTACAATTACAATTACAATTACAATTACAATTACAATTACAATTACAATTACAATTACAATTACAATTACAATTACAATTACAATTACAATTACAATTACAATTACAATTACAATTACAATTACAATTACAATTACAATTACAATTACAATTACAATTACAATTACAATTACAATTACAATTACAATTACAATTACAATTACAATTACAATTACAATTACAATTACAATTACAATTACAATTACAATTACAATTACAATTACAATTACAATTACAATTACAATTACAATTACAATTACAATTACAATTACAATTACAATTACAATTACAATTACAATTACAATTACAATTACAATTACAATTACAATTACAATTACAATTACAATTACAATTACAATTACAATTACAATTACAATTACAATTACAATTACAATTACAATTACAATTACAATTACAATTACAATTACAATTACAATTACAATTACAATTACAATTACAATTACAATTACAATTACAATTACAATTACAATTACAATTACAATTGTCTATTTTAAGAGTTCTTATCATTCAGTTGAATATACGGTGCCAAAAGATATCTCCTTTTCATACAGTTCTTGCTTTCTCTGCAACCAAACAAGCGTGATACTTGAACTTCCATTCTGTGTCTGTGTTTCCGTAAACTTCCTGCTCTCTACCCTCCCTGAAAATCGAAATTATATACATAACAATTATCTGAAAATTGCAAAGGAGAAAACTACTTTTGCCATTTTGTTCTTCTTTAAATTCAAGAACTGAATAAAGTTTTCCTTCCATCTGCATCTTCAGGACTATGGAATTTCATTAAAAATTAACGAATAAAAGAAGCCAATTGAGAACCGCCGCCATCGACACAATCAATGGTATGGTGGGTAACCCATGTGCATTCTAACGACATGCTGTTGTGTAGAATATGGGAGTGCCACAGGCAAATGTTATATACTCTTAAAAAGCCTCGGGTGAAAGCGTTTGGGGGTCTTTATCTTTAGTTTAAATTTATGGAATCGATGAACCATTAAATAGCACTCCTCTGAGACGTTTCAAGGCAATTGTTTCTCTCTTCTTCACAGACTTTTATTTGGCAAGGATTTGGTTAACGTTTAATTGTCTTTGCAGATAGTCGTTTGACGAAAGATACTTTTATGTGTCTAAAGTATTGCACATTCAATACAAACATATATTTGCAAATACATAACACAAATCAAATAAAACTGTATGTATGTATATATATTTTATTTTGCTTGAAGTTAGTCCTCTTCAATATAATCGGAATCACGTTCGGCTTACTGCATCAGCTAAATCCGAAAACATATATTTATCTTTTTATCGCAAAGGAACTACTGCACGTTGCTCGAAATAAAACTAATTGAAAAGAGATGTATACTCTGGTGTTGCTTGCGTTTAAAGGAAACTTTTGCTATCTTCGAGTTGCCAATAATTTTAAGAATGAAGTCTTATATAGTCTAGGTTAAATTTTGTGCTTAAAGAGCGGGGTGAACTCTTAAAATGTTGTTTTATAGAGTATTTAATTCTTCAACTATTGTATTTAAGGGACATGTATTTATGTGTCTATTGACCTCTTGTACATCATCAAAAACATCCGTTTCCAATAAGAATCAATGGATTGTTTCATTGTAAAGAAGGGAGTATGCCATAAGCAATGCAAGACGATATCAGCTTAATTGCAATGAAGTTTAGAAAATCATTGTCCAATTAAAATCCAGAAAAAATTGATGCATTTCAAAAATCTAATCAGTGAAGATATGACGTCGCGCGCCGTTGATCGACTAGCTTACGTTCTTGTATTATAATGTATATACAAACACGTTTGTTGAATGCTTAAGTCCACCAAATTACGATTAAACCATAAAACTGGGTTTTCGTCAATACTTTATTTTTATAGGGGATACGATAAACATTCCATCAGTTTTAATATTTTTTTTGAAAATATAATTTCGTCTAAGCTATGTATGTTTGCGACAGAGCGTTGATAAAATTAATTTGAATTATTAATTTTAGTTTTCTATGGTCCACTTCCCAATATCATTTTCCTCAGAAGCAAAATCAACACTTAATTTTGTTTGAATTAAACTCACTTTCAGCCTAATTAAATTCCTTAAATTATTGTTTTTAGCTTCTGATGTTACAATAAAGGAAATATTAAAAATACCACTTCTTTCATCGGTCATTATTATGTCAAAATAAGTTTACATAATTGATTTTACAAGTCTCAATTCAAACCTTTTCTGGGTATATTTTTTGTGTATATATGTACATATGTACTATGTATGTATCGCGGGGTACGAAGGTAATTGTCCATTCATCTCGGAATAATTTGTTTATCAATCAACATTTGTACCAAAAACTGAGGACATCGTTATCAACAAGTGACAAAAAGTCCACAAAAATATCACGGGAGAATAATAAGTTATTAAGGTTTTTTGGTCGTAAATGTTCGTACTTAGGCTACAACTTTTAAACAGCAAATGCTACGAGAATATTTTTCAGCTAAACTCAAGAGATCTACTATAAAACATCTTAAGTAACTTTTTTTCACGAGCAAGCGTTTAGAAGTTACAGCGGTTGCAAAAAACGTCAAATGTCGAAAATATTGATTATTCGCATATTGTGCCTAAACGGTAATTTGCATATAAAAGCATTTTAGGTAATAAATGAAATTTTATTGTTTTTCTAATATAAAACAAAAATGTTGTTCTAAAATTATTCTTATTATTATTTCATAAAATGAGAAAGGTTGAATAATCAATTTTTTAAATCTTAACCCTGAAATTGCAATGCTGTTGAAAAATATTTTTTAGCTTGTTTGTAACTATGTAATTGGCTACAAACGAGGGTTAGACTTTTTTTTTTACACAGGCAGCACACAACAAATTACTGCCACAAGAAAGTAGTTGTTTTAAACCTTTCTACATTCTTTGTTTTTAATAAGTTGTACTGATTCGAATAATATTCGTGTTTACGAAATTTGGTCAAAATTCCAAAAAAGGCTTTTTTTATGACTATTAAAAAATATGAGCATTTAAAAAAATACGTTTTTTTTCCATATTTCCACTATTTGAGCAGTAGTTCGAACCTCAAGTTTAGATGCATTAACTTTAAAAAGCTGTCAATTGAATTTTTCTAATAAAAAAAACTAAATATTAGCAACAATATTTTACATTTGATAGGATAAGTTTGATTTCAAAATCTGTTTTTGCTAACGAGATTTTTAGTCGAAAATCAATTTAAGTAGCATTTTATGAAAGTTTTTAATTCATATATAAAAATTTTAATTTTTAAGACCATTATCTTACGTGTAGAGACATGAATTTCGCCCGGTTTTTGAAGCGTTGTATAAAGGAAACAAAAAATATTTTTAGTATAAATTTTTTTATCATTTGTTTATTGATTTGTTGTTCATACATAAAAAAATTAATAAAAAAAAAAATTAAAATTAACAAAGTTACAAGCAGTCAAAGTGGGGGGTCTAAATAAAAGAGGGTGTCTTGGCGTGCATCCTACCAACCCTCCTGGTGATCTGAAAAACAAAAACCAGACGGATTCTTAATTATTATAGATGTCGCTATTGTTTCACTCTTGGATAAGTTAAAAAAAACTTTTTAACAAAATGGCAGCAGTTTGAAAAAAAAAATGTTCTTGTTGCATATTTTTCAACAATTCCGAATTTTTTTAAAAATACTAAATGAGAAGTTATATTTTTGGGCAAGGACCACACGATAAAGAGATGTATAAAGAACATCCTCTCCAAATTTGAAGTAAATCGGTCTATTAGAACTCGATATATCCTTACCGCCAGCTCGAAAAAAGTAGTTTCGAGAAAAACGCGTTCAGAGTCTTGAGACAAGTTTTCGACAATTTTACTTATAGAATGATACAGAATACGTATGTGCATATTTTTAATCAGCGATTCCTGCTGACACGTTGTCAGAGCTAGCACTTCCACTCAGTATAAAGGTTGCCACAAAAGTGACTTAAAATGAAACTAAAAGGACAAAACAGTTTCTATGACCTTCAAAACCAGTTTCTATGACCTTCAATTAACTTGTGAAATAATAGGAATATTAAAAAATCCTTTTAAACGCATATTCTTGAATGTCTAAACTTTGGAAATATGAAAAAAAATTGTTTTGATTTTTTCAAAATTCTACACTAGAATGCCCCCTTAACAATAACATTTTTCACATAATGAAATCATTAATTTTATTTAAGTTAATTTTTGTCAAGATATTCGAGTCGTAAATCGTAAATTAATTCTTATCAACTTTAAGTTTTGTTATTTTTTGTAAAAAAAAACGTTACTTTAATTTTTCGGTACTTACAATTATTTTGGAGGTAATCTTGTTTTTTGTTCGTTTATATTCTAGGTTACAAATATTTGGTTTCAGTTTATTTTTTGTTTTATAAGTCTCAACTTTAAGATTTAAATTTTGAGCAATAAGCCATGAAAATTAAAATAAATTCAAAACACTTAATTAACTTTACAGTGGCTCCCACGTCTAATTGGACACATGAAATATACATTTTCGCAATGCATTTTCTCCGAGAAAATGTATGGAGAGTGTAAAACAATAACCATTTTACATGACATTTAAACACTTTTTTATTTTAAATAGGCTTAAATTACAATTTAAGCCATTAAACAGAAAATTAGTATTTCAAACAAAACCAAACTCTTTAATTTAACACCTCACATATAATCGGACACTTAATATTAAGTACTTAGTTGCGTATTGCTTTCTCAAGGCGTCGAGGTATTAAAGAGACAAGTTTTTAACATACTTCAGGACTTATTTTTTGAAGGCCCGTCTTAAGGTCCTCAATGTTTCTAAAGTTCTTTTGATGTCTCAGTTTATCCAGTATATGCTCGATTACATTAAGTCCAGGTGATTTTTTCTACGTTTTGAGCACCTTAGGGTAGTTATACAAAAACCACGATCTTACTGTACAAGGTGTGTGCTGTGGTTAGTTGTCCTGGTAGAAGATGAAATTTTTTTGTATTCCGAGTTTACTGACACTGGACCAGTTAAGTCTTTCATTTCTATTTTTTTCACTGATGTATAACTTTTTATACACGGCTGTATGGCCATTTCGGTCATTTCGATGGCGATACTATTTCTTCTGATGGTTTCGCTTCTTTTAGAGATTCCGAAGATTGTTTTGCTCTGATTATGAATCCTATTTCTGTTTTTAAATTGTGAAATTATGTAATGAACTATGGAAGGGCTCCGATGCACAATTTTTTCTATTTTTTTTGTACTGATTTACCTGCCTGGATATGCAACAAAACCAATTTTCGAATTTCCAAAGACGATTGTTTTCCTTCTAGTGTCATTTAGACGTAATTTAGACGAATGTAAGTAAAAGTCTTCCGTAATACAAGGTTAATAATAACATTATCATTCGACGTGAAAATACCGATACAGAGCTACTACAGTGAACACAGCTAGTGTTTAAGGAGTTTTTTTTTGTTTGTTTAATTTATTTGTTAATTAATAATAATAATAAACTTAATTTAAACTTAAATATGTTATAAAATGATGATTTAGTTCTACTACTTCTATACATTTCCTTGGAGAAATTGGATTGAGAAAATGTATATCTCTTTGTCCAATTAGTCGTAAGAGCCATAGTATATTTGAGATTTTTGGGGGCTTTTAATAGTTACTTAATAATGTTCTTAATGTCCATGCCAATTTTCACCAATATTTAAATTATTCCTGATCAAAACTTCTTTTTTTATTCGACTGTTCTAGCAATATTCAATTTTCTGAAATTAATTAATTTGTACCAAAATTATCTCTAAGTCGAGAACTCTAATGTTAAATGAGTTAAATTAAAGGAACAAATAGTACGTAACGGCTTATTTTATATACATAATGTACATAGCTGTACACAAGAAAATAGGAGTAGCTTTATAAAAATTAGAATAAAATTTAATTTCTCCTAAGTTAGGAAAAGCCTCTGTAATACATAATACCTAAATACCTTTCTCTAATACAGTTTCTAATATTGAATCTCAATAGGTTAAGAAGGTACCAACTTTGAAACTTAATTAAGCATATAAATTAAATTGTTTCCCATTACTAAATATGAAAGATATAATTATAATAATGTAATAGAGGCCTACTTTGTATACAAATAAAACCATAACTATTAACATAATACCCTCCCATTCCCGATTGCTGTTTGTTTCATTTATTCCACATACCATAGGTTCTGAATCTGTTGTTTATAATAGCCACCGATGCCTATAAAGGCTCATGACAGCAAAGTGATTTCATCAATAAAAACAAAATTCAAAGGAAACTTTAAACTAACCAACCACACATGCCACCATAGTGCGCCGCCTGTTAACGCCAGGAGCTATGAAACAGCACGTGCTACAACAACCGTGTCGAAAGGTAGAAAAGTGAATTCAAAACAAAAATTAAAAATAAGAATATATATGTACATATGTAGGTATCGTAAATAGTTGCTATTACAATTCCCAACCGGTGATAATTTTATCCTTTGGGAATGAGTATTTTTTTTTGTACACTGTACACTTTTCACTCAAACACACACGCGTACAAAACCAAACGAAGCGAAACGAAGCAAATAAGAGAAAGCGAGGGTTGTATACAAAATTGATGGAATTAATATCCCTGGAATGAAAGAGGGTTTCCTAAATCCTGCGACAGGACGTGAACGAACCGTACCCAATAACTATTTAGGGATATCGGATATAATAATGAACGTTGCACGTATATCACCACACAAGGTTATCTATGTTTGTAGCATGCGCCCCCTGCTCTATGCATTTTTTTTCAAGGATTTCTTATTGTCTCATATCGGAGATGCAGGAGAGTTCGATAGCTTCTCATTCAAATTTATCTTTTCCATCGCATCGTTGTTGTACAGGGAATAATCAAACAGTTTGAATGCAGGGCTTCATTTTGATATTAAAAGGAATCATTGGATGTTTATTTTATTGTAAGAAAGAAGGTATGTATGTTATTAAGACTTAAAAATGTTTCATTAATTTTTCCGTATCGTATCATTTATTTCTCAAATGTAAATGGCATCAACAATGAAAGCTGCACAAAAAGCGGTCTAAATACGATTTCATATTGGAAAATCTTATGTATGTTAACCATAATTAAACTTAACTGCATCATTTGGAGAATTGCTTACCTCTCAAAAATAGTGTCTATCAAATTTTCAAAAATTTGGAAATATTTATCAACACTCGTGTTCACTTGTCTTTTTTGGCAATACTTTGCAATATAAAATCCGGGATAAGTTAGTTGTAACGGTCCTATTCGACGAATACAATTTTTAGTCATTTTTAAAAAACGTACGAAACGCCGAGTCATTCTTGGTTGCAACGCTCGTCCACAATGTAAATTCGACGCTACCAGTGAGTGTGTTGAGTCCTCCTATTCTTGAAAGCGTAAACGATTTTATGTCACGAATCTTCTTTCGCACTCGTGCAGTTGCAAGAATACTGAAAGACCTTGACATACACAAATCCGCTGGCCTGGATAGTATCCCCACTATTTTTCTGAAGAGGTGTTCTTCAACGCTGGCAAAACCACTGCGTAAGCTTTTTCATCTTTCCTACTCTACAAGTCTTTTTCCAGTCAGTCCCTAAGATAGGTGAAACCTCCTTAACCTCAAACTATCGTCCCATAGTACTCACGTCCCTTCTTTTCAATGTCATGGAAACGCTGAATAATTGTCAGCTTAAGAAATATCTCGAAGAACGGAAGCTTCGTAATGATCGGCAGTATGGCTGGTAATCTCATCTCAATTCTCACTGGTTTATCTCAAATTTTTACTTCGTTTTGAAGAAAGTAAGATTATTGCATTTGATATTTCAAAAGCATTTTTATCGAAAATGCGTGCTTTTGGTATTGATGAATCTCTTCTTCTTAGAAACTACCTTTCTAACTTTAATACAAGTTTTTTTTTTTGGTTGATTTCAAGTCTGAAATTCATAAAAAAATGCTAGTGTTCCCCAGGGTTCCGTTTTTTTGTTTTGTCTCAGACTCTCTTCCTGATATTCATTAGCGATCTCTTGTCTACCACCTCTAATCCATTAAACTGTTTCGTTGACGATAGTGTCCCTCAACTTTGCATAAATTCGGTTCTGGATTCAAATCCTTGTCCTTCGGATGTGGAACGTCAACGGCAGCGTATGTTAAGCTCATTAAATTCCGATCTCGACAGCATTGTTCAAGGGAATTTTTAACCGTGTAGAATTTAATGCTTCAAAACCTCAATGCTGTCTCCTGTTTAAAGCGTAACCCAGCCCCAATGCCGCTAACCATGAGTGGCACTTGCATCCAGGATAATAATCAACTATTAGTACTTGGTATGCGTATCACATATCACCTCTTATGCAATGATTATGTATTTGACATTGCCAAAAATACTGCTAGGTGCATAGGATTTCTAGGATGGTGCAAGAAATTGTTCACCCCTTTTGATTTGGCTTTAATTTACAGAGACTTAATTCGTGCAAAGCTTGGGTATAATTCGCTGGTACCCCAAAAACATTTTTAAATTTCTTGAATAGAATCCAAAAAAGGGCTTTGAAAATGATAGGCGATAGAACTGTAACCCAGACGTTTATATCCCTTGAACACTGCCGCAGTGTTTCATGCCTTTCTATGTTTTATCGATATTTTTAAAAACATCTGTCCATTTAGCCAATTGCATTCCACTCCATAAACAATTCAGCCATAATACCTACTCGTATTTCCAGGAACGCTCATCAGCTTACTCTTGAGCTCAATTTCGGGCGTACTACTAAGTAAAGAGCTACTTTCTTAAACCGCACATCGAGAATGTGGAATGGCCAACTCTATTTTCATGTTCAGAACTTTAGGACCAATGTTCACCGGTATCTCCTCTTAAATCCTGCCCTATTTTACTAATATTCGCACTGGGTTTAAATATAAACATATAAAGGGTACTAATAACCCCTGTAAATAATTTAAAAAAAAACCTTTCAGGTTAGCCTTTACATACACATAAAGATCCTAGAGCTGTTACGGAGTCGTTAATTTATATTTATAATTAATATTAAATTTGGAATTTGAATAAAATTACTCCTTACCTCTCAAGCGAAATTGTTTAATTGAGATATGCACTTGCACCCTTAAGTTTTAATCGCTCACGTTTAGAGCTTATACATACATATGTACATATATGTGACAAAAAAGTGTGCTGAGATTGATGACGTGCGATATGTATGTAATACACAAATGTATAATTTTGTGGTCTGATACAGGTGCGAAGCGTCAAGCGTTAAAGTTTCAAGAGTTACTTGGATCTACCTTCATGTCCACATACATACATATTTATATACTTACATTAAACTACTGAGTGTAGATCATACGAGGTACTGACCTTTCCTAAAAACTGTTTCACTTTTAAATAGCACACTTGACTTTTTTTATCTTCCTTCCTTCTTACCACGATCTGGTACTGGTATTTCTTTTAAATTTATTGCAAGCACATATTTCACAGAGGCCACAGGAAACGCTAGTTTTGTAGTGTAATGGATATGTGGTGTAGTATTTTTTTTTTTAAGGGTGTACTCATTAATTGCATCTCTCCTAATTTTGCCCTGCAGTTATAATTATAAAGCAACAAACAATGTCCCTAAGTTTGATTCTATGATTCTTAAATGTGTGTTTGAGGTCTCAGAAATACTTAAATGATGCGATAAAAAGAAAGAAACTCAGTCGAAGCATCCTGACCCTGAATAACCCTTAACGTAGCCAAGTAGTTAGACGGTTTGTTCTTCTGTTGTGATGATGGGTATAGTTATTTTCAACTATTGTACAAATACTTTCCAAAGAATAGTTAAACCATACATTTTAAGTTTTGCATTTTTGTTTTGGTCTTCTTCCGGAACCAGTACCTCATATATACTTGCAATATGTGAAAAACGTACATATGTATGTATGGATGAATCATGTTGAAGGTAGCCCCTTTTGCTCTATGACAATTTTATTTATAGCGTTTTCTGTCCCAGACTTCTATGTCGTCTATTCTCTGTACATGCGGTGGTAGATTCTCTGCATATGATGTTTCTTATGGGGTGGAAATGGTGATTGAGGAGGGTGGTTTATTTTTTTTTTCTGGTGCCGTTATCCTCAACGTCGTCGTCGTCGTCGTCATCGTCATCGTTCCAAGGTTTTTATTTTTGAAAAAATATTCCTGCTTTTCATACACCATTTCGCATCTGCTTCTCTTTTAGAATGAATGTGTTTTTCAAGTTGGAATAAGTTGAAATTTTTGGGTAACGTAACGTGCACCACATTTCTTACCCTATTCACATTCACACAGATAGAGAATATTTTTTGTGTAATTTCACAGGATATAGTAAAAAAATACTTTGGTTTATACTTCAATGAAAAACTATTACACTTGAGTTCATAAGTATTTCGTCAAATTGAAGTTTTTAAGTTTTTAAGTTAAAAAGTTATTGGTTTTCCCCACATAGTAGACTTTTTTTTGAAAAACTTACGGGTTTCCTTACAACTAGTTTTACGACACAATTAGTTTACAATAAGGTTACAGATATCAGATATTGTAAGGCCTGTGCATCATCGTTTCGCTCGTACCACTGAAAATATCGCTACAATAAGTGAAAGTGATTCCGAAGACCCGAATGTGCGGTTTCATCGTATTTCTCAGGAATAAGGACTGTCTTTCGGCACATTGTGTCGTATATTGCATTTAGATCTACACCTACATCCATATAAAGTCCAGCTCACACAACAACTGAAGCAGGCTGACCTTTCACAACAACGATAACAGACTATTTTATACCTACTTTTGAAGAATACTACTTGGAGAATATGTGGTTTCAACAAAACGGTGCCACATGCCACACAACTCGAGAGAATATGGCTTTATTGTAAGAAACATTTTTGGCCACGCAATTTTTCGTTGTGGCGATATTAATTGGCCACCAAGACCACAATTTGACACCTCTAGACTTTTTTTGTGGGGCTACCAAAAAGACCGTGTTTATTCAGATAAACTCTTGAGCACTTAAAAACCAACATTCTTCAAATTATGGCTGAGATACCGATTGATGAAAAAAATATTTTATGGGTGTTTTATTTACGTTTAGTTTTGAAACCGCAAAATGGATAACCCTGTGCTTTCAATATAATTGACATTCGTAAAATAATGGATCCAATATTTTATATTGTTTATTTTTTATAAATGAAAATAAAATTTGTATTTTACCGCTTTAATGCTATAGTACTACTTTTCACTAAGGACTGGACCAAAAATATAATATCAATCGGTAAGAAAGTAAGATTTCTTAGTAATTTAACGATATTCACCATTAAGCGGTTTGCTTCCAAAAACAACTGAAAACTTTGTTTTCACACAATATTTAGAATTTGGAAAAACTTTAGTAATGCTTTAAATTATTTTTATATGATCTTTAATGAGAGAAAGAGAAAATATTCAGGTTCTTAAGAAGTAATCTTGAATAAGAGATCATCAATTTGAAATTAAGTTTCTTTTAGAGACTCTTCATCTTCATCTTCATTCCAAGCTTTCTTAAAGTGTTTTTTGTTATTTCTTCAAAATTGATTTTCTATAAAATACATAAACGTTTAAGATCTCAAAAAATTAAAGAAATCTACTTTTTGGTGTGAATTTGCTTCGGATGCTTTAGAACTGAGATTTAAACACGAATTTCAAGAATAAAGATTTTCGAAAAACAGCAAAAGTGACACTTTCGATAAACTAATAGTTAATTGAAAAACATACTAAAGGATTCATATCTATTGATTTAATATAAAAGCTTTGAATCTTTCGAGAACTGAAGTGACTAGAGATTCTGCAACGTGTAATTTGTGAGTGCCACACTAAAGTTTCTTCCCAACTTATTTGTTTCCCCTTATTTGTTTTTTAACTTCCTAAAGGAAGTTTTTGTAATGGGTCCGATTTGTCAAATTGAACATTTTGACATTTCTCGACGTTTCAAGGTCCCTAGAGTCGAAATAAAAGATTTTTAGAAAGATGTCTGTGCGTGCGTGTGTACGTCCGTACGTCTGTACGTCTGTACGTTCGCGACGTTTTTTCGTCGTCCATAGCTCCAGAACCAGAAGAGATATATCGACTTCAAATAAATTTTGTTATACAGATAATAAAGCAGAAAGATGCAGAAAGGGCTCTCAAGAAAATTGCATGGATGGTTTTTTTACCATAGCAGTTTAAAAAAAATTTTTAAAATTTTGGTTAAACCTAAATATCTTATGAACCAATGACGCTAGAGACTTGAATTAAATTTTATATTATATATTGTTACGTGATACAAAACAATTATATTTTTGGAAAAAAATCAAATTAACGGTTTTTTTATAAATCAAAAAAACTCCAAAACAATTTTTTGCAACGAAGAATAATGTTTTTGTCATCCGATAAAATTTTTAGAAAAATCTAATTGACAGTTTAAAAAAAAAAATTAAATCCTGAAACAAACATTACTCAGTTGGTTGGTAAAAATTGAATTTCGACTCAAATATCTTTTCAAAAACTTGAGATTAAGGCTTCAAACATTTTTTATCTTATAAGAAATATTGTTTTCAACATTCTGAAAAATGTTGAGAAAAATCGAATTGACAGTTTAAAAAAAAAAATAAAAACCTAAAAAAATTAATAAAAGTTGGTAAAAATATCTTTTCTAAACTTTGAGATAATGGCTTCTAACTAATTTTAACTCATAAGAAATATTGTTTTCAACATTAGGAAAATTTTTGAGAAAAATCAAATTGACAGTTTTTTACAAAAAATAAAAACCTAACAAAAAATTTATAAAAGGTGGTAAACATTGATTTTCGATTCAAATATCTTTTCAAAAATTGGATATATTGGCTTTAAACTACTTTAATCTTTCAAAAAATATTGTTTTCAACATTCAGTAAAATTTTGAAAAAAATCGAATTGACAGCTTTTGTACAAAAAATTAAAAACCTAAAAAAAATTCAACAAAAGTTGGTAAAAATTGATTTTCGACTCAAATATCTTTTCAAAAATTGGAGATAATGGCTTCTAACTAATTTTATCTTATTTATCAACATTCGATCAAATTTTGAGAAAAATCGAATTGACAGTTTTTTTTTACAAAAAATAAAAACCTAAAAAAAACAATACTAAAACTTGGTAAAAATTTACTTTCGACTCAAATAGCTTTTCAAAAATTACAAATATTGGCTTCAAACTTATTTTATTTCACAGAAAATATTGTTTTCGATATTCATATATCATTCGATATAAAAATCCAACAGTCCGTTTTTTCATAAAAAAATGAAATAAAATAAATAAAAAAATAGTACGCAAATTTGGTAAAAATTGATACATATAGACAAACTTTTAAGCAAGACAAATCGATAGACGGGATGGGAAGTTATCAGTGTGGGTCGCATCCCAGCCTCTTTTTTTATTTTTTAGATTATGTACTTAAATGCACCTATTTCCTTAAATTCAAGAACCAAACAATATTCTCTCTACAACATTTATGTTTTGTTGACTCCTTTAAGATCAAAATATTTTCAAAAGGTTCATGTGATTAATTTTTTAGAATTTGTCTTCTAGAATCAGCTCCAATCTACGAGTAAACAGACAATAGCAATAGTAATAATAGACTCCTGAAAATTGAGATTCTGTTCTAAAAATTAAGTACAAAAACCCAGAAAATTCTTCATAAAAGTTTCTGTTTTATTTTCCTACGAAAAAAGATTACATTTTTCTAGCAAATTTTCTCATTTTCTGGGTTTCTGCATGTATATTTTTGTAGCGTTCTTCGTATTTATAGAAATGCGAACAAGAACAGAATAAGTATATTGTTTTTGGAAAAAAGCTACGTTTCAACACAATTTCAAACATTTCTGCGTAAAATACACCTAAAACCCTCTTAACTATTGTATTTTAACTGAATCCTCTTTGAATCTTGGAATGCTTTCATATGCAGGGAGTCGTCTAAATTTAATAATTAGACCATATTTTGCTGGACAACAGTGTTATAAAATAGTCTTATAACTAAAGTTGTCATTTTAGCCCTTGAAATATGTAAATGTTATTTAAATTTTGTCAGCCTCTTGGCAGGGAGTGTGTTAAGTGTGTGCCCCCCTGATAAAAAGTCTGGATCCGTGCTTGCATTTTATAAAACAAGCTTCGAAGAAACTTAATAATGCAGTTCATTGAACAGTTTATTTTTTAACTAATTTTACTGTTATTTTCTAACAATGATAGTTTTATAGATCTTATCAAGAATGTTATTTTGTCGGTAAGTCTTAATTTTCGACTCTGATACTGTACAAATTTTTACAAATAAGGTGTCACATCACACGAAAGAAAGAAAGAAAGAACTTTTCTAACTACTATGCTAATAGTTCGATTACTTTTGGACTCTCCTGTATGGTTTCCATTCAAAAGTGTCTACATTGTTGTCAATCATTTTAGTTTGTGTTATGTGTGCCAGAGGTTTGTTGTCATCGTATAGTATGTCGTTCATGGTAATATTGTTGAAGTAATGCTTTTATTTTGCAGTTATGCAAGAAACTTTGTTTAGGAAAACATTGTAGAAATATGTGTTGAGTACCTATGTAGGCATGAGATGCAAGAATGTGTTCAATATGCGAAAAAATAAACCTTAAATAATATTTTATTACAACTATCTATGTATACTAAAGGAAGTGTCTAAGGACATGACAGTCTTTAAAGTGTGAAGTTAAGCATCCTTTTGTTTTAATTCTAAGTAATCTACCTACTATCTTGAATAAGTTTAGGAAAAAAAAAGAAATAATTTTCTAACGAAACAGCGCAGCGTCCACATGGAAATTGTAATTAATATATTTTTTAGAGTCTGAAACTCTTTGAATTGTGTCAAGATTTATCCAGTATTTCTGGACCGATTACCGTTTACATTTGAGTTATAAAAGAATAGGTACTTAAATTGATAACAATCTTTGCAAAGATCGAAACTGCTAAGAAATCAAGTTCAGAAACATAAACATACATACCCCTACTTCTTTGTATAGATTCAAGACTAAAAGATCTATTGAAGCAGGTGCTATAAATATGGAGCAAAATTTTAAACAACCTATTGTTAAGGGTTTAACAATTTATTAGTTAGCAATTTGCTAAATATTTAGCAAAATTTACCAAGGGACTCTAAAATTTTAAACCTTTCTTTTCGTTTTTCGCTAGTTAGTAAATTGCTTATTGCCTTTTATTAAAAAACGAGCATCCAAACAAGTCTAAAAAGTGACAGTTCGTGAAAGTAAACAAAGCAAATACTCTTAAACCGACCTATTTATTGGAACTTCCAACTGTTGAGTGAACCATTCCATCCACTGCTATAAAAACAATTGTACAGATGTCCTATGGATTTAGCAAATTGCTTAAAGTTAAAGTAGCCATTCTGTGATTTGAACTTAAGCAAATTGTTAAAAGATAGTGAGATGTTAATATCGTTTAAAATACGGCAAATCATCTTTTAAGCTTAGTAAATTGCTATGGCTTAAATATTTTACTAAATCTTTTAAAATTTTGCGCCTATATAGGTATTTCAATTTGAGTAATATTTAGGAACACACTTCTCAAGCCAAGCTTAAGTGACATTTTTATTGTTTGGGTACGCTTCTATATTTTACTAAAAGTACATTAATTCTTTTGCAATAATACTCAAGTGATTTTGAGTTTCAAAATAGAAAAAAAGAATCAAAATCAAATTAAATTTGAAGTTTCAGGTATTCATGTCTGATTCCTCAAATATGCCATAGCAATAGTACCTATGCTATTTCTGAATGAAATAGAACATAAATTATGAATGCATGATGTTTTCAGTTTGTATACCGAAATACTCACATAAATTCATACAATTACCTACCATAATTTCAAACTGTATAGGTACCTATATTAGTAAACAAAAATGTATGTACATAAGTACCTTCCATGCCTATGACCTTAGTCAACCAACTGTAACAAAACAGTCATATCATGTGGTGCTTAGAGGTTACAGCTTACCTTCAGGACTCAGGTTAACATAATTCTCATATACCGAACCGAACAACAAACACAACACAAGGAACAACACCAAGAGCTATTATTGTCAATAAATATCCTAGATATCATTAAAAACAAAGCTTCAAGCAAAAGCTTTTGTTCCCAGAAAAGTTTCCTCAAAACTTGTGATAATCACTTTGTTTTTTTATATAGTTCCATATAATCTACAGACCTATACACTTATGTATGTAATTGTAGTAGTATATTTCCCGTTTGCCGGCAAAATAAGAGAAAATCAAGTTTTCCCTTGGATTATAACAAAATGTACTCAAACATCATAACAACGTGCTGTGCTGGTGCTCATTTGCAATGACCAAAAAAGTGAACTCAACTCAAACAATTAACTCGTTTTATATGTTTGAAAGAAATCAGCTGTTCATATTGGTGTGGTGTGGAAGTTTATTCTAACTTGCGTCATCATAGTAACCAATTCAGACAGGATTACCTTCTTCTATAAAGGACCTCACCTATATCTACCAAATGAAAGGTGATATTTAGATTAATATACATATATTCTAAATATTTTTTAAATCCGTTTTTGAGTTTTCGAGATATTTCAGGTTAAAGTTTAAATGGTACAAATGAAGAAAGTCGTTTTTTCTTACAATATCTGGTTATAGAATACATTGCAATTGGTACCACATGATAGATTGTTTTTTAATTCGTGTAAAAATAAAGGTAAAAAAGAGGCTGGGATGCGATCCACACTTATAACTTCGATTCCCGTCTGTCGATTAATCTTACTTAAAACTTTAACAAATATTTACAATATTTTGTGTGAGATAACAAATTTGAAGTCAATATCTTTCTTTGTTCTCCTTATACTTTTTTTTAGTCGAAAACTATTTTTTTCAATTTTCGAAGCATTTCTTGAAAGTTTTTATTTCTTATGTAAACAAATACCGATTGTAGTTTTCTAAAAAAAAATTAACACAGAATGAAATCATTTTGAAGTTTATTTACGAGATATCAAGAATCGAGTATCAATTTTTACCAATTATACAATTACTATTTTCTGTAGGTTTTAATGTTTATGACAAAAACTGACAGTCGAATTTTTATAAAAAATTTTCTGAATGTCGAAAACAATATTTTTTTAAGACAAAATTAGTTTGAAGTCAACAGTTTTAATTTTTGACAATATAGTCGGAAATCAATTTTTATCAAATTTTAGTAACATTTTTTTAATGTTTTTATTTTTTTGTAAAAAAACTGTTAATTCCATTTTTCTTAAATTTATACCAGATGTCGAGAACGTCATTCTTCGTTGCAAAAATTTAAACGTTTATTTTGGAGATAAAATCATTTTTTTGTTGGTAAATTATTCGAGGTGACAATTATTTTTTTTCAGTTTTATAAAAAAACCGTACATTTCTCAAAATTTGATTAGTTTGGTATCATATCACAATTTATAATATAAAATTTAATTCAAGTCGTTAGCGTTATTGGTTCCTGAGATATTTTGGGTTAACCAAAATTTTCACTTTTTCTTAAATTGCTATGGTAAAAAACCACCCACTCAAGTTTTTTTTCAAGGAGTCCTTTCTGAATCTTTTTGTATTAAATTTTTTTTTGTATTAAAATTTATTTGAAGTCGATATCTCCACTGGTTCTTGAGATATGGACGACGAAAAAAGCTTCCCAAACGTACGTACCCACACACGCGCAGACATCTCACTAAAAATCTTTTACTTAGACATTTTCAATTCGAAAAATTGGACCGATTACAATAACTTCTTATAGGAAGTTAAAAACAGATGTACAAGCGTATGAAATATACATAAATATTTTTTTTTTTAACTAAAATCTTAAAGTACAAAACATTTTCAATCTAAATCCAATAATGCCAAAATCAGAACAATACGACATTAATATGCAAAGTTATAGTCCTTTTAATATAAAATTGTCTGTTTTGTCTGCTTAATAAATATAAAAACAAGTACTTGAGTATTATGGCAAAGTGGAATAAATACTTCAGTACATATTGACCAAAAACGACCAAATATTGAGTAGGAAATTCAAATCGTACTGATTTTGTTCTCATTGGATTCCGAATAAGAAATAGAAATTATTCTAATCTACCGATTCTTACTTACGGACTACAAACAATGAGCTTGACTGCAAAAACACTTGACCAGTAAAACATATGTCAGACCAAAATCTAAAGAAAAGTATTTAGACTTCAGGACCAAAGATGGACAACGAAATAGAAACCAGAGAAACCAAATAATTACAAATTGGTACATGATACATGGATAGCCTTTGGAGAGCCTTATGCCGTTGGTACGTTATTAACTTTTATAATTTTACCTACAAAATTTATTTTAAAATTCGATAAACAAATTTTAGATTTATAATTGCATAATTTTAATATTTTAAGTTTTTAAACTTAAAAACAAATATTTATTTTTGTTTTAACGCTTTAAATCATACCATTAATGAAATTGTAAATATCAATAAATGTAATTTATTTATTTATTTCATCAATTGATCGAAGATCTGCTGATTACAAAATTACTACAAAATAATAAAGCTAATAAGATATATACATATTTGCAAGGAATTTTAGTTTAAATTTTAATTAAATAATTAATCAATTACATATTTCAAGAATTTTTTTTCTTAAAACAATCTCTATTCATACAAAGGTCAATTTCATTATAAACCGTATTAAATAGATACAGAGAACGCGTTATTGGTTCATTTAAACCATAATCAGTTCTATGAAGAGGAGGATAAAATAATTCATTTATGTTGCGAGAAACTCTGTTCCATCACGGAATAGAATTAATGAAAGCAAATCAAAAGAGGTTATTGTATTATCAATAATATCTTTAATGAAAAAAACACTTTGGACTTGTCTCCGACATTTAAGCGTTTTTAAGGCAATAAGAGCGCACTTTGATTTATAATCTGGTAAAGACGCAACCCAGTTAAGTTTTCGAAGTGCATAAAGAGTGAATCCTAACTGAACTCTTTCGATTCTCAAAATATTATTTTCATAAAAAAGAGACCAGACGATACAACAATATTCTTAAACAGTTAGAACTATAGACATAAATAAGGTCTTCAAAGTATAGGCATCCTTAAAATCTTTAGAGTTCCGCTTCAAGAAACCTAAAAGTGAATTACCTTTAGATACAATGTAATCAACATGAGATCTAGAGTCAATCTTTGAATCAAAAATCACGCCAAGATCATTTACTTCCATTACCCTCAGAAGACTAACATCGTAGAATTTTTATTCAAAATCAATAAGGGATGAAGATTTTGATACACTAACAATTTTACATTTCGAGTAATCTACAAACTAAGGCAATAAAAGTTTATAATAATAATATTAATTAGTCAAGTGGCCAAAATACTGTCAAAGATTTGCGAAACATTTTGTGGAAATTACTTAATTTAAAACTTTATCATGAAATAAAATCTTCAGCAAACTGTGTTCTACACTTTGTACCCTCACTGTAACTTCAAACGAATATAAAATCGCAGCAACATAACCAAACATAACATAACTCTCATACTCATACTGTTTGATCAAACATAAACAATCCAACATTTCACTCAAATCAAATTCGTTGTCCGATCCAACTCAACAAAAAACCATAACAAACTCACATCTGCCGTTTGTTTTCACTCAGATACTTTTTCAGTTACAATCGTGAAGTGGTATCGGTTGTACGTGCACATGACGTGTTAACGAAAATTAATGAATTTCTCCGGCGAACGAAAATAGAAAAAATTACTAATTTTTATTTTTGCTACGAATTTAAATGTAGTTTAAAAAAATACCCTCCATTGGTAGAAAAACGAAACACTGTCAATTCGTGTCAATTGTATTATATTATTTTTTTATTTTGTTTATTTTGTTTACTTTAAGCCTTTAGTTGGGTTTTTGTTTTTTTATTTCGTTTCGTTATTGTGGTTTGTCTGTTCGCCGATTTTGTCTTCCTCTGTTTTATTCAATTTTGTGTCGTGTCGTCGTTTTTATATTTGTACTGTGCTATCCATCTTTACATACCTGCATACCTACCTGTGCGATTTGTTGTGTGGTAAAGTTTAAAAAAATAAAATTAAAGAATAAAAAACCTAAAACAAAGTTCAGTGACAAAACCGATTTATTGGATTACGTGAAATTTATAAAAAAGAAATAACATACGAAAGAGAAGTAAATAACCACTCAACTGGGCCAACGAAACGAAACAATACCTACCTGATTGGGATCACTACCTAGAAAAATATCTTAAGCTACATGTACCCCTTCAAATACCTATGCCAACATGGAATAAGATGAATTGTATTTGAATTCAAGCCAAATTTCCATACCTTTTACATACAATTATATTGGTAGAAATAAGGGCATTAAGGAAAATCAAGATATGCACTCATAAGTTCAAAGGTGTCATTGGCCTGGATTTGACTAATGTTCCTGGACATACCTAGTTTTGAATGGCTAATCGAAAGAAGAATTTGGCAAATTTGACTTTTGGAACAATTGTTTATCATTGTGAATTTTATCGAACTGCAATGATTTTGTGGGTTTATTTAGATATCACTTTAGATAATAGTAGGTAGGTGTAAAGAAAGCAACTTGACAAAGACGGTAGAATTAAACTAGAACCTTAACTTAGCTTATGTTACATAAGATAAAACTCGGGGTTTCCGCACCTTTTAACACACATACATACTCGTATTATGTACAATATTTTGTAAACAAATTTTCAGTCTAAATGAATTATTGTAAAGGTTCAAGTGACAAACCACTTACCCTTTTTTATGGTTGTCGGTTTTTATTTTAACGATTGAAAACGACTCTGAAGGCGATAGATAACTTTACAGTAAAACTACAGGGTTGTCCATTTTGCGGTTTCATGATATTTCTCTTTTATTATAAAGTTTGAACTTTGACTTTATGTGTAAAACACTACATCATTTAAATGACCACCACGCGGATTGTTGCAAGCTTCGATTCTTTTGAGGTAATTTTCGAAGACTTTTTGACACATATGGGGTGGTATCTCAGCCATAACTTGACGAATATTGGTTTTTAAGTGCTCAAGAGTTAAAGGTTTATCTGCATAAGCACGGTCTTTCGCGTAGCCGCCTAAAAACAAGTCCAGGGGTGTCAAATCGCATGGTTTTAATGGCTAGTTGACATCGCCACGACGAGAAATTATGTGGCCAGGAAATGCCTCTTGCAATAAGGCCATATTCGAGTTGTGTGGCAGGAAGCACCGTCTTGTTAAGTCGTTTTCTTCAATAGCAGTAAAAAACGTCAATCGTCGTTTTCAAAGAAGACAGGTCCAATTACACCTCCAGACCAAAGAGCACACCAAACACTGACGTGTTGTGGATGTAATGGTCTCCTTTCAATTATTTGAGGTTTCTCAGAACCCCAAATACGACAATTTTGTTTGTTAACATACCCACCGAGTGAGAAATGTGCTTCGTCGCTGAAGAACGGCGATTTTGTTCGAAAAATAGCCGTGTACCGCCTGTTGTTCAAGCACCCTTTTGACGCATCTAAAACGTCACCTGGCTTCAGTTGTTGTGTGAGCTGGACTTTATATGGATGAAGGTGTAGATCCTAATGTTAAATACGCTATAATATGCCATAAGACAGTCCTAATTCCTGAGAACGACGAGGAATCGACACATTTGGGTCTTTGGCAACACTTTCACTTACAGCAACGATATTTTCAGATGACGAGCGAAACGATGGTGCACAGGCCTTACAATCTCTGTAACCAATCCAGTCTTTTCAAATTTCTTCAAAATGTTGCCAATTGCTTGCGTAGTTGGACGATTATGTAAAACATAATCTGCTCTTAAAGCACGATATGTGGCTGTGGCAGAACCACCATTTTTGTAGTAGGTTTTAACAATTTTTATGCGTTGTTCATAGGTTAATAATAGTTAAGCGATCCATTTTCGTAAATGTCAGACTTTCAACTGAAAAAAAAATTGGTTTAACAACTTAGTTTGACAGATGTCGAACTCAAGCCCTATAATTTTGAAACCGCAAAATGGATAACCCGTTATATTAAAACAATAATTTTTGGTAATAAGGAAATTATCTTCCCAATTTCTACCCTTTTTTTTCAAATCTAATGTGAAATCGTTTTTAATATCTGAACTTCATAATAAGAATACATTCCCTAAGAACATGAGAACCAACAAGAACGAATATATCTCCCCTGTAATAAATTTTAAGTTTTCAAACCAATTAATCGAAAATCAATGTATGTATGAGCATGTATCTTTTTAAAAAAAAGAACATGTCTTATTGTAAACAACTCCTTATAAGACCAAAGTTTAATAAATTCATCAATAAAGTAGGTCCTAACAAGGAGTCCAAAGTGTGTGCGTCTTATTGACAATTTATCTAACAGATATCTTTTTTTTTTTACTTTGTATCTTTGTAAGCGGCATTGTGCTTTGGGAAAAGATCAAAAAAAGATACCGCAACAAGTGTCGGGGCTGTCTTAGCTATATAAACAACTTAATGTAATGTGTAGTCTATGTATTGTACATTACAGTTGTTACCATCAATAAAATATTAAAGTTGTTTTTTCTTCTTCGTTTTTTCGCTGTTGCAAGTGAAAGATTATGTTCTTTTCTTGCCTTTTTTTCTCAATCAAAGTTAAATGTGTTTTATGCCGGCTATTTTGTACTATAAAAGGCAATTCTATAGTATATAATTATTTAATTGCTTAAACGAGGGAATTAGCTAAGAAGCTAGATGTCATCTTCTACTATAGTTAGAGAGTCTTACATAGACATTGAAGAGAAAGTCTGTTTGTCTGGTTATGTTGTGGGAATACAATTTTTAAAAATACTGACGTTCTATTTCTATTTGTTATCATTATGTAAATTAAAATCACTTCCTAGATAGCAATTTCGTATAGAGGAAACGAGTTCATATACTGTGAATTGAGAAAAAGTTTTATAAAGTTAAGTATAAGAGTAAATCTATCAAACTTAGATGTGATAGAAATTTGTGTGACTATGTAGAGAAACGGTACGATCATTTTACAAAATCATCCCTTGATATCATCAAATTGATCTATCCATGGTGGATTGGTCTTTCTTAACGAACAAGTTTTTTTAAGCGAATATATACCAGAGTTTTGTGGGATAAGTATTCAGGATCATCTAATCATTGCATTGCAAGACAGTTAATAATTTCGTGCAATACAAATTATTTATCAGGTCAATTTCTGTCTTAAAAGTTAGTAATTTTTATTATTAAGGAAGTAACTGTTAGCGCGAGGAACTAACCATTCAACGATTTCTTTTGTAGACCCAGTTGAACTGAAAACTTAAGCTGATATTGAAATCTTTCAAGTACGACTCCTACTTAAGCTTCGCATTCAGCTCAAACATACATTTTTTCCTTTCATTTTTATGTTGATACTGATACTTTAGACAGGAGTATTTGATATTGTTATTTCACTAGACCCAGGCGCCATTCCGATTCGAGAGACCGGTTGTTCAACCAAAACATGCCCTTTAAATAACGTTCCCTTAAATTTAATATGCAAATTATATTTCGCAATTACCCACAGAACACAACATATAGTTACATTGAGCCACAACACAGTTTTTCTTTCCAATTAAGCTTGAACTTGAGCCGAATTATAAAGATATAAAAAAATTGCCCACACCTTCACCCACTATCGTTCGTTCATCTTAAAATTTATCATGCGCTATATTTAAATTGAAAAAAAAAAATAAAAAACGATCGCAAACCTCACACTTATTATTATTTTACCACATTTCAAACATTTACCAGCACGTAACCAACTAGTTTTGTTGTGGCTTAGAGATACACCTGTATATCGCTGATTGTTGTGGTTCATTTTATAATATTCAGCAAATTCGTTTCACTCGCGCAACTCGGTTGCATGCGCCGCGCCATCACCGCTAACACAAATACTTATATCCATATATGAGTATTGAATAAGTATGTACTATATACAATACAAGTAGATCTAACTAAAGATTAAATAAGATACACTTGACGATGCATGTTGAGAGAAGAAATGAACTGCAAATTGATTACGCCATCAAATTAAGTTACAGCTACCGCCAAGTGCAATTCTATTGTAATTCAAGTATCATATTTATCAACAAACGAGTATTTTTGAAAAAGGAAAAATAAAAAACTCAAAACTCTGTCATCGCAGTCTACCAATAATGCTTATTATGCGGATTTAAAAATAATTGCTCTACTGTTATTAGTCAATTTTATATTTGAAAAAAAAAAAAAACATACTCAGCCTGAATAAACAAACTAAGTCAACGTCGACGACGAAATGTCAGTTCATATACATTACGTATAAGCTAATTTCAGAAATACTTAAGTATCTAAGCTTGAAGTATAGTAGTCCAAGATAGAACGTTAAGTTCTAAACAGTGTTTGAAAATAAGTTGTTTTAGACTAAGAACAAATTTGTTTATATATATAGCTAGCAAAAACTCTTAATAACTGATTATTTCTATATGAAGCTTCTTGTTAACCAAAATTGGGAATATACTGATTAATATTCGAATTTAACATTCATTTCAATTACACAAGTAATTAGTAGGTAATTAACCTTATTTCCATTACACTTAATTGTAATTGAAAAAATATGTACATTTTAATAACTGTTATACTTGTAATTGAAAAAATTATACATACATTCCAATTACTTGTAATTGTAATTGAACGAATTCATTTACTAATTACATGCCATTGAAAACTGTAATTGTAATTGCAAATAAAAATAAATACATTAGGTGGCGCAACAGTCCGTAGAGAACCAGGGCCTAGTGACTTACAACTCTCAACCATTCCTGTGTGCGAGTACTGTTGTCAGGGATGGAGGGGACCTACAGTTTAATGCCGAATCCGAACGGCTAATTTGAGAAAGCACTTTTTCATGACACCCGTACCCGTTTTTTTTTAAATTAAGGTGGCACAGGCAGGGATCGAACCCAAGACCTCTCGCATGACAGTCCAACGCACTTTTTTTTTTTTTTTTTTTTTTTTTTAATTCATTTTTATTACTTCAATCTTAAATCTATCTTAAAGCTAGACAAAAATTCATAAAACTAGCCTAATTAACCATAACTTACAACTAACTTACTGGTCCCATACGGACGCTCTAAGTTAAACAATAATACTTAATGCTAATGCCTTTCGGCCCTAAGATCTATTTAACTTCAATTCATTTTATTTATTTTTGTATTCATTAGAAAATTTAGAAAAAACTAATGTCAATATCCTTTTTTATTTTTACTTAAAAAACTACTTAAAATGAGGTCCTTAATATAAAACTTAAAGCTAACTAAAACTACCTATTCTACCTATAAACTACTTAAAACTAGAACAACCACAGCAGCAAATCTAACTATCTAACGTTTTGTTTTTCATATTTTGTTGTCTTTTTTTTTTTTTTTTTTTTTTTATTCATTTATTTTTTTGTATTTTTTTTTGTTCTTTTTTTTTCGTTTTTTTTTTTGTATTTTTTGTGTATATTTTGTTTGTAATTTTTTTTTTTTTTTTGTGCCACCATGCCTATTCTACTTAAAACTAAACCCTAAAACTATAAAACAAGTATGTAAGCCGGCCAAGGCTTAAAACCCCATCCCGACTACCCACTATCAAGTGCCGATTGAAGCCACCAAAACTGGTTCTCCTGCTTCACCCTATCAGTTCGGTCCCGTTCGGACACAGCCCTACTGAACCGAAGGAGCTCTGCTCCGCCTTGTGCCATGACGTCCCGATTGTACAGGAGTCGCCTATCCACGGTTCGTCGTCTGACGTGGTAGATTAGTGGAACTGCCAATCTATCCTGTATCAGACCGCATCTGTCTAAAAAGAGGAATGCCTCTGGTGGAATGAAGCCGCCCAAGCGTGCACTCTCAAAATACTCGTCGTTCGGATAGAACGCCCCGAAAATTAAATTGTTGGTCGAAGACATAGCTCTTGCAATGTGACCTCGAACAAGTTTTATCACGAAATTGTCAATTCTGTTGATTCGAGCCCCGTTGGAATAGTAATGCACGTAAGAAGATTCGGCTGTTCGATATAAGCCGGTACAGCGTCGTAAACACTGCCGCTCGAACACTCGAAACTTCTCCATCTGGGAAGGGGCAACGTTGAACCACACAGGACAACCATAAACGATCATCGGCCGTATGAGGGCCATGTAGCAAATTACCTTCACTCTGGGGTCAAGCCGACTGCTAAAAAACAGCCGTTTCCAACGCACTAACCATCATGCCACGGGTACTACTATTGTAATTGCAAACATATACATTTAAATAACTTGTAATTGCAAATTAAATGTCATTGAAAATTGTAATAGGTATATTCAAGTAATTGAAAAATGCATTACCTGAAGAATTTTCATTATTTATTTCTTAATTTAAAGAAAAACACATAAAATAGTATTTCAAGAAATTATATTATAATATCACGTAAAATGTAAGTAACGAAAATAATATTTTACTAGATTTTTGTGTAATTATTACTGCATTTTTGATAACTACTTCTGTTTTGTTCAACTACATTTATGTAATTAAACTGCAAGTAATTGATGCTTTTCAATTATGTACATGTAATTAATAATAAATATTCTTTAATTAGGTAAATTCACAGCATTTTTACTTAGGAATAAAGAATCGTGTAGAATTAATTCCGTCAAATGCTGTCTAAAGGGTAATTTACAATTTTTGCCATTGTCTATATGACTGGCACTTTCATGGTGGAAATTTAACATCTCAAAGATCTTTAACACCTTTGCCACAGTATATGAATGACACTTTCTTTAAGGAAACTGAACATCTCGAAGTTTAATGTTGTAAAAAATACCGCAAAATGTTAAGTTTAGTTTTTTTTCATCAATCAAAGTTACAATTCTTCACTGATAACTTTAAAATAATATAATATAAAAACAAAATTACAATTATATTTAATATTTCCAACATACAGTTTACTTAAAATTAAAAGAAAATTATTTTTAAATGAAAATCTACTCAGACTATAAAATCGATCATATTGCAAACGCTATTAGTTACTCTTAAACACCTAGACAATGGTTCGTTGGCTGCATAAAGTGGAATCTTAAAAAACGATCGGTTTCTAAGCAACATCGCATGAACATTGAATTTAATTAATTAAGGCTAAAATATCGGAACAATCAATATGATTGAGCAATACGTCATGAACACAACGCCACAAAACTTTCTTCGAATGTTGAGAGGCATGATTCCAAATAATTTACATCTTGTTCCACAGGAAGGCATATCTGTATTCCAATTAAGCCTTTTCATTAATACTCTATTAAATCTTTTTTGGATTTTTTCAATTCTAAAAGATTGAACTTCATACGAAGGGCACCAAATAGTATTACGGTACTCAAGAGTAGATCTAACATACGAGTTAAACAGACATTTCAAAATATATGTAACACAGAACTCTTGAATTGCGTTAAATAAATCCCAACATTGAGTTGTTTTAAAAAACCAAGCTTTTGGTCAAATATTACACCAAGGTTCTTTTTTAGTGGTTACTATTGAAAAAAATGTATTGTTTATTTTATAAGAAAATTCAATTGATGAATGATTTCGAGAAAGAAGTTAAACTTTGACATTTTGAAATATTAAGGTGTAAGGAGTTCATACCAATACGATAATCTCTCAAGCTCTTCTTGCAATAAAAAAGTTTTAAATCATCCGCATTTCGCATACATGAAACACTTTGATTTTAAAAACACTTTGGTAATGTCATTGAAAAATAATAAGAAAAGAAGAGGGCCGAGATGGCTTCTTTGAGGCACTCCAAAATAGCGGTGATACGTGAAGAGAGAATGTTATTAATACGATTGATTGAATACGATCCTTTATATATGTCTATCCAGTTGAAAAAGTAAGAGTGGAAACCTATTTTTTGTAACTTAAATCATGAGTGACCCAATCAATGCTTTAGATAGTATGCACAACATCATATTGATGCCGTTTCTCAAGTCTTTTTAATACATCGTTAGAAAAAATTGTAAGGTTTGTGCTAGTAGAACTACTGGAAACAAAACCATGTTGGCATGGAGAAATAATGCTTTTAAGAATTGGAGTTAATCTTTCATTAATTAGTTTTTCAAAAACTTTTTGAAACTTCCTGGCTATTGCCTGTTTTATAAATTGGTGTAATTAAAGAACGTTTCCATGTATTTAAAAACTCACCAAATTTAAGGGAACGATTAAAAAACTTAAGGTTTCTGAGACAGTGGAATAAGTTTTTCGCCCTATCTATTATTATTATGGGACTTTATTGACAAAAAAAATACAATTTAAGGTCAATACATAAATTATAGATAGCTAGTTACCAATCTTATATCTAAAATATGTAAGTATTTTAGACAGTATAACCCTTATTTATAGTTTATGATGCAATGACTTACTTTGGTCTTAACAACAACAACTGCATCGTTGAATCATTTTCGTAATTTAAACAACGTTTTAATGCCTCGTGTATAATTTTTTTTTACCGTTATTTACAGGTTGTGTAAAGAATTCAACAGTTTAATTCGCGTCTCTAGGAACGCTCATCAGTATACAGTACAGATATTTGTTCTTTCATAGTACTACACGAATGTGAAACTATTTTCCACGCTCTGTTCTTTCCTGTCATTGCAATATTCAGAAATTCAAAACTGATGTGCACTTACTCCTCCTTTTGAACCCTCGTTTACTTTCACAGTACTTGGACGGTGTCACATAAAAAAAGAGATGTATGACATGACAAGACTATAATACAAACAAAAAATCGGATATTTGCAACGCTACCTCCCAGACTATGTTAGAATTGTATACCTTTTTTACTTTTGATTGCGACAAAGAAATGAAAGAGTGAACTTAAGTTTCAATTGAGTTGATTTGCAAAATTAAAAATAGCAACGTATGTCATGGGGAACGGTTTTATCAAACGTCCTCCAACATGGCCAACAAAACAAACAAACAGCGAGCAGTGTTATCACAAGTGATATCTGTTTTATTTTTTTATTTTGAAATTTTCCAGGTGGAATAAAGAAACACGATTTTACCATACCTATGTGTATCACTTTTATGATAAGATTAAATTTCAAGAACTGATGTTGTTGACTGAGCCCAAAATGCCGTCATAGTTGAATGGAAACAAAATATTATTATTGAAAGATGTTTAGTTGGTCTGGGGTAATAATGCCATTTTATAGTCTACCTTGAAGAAGTCCTTTCTTATTTTATGGATACTTCAGAAATGTCTGTCGTACTGTAGTAGGTTAATTTTACTTATTTGAAAACCTAATCCCGGATTCAAAATACACAAATAAACAAGAAAACAATAGATACGCCATATAATAAATATCAATTCAAATTGAAGCAATTGAAATGAGGTTGTTTCGTCTGGAATAGCAGAAGTAAAATAACATTAAAGATGAAATTATTTTCTAGATCACATGTAGAATGCAAATTAACAAAGCGTATAAAATCCCCCATTGAGATCACTTTTTTCTTCAAAAGTATCATTCGACCGTGTAAATGGTAACACACTGCAATCCACAATCCAGTTGACTTCTAAGCTTCTAGGTACATATGTACCCATAGATATGAGGTTTGTCCACACAAAGCAAAATACAATTTCGTGTGCTTAAAAATGCAAATAAATCTTATTTCCTTGCAAAAAGAAAAACAAAAACATACGCTTTTTGTTATGGCTTTCAAGTAGGGTGGCTATTTACTTTTGTTTTTAAGTTCAAAATAAAAAAAAAGAAAAAAAAAAGAAAGAATAAAAATGGGGTTGTAATTTTAACACCCCCATTTGGGTTGTGAAACAGAAACTAGTGAGCTATGAGAGGTCTAATCTCTTTACCGTGCATTTATTATTATAGCCCTTTTGTAAAGTGCGGTCGGTCTAAAGCCTCTCTATTTGGTTTCTTTGTTGTTGTTGTTTTTGTAGTTTTTATTTTATTTTTTAACCTTATTTGCAGTTTATTGTTGCTAATTTGTGTGTTCGTGCTATTTTGTTGTATATATTCATTGAAAAGTAAAAATAAGAAGGAAAATATGTGTACATATGTTTATGCATTTTAACAACCCCCTATACGAGCCACTTAACCTAGTGCCACAGTAAAGTCTTAATTTGTAGTGAAGAACATACTCGTACACATATTTATGTGTAACTCATGTGTTTAATTAAGCATACATACATACTTCTTTATACTATACGAAAAATAACAGTGTTATTTGTTTAATAAAGTTTATTCATGAAAATAAAAAATAATTAAAGCAATACCAAAATTCGGCAGTGTAAACGAAAAGAGAATCATAATTATTATTGATCGAATAAATTGTAAATTTATACGAATCGAATGAGGATTAGCTGCAACAAAGGAAAATCATAAAACGTGAGTACTCAACGAAGTTTTATATTAGACTTAAACATTTTTTTTTTTAATTTTCATTGTTACCCTAAGCCTTTATATAAACCTTTAACAACAAAATGGTGTTCAGTATTTTATGTGTTTAGGTGTTGTGGGAAACCACCTTGGTGTATTTATTATTACCACTGTTTTACGTATAGTAAATAATGTGGATCTTAAAAGCATTCCAATTTGTTACTACGAACAAATTTTGATATTTCGGCTCTCAGCTCCAAGCTTCCAAAATGTCGTTAATAAATATGGAAGTCAAACCAAGGGCGGATCAAGACATCAAATGAGGGGGGGTCACAAACTTAACATAAAAATTCGTTTTTGAGCACAGCTTAAAAATGTTCTTTAATGTTCTCTAAAGGAGGCTGGCAAAATTTAAATAACATAATGTGTATCTTAACCGGGAGCGTATCGGAATCCCGCTTTTAAAAAATCCCGAAAAAAAAGTTTTATAATAAATTATTTTTGGAAATCCCGTCTTTTAAAATCCCGTCTTTTAAAATCCCGTCTTTTAAAATCCCGCTTATTCAAAATCCCGATCAATTACAATTCCGCTTTTTGAAATCCCGTCAAATCCCCACAATCTGTTTTTTTTTTTTTTTCAAAAATACGTGCATTAAACTGAATAACAATAGGAGTCAAAGGTTTGAATGTTAAATTACTTGACTAATATACAGGGTGTCCCGTAAGTAATGGATAACCCTGAAATGCCGCATAGTAGACTTTATGACCGTCCTGAAAACTGATAAAAAAAAGTTCTATCCCAACCACAAGAAAAGTTATATGCATTTTTTTGTTCAGTGCATTATTTTTTTTCTTACTTTACATTTTTGAATACCACGACTACAAGTGAATGAGTTCCATTATTTTTTTTTTGCAGGAATATTTTACATTACTTGTGCCAACACATAAGTAGAAGAAAATTATTATAACTGTTGGACTTCTTAGAGAAAAAAATTATTTAACATTGAATTTCAATGCAAAATGTGAAAACAAATAATTTTTGAAAAAGTTAAATCATAGCTGGTATAAAAAAAATGCATGAATACCTGAGTGGCCAGCTATTTTAAAAATATGCGCGTTAAATGCAGATTTCAAAATGGTATTACTAATTATTATATCTAGAGTCAATAGCAAGTTATTGGTAAAAATCTGCAATACTAGAGTAAATTTAGCAAAAACAAAAGTTTTCAAAATCAGCACAGTAAACGTGAAAATAATAACAAGCGTTGAACATAGCAGATTTTTGATTAATTGGCTGTTTCTACGATGTTGTCCTAATGATAAATCCAAGCTTTCAACTTCTAGGGCCGAATGCATTATTGATAAAAATGTCAAAAAAGTGCAAAAAACGGTTACATTTTCGAGCTTGTTTTGAATTTTACCTGTTCTATTGGGCTTTAACAAACCCATCAAATGTTTTGTTGGTTGCTATTAGTTTATTTGTTATTTTCTCCAAGACGACTGCGCATAATGTGCTAAGTAAATATAAATATCATCCCTTTCACCTAACACGGGTGCAAACTCTCCAGCCGCAAGATTTTGAAACGAGAATGAGTTTTTGTCGACAAATGAAAATGAAAATTGAAGAAGATCGGCAGTTTTTTGACAAAATTCTTTGGAGCGATGAGTCGACATTTAAAAGAGATGGCTACACTAATCTCCATAATCTCCACTTCTGGGCACTACAAAACCCAAACATCATGAGGGAAGACAGGTCCCATTACCAATTCAAAATAAACTATTTGACTGGGATTCTCAATGGGAAAATAATTGGACCCTTTGAGTTACCGGGGATTTTAACTGGCCAAGGTTATTTGGAGTTCCTCAAAAATGATCTACCAACCTTGCTGGAAGAAGTGCCTCAAGAACTAAAGGAATCCCATTGGCTTCAAAATGATGGTTGTCCAGCACACTATGTTGTGCCTGTGCGGGCATATTTAAATGCCAGATATCCAGGCAGATGGATAGGACGTCTGGGACCAATTTTATGGCCACCCCGTTCACCAGACCTAAATCCACTTGATTTTTTTTTATTGGGGATGCATTAAGGAAATCGTATACAGCAAGCCGATCAGGTCTTTAGAGGAGCTAAGAAATCGTGTGGAGGCAGCTGCATTACAAATTTCTGAGCAAAACCTTGCACGTTCACTAAGACGTTCATTTATTCGGAGGTGCAGAACCTGTATAAGAGTGGGTGGAAAACAGTTTAAGCATTTACTTTAAATAAAAAAAATTAAAAAATTATCTATTTTTGTTTTTGTTTTCTAACTAAGTGATCATGTGATTAAAAGCTGGCTCAAAAACTTTTTGTTTAGATAAAATAACAAGTAAATTAATAGCAACCAACAAAATATTTGATGGGTTTGTTAGAACAGGTAAAATTCAAAACAAGCTCGAAAATGTAACCGTTTTTTGCACTTTTTTGATATTTTTATCATTAATGCATTCGGCCTTAGAAGTTGAAAGCTTGGATTTATCATTAGGACAACATCGTAGAAACAGCCAATAAATCAAAAATCTGCTATGTTCAACGCTTGGTATTATTTTCACTTTTAATGTGCTAATTTTGAAAACTTTTGTTTTTGCTAAATTTACTCTAGTATTGCAGATTTTTACCAATAACTTGCTATTGAGTCTAGATATAATAATTAGTAATACCATTTTGAAATCTGCATTTAACGCGCATATTTTTAAAATAGTTGGCCACTCAGGTATTCATGCATTTTTTTATACCAGCTATGATTTAACTTTTTCAAAAATTATTTGTTTTCACATTTTGCATTGAAATTCAATGTTAAATAATTTTTTTCTCTAAGAAGTCCAACAGTTATAATAATTTTCTTCTACTTATGTGTTGGCACAAGTAATGTAAAATATTCTTGCAAAAAAAAAATGATGGAACTCATTCACTTGTAGTCGTGGTATTCAAAAATGTAAAGTAAGAAAAAAAATAATGCACTGAACAAAAAAATGCATATAACTTTTCTTGTGGTTGGGATAGAACTTTTTTTTATCAGTTTTCAGGACGGTCATAAAGTCTACTATGCGGCATTTCAGGGTTATCCATTACTTACGGGACACCCTGTATAATAATTACAAATAAAACTAATATATAATAATATCGTAATTTGTTTTGTTTTTACTGTACATAAACAATAATTTTTGTTTACAATATTAATTCTTGCACAAACAAAATGCATCCTACAACAAATCTACCTCTCGATAACGGTCTTACCACTATCGTTTACTTTGTTAATTTTTAATTTAAGTTTGTTGTTTTGTTTTAAAAGAATACTACTTTACTTTATATTTTAATTTTTTGATATGTTATATTTGTTAAAGGTTACAATAAAATGAATCAAGAAAAATATTTGATTTTTTAATCTGTTTTAATTTTTTATAATTTCGATTTTGCAATCAAAACAAGTTGTTTAATTTTAAAAAATCGCGCGATTTTTAAAAATTAAACAACTAGTTTTGATTTCAAAATCGGGATAATAAAAAACGGGATTACAAAAAGCGGGATTATAAAAATTTGGGATTATAAAAAGCAGGATTATAAAAAACGGGATTTTAAAATCGGGATTTTAAGAAACGGGAATATAAAAACCGGGATATCGAACCCAACCTATCTTAACCTTACATTTACATATTTTAAGGGTTAAAGTGACAAATTTAGTTTAAAGATTATTTTAGAATACTATTGTCCAGCAAAATATGGTCTAATTATTTAATTTTGACGACTCCCTAAATATGAACGCATTCCAAGATTCCAACAGGATTCTAAATATGTATACCATATTTAAGAGTTAACATACAATAGTTAAGAGGGTTTTTAGCAAAAATGTTAAAAATTGTGTTGAAAGGTAGCTTTTTTCCAAAAAAAAATAAATGCGAAGAACGCTACAAAAATATAGATGCAGAAATCCAGAAAATGGGAAAGTTCACCAGAAAAATGTGTGATCTTTTTTCGTAGGAAAATGAAACAGAATCTGTTATAAAGAATTTTCTAGCTTTTTTTTTGACGTACTGTTTTCGGACTCAATTTTCGGGAGTCTATTTTTTACTATCGTATCTAGAAGACAAATTTAAAAAAAAAATACTGTTTTGCGAGAACTTTTTGAAAATATTTTGATTTTAAAGGAGTCAACAAAACTTAAGAGACAAATGTTTGGTTCTTGAATTTAAGAAAATAGATGCATTTAAGTACATAAATTCTCTAAAGCTTAAATAAAAACAAATAAGGGTTAACAAATGGTTAGGTTAGGTTAGGTTATAGTGGCTGCCCAAGATGGAAACGGACACACTTAGGCCAGTTTAATGGCCCGTTGTGATACCACATGAATCTCGAGGCTTCCTCCTAAGCTCAATGGAACCAGTTTAAGTCCCTTACGAAACGTGAGAGGCTGATTATGCTGATATGATTTAGATCGTTTAGATCGTTAAAGAAGAATTCTCCTAGGTAATTCTTGCGTTTTCGAGCCAGAGCAGGGCATGTACAGAGAAGATGAAGAATAGTTTCCTCCTCTTCCTCGTCCATACAACTTCTGCAAAAGTCATTTGAGAATACGCCTAGCCGCGTGGCGTGTGCTTTCCTATTAGACATAGTCCGTTTATGACACCTATTATCGAGCTTATATGCGATCTGCTTAGAGATAGCAAGCACCTTGAACGTTTTAAATCCAGTGTTGGCCAGATGTTTTTTGTGACTTGACACGTGGTGATGTTGTTCCACCTGGTGCCTGCCCTCCTCACAGCGTCTTGCAAGTTTACAAGTAGCGATTGGTATGCCAGTACGTGTCAAACGTGGTAGGATGGGCTGCTCTGTACCGTTCCTGGCGAGTTCATCTGCCTTACAGTTACCTGGAATGTCTCTATGGCCCGGCACCCAGCAATAGTGAATATTAAATTGTTGTGCCATCTCCCTTAGAGATGATCGACAGTTATGGACTGTTATAGAGTTTGTCGAGACAGAGTCCAGATATCTGATAGCGGCCTTATTATCTGAGAAAATACTGATATCAGATGTTGATATCACGTTTTCTTTAAGCCAGGACAAGACTTCTTTTATCGCCAAAAGTTCCGCCTGGAACACGCTACAATGGTTGGGAAGGCGGAATGAGAGACTTAATTTCAGTCGTTCAGTACACACCTCCACCAACTCCTTCTTTTGTTTTAAACCCATTTGTATAAAAATGGATTGACTCATCTTCCAGGAATGTCCTATTCTCCCAAAAAGATCTGGGAGGTATAGAAATCTGGAAATTTCTGTCGAATTTCAGTTGGGGGATGGTGTAGTCTGTATACGGAGAGAATTGAAAAATCACTAATTGCTAAATTTTAGGTTGCAATTTACGAAAACCCTTTTTTTAGTAAATCAAGACGATTTTATTATAAAATGAATGAGAAAGTTGTAATTCAGCATTCAAATCTTCGTAAAATATAAAATTTTATAATTCGGTAATTATTATCAAAAGTTATAACTCGAGCTTGTTGAAATGAAAGTTAATTGCAACTTTTGAGTCGCAATCTACTATTTTAGGGGACAAATTTAATTTGACTACTCATTAATCTTGTTTTGCAAAATGTATGCGGTGATTTAAGCATTCTCAATTCTCAAATCAATAAAATGTAATTAGTCTTAATCTACTATTTTCAGGGTAATAATTTAAAAATATTTATATGGTAAATTGCAACTTTTGAGTCGCAATCTACTACTTTAGGGGAATAATTTAATTTGACTACTCATTAATCTTGTTTTGTAGCAACTGTATAATTCGCAGTTGCTCTATGCAGCTCGGATTATATGGAGTCTCGATTTATTCGGGAAAGTATGCGTCAAGACAAGGTGTAATGGTCATCTTCTGATGAGCCCAACCATTGCATCGGGGCGAAACGCATATATGAACACTTATGCTGGTTTATATTTTTCATGATTTTAAATCATATTTATTAGAATAAGTTTATGTTGTAAATCACTAATGAAGATTGTTGATTTTGCCAAAAATTGTTCTTGAATCTCTACATGATTGCTTGAAAATGGAAAGTAAATTAATCTTTAAAAGCTACAAATTGCTGCAGAAACTGTTTCAAATTACGACTCAAAAGTTGCAATTTAAAGATAACTAAGTATCAAAACTGTGACTGTCATTTGCAAACTGCAGAATAACCTGTTTCAAATTACAACTCAAAAGTTGCAATTTAAAAAAAAGAAGTAGCAAAACATTAGTTGTCATTTGCAAACTAATGTATATTGTCGCAGTCTAAGAAAACAAGGGTTGAAATTTGCCACTTGTGTGTGTAGGTATTTAAAAAAAACGAATCATAATCTACAAGAAAACAATTTCAATCTACAAACTCCTGCTGAAATTCACGATAAAAACAAACATTAAATTGATACAAATTAATATCAAATTGCAATTCGCTGTTTGAAATATTTGTTTTCCTCGGTCGAATTATTGCTACTCAAATGTAGTGAAATATGATTTTTGAGTGTCAATATCTTCATTTTGCTCATTTTATGAAATTGCAAACAAAAAGTAGCAATTTACTTATTTCGAAGCCAAGGTCCACAACTGGATTAATTTTTCGTGATTTGTAGCTTATTTTTCTTGATCTGATCTAAGAATTCTTTCCGTGATGCTTTGGAATTGATTCTAAATACCTAAGAATTACGGAGTGGCCAATGTTGTTGTTAGTCCACTGCGACGAAGCTTTGAGGCGAATAGCAGAGCTTGCAGCTATTTGTTTGCTAAAAATGTCAAGAGGTGTCAGGTAGAGTAAGGTGTCCAGTGCCGCAAATGGGGTCGTGCGAAGCGATCCGCTTATACATAGGTAAGCTGAACGTTGGACTTTATTTAATTTATCCCGGTTTATACCTTTTAGGGTAAACAAATAAGTTGAGAAGAAACTTTAGTGTAGCACTCACATACTATAACACATTGCATAATCTCCTTTCACTTCAGTTCTCGAGAGATTCAAAGCTTTTTTATTAAATTAATAGATATGAAACGCTCATTATGTTTTCCAATTAACCATTAGTTTAACGAAAGTGTCACTTTAGCTATTTTTGGGATATTTATATTCTTGAAATTCCTGTTTAAATCTCAGTTCTAGAGCATCCAAAGCAAATTCACTTCAAAAAGTAAATTTATTTAATTGTTTAATACGAGTATCGTAAAAGTTTTTGTATATAATAAAAATTAATTTAAAAAAAAAAATCACTTTAAGAAAGCCTTACACTATTTATGTGCGTTAAGAAAAAAAGAAGAGTTTACGATCTCTGTTTTAAGGTTTCTCCGTCAGCCAGAAGAAAGAGTAAGAATCTAAACAAGTGGAATATAAATAGAATTGTTAATATTTTCAAGTTGTATTAAGTTAATTGACTAAACAAATTTGTATCAAGATTCATAAGGTTCGTTTTGTAGGGTTAATTTCAGGTGCGTTCAGAAGGCTTCGTTCAGGATTTGGTATCGGTATTTTAGCGCTGTTTTGACTTAACTGCTCAACACGTTCCACTCCTGTCCATATAGGATTTCTTTGGTTTCATCTAAAGTTAAGACGCTCTTTCCCCAGTTTCCTCTTCTGATTGCAGCAAGAATAGGGCATGTTGCTAGGAAGTGCAGTACGTCTCCTCTAACCCTGTGGTTGCATAGGGTACACTCTGTGTTTTCATCGGCACAATTATGGTCGGTAATTCAGATGTAGTAACTCTCCTCTCGTTTTAAAGAAGAGAGATAGAGAGTAAAAGCATCAAGTCGCCTTTTTTTAAGCTCCAGTGAATTGTTTATTTTCAAGTGGTTTAAATTATAAACTCAAGTTTAAAAGTACGAATTAACCTTCGTTTTCATAACTGAAGGTGAGTTTTTTTAACTTTGACGATAATTGTTATAAAAAAAAAAAAAAATATTTTCATCTACCAAAATAAATAATTATATTCATTAACGCAGTACGATGAGAAATCATAAATTTTAAGGAAATTCGTACGTTCCCTACGACCCCCCTCCTGGATCTGCCATTGAGCCAAATGTGAATTGTAGATTAATTTCTACGAGCAAAACCTGCATGTGTGCATTGAACTATTGCGACACGCAGCTTCACTGTAGCGTTGAAATGGCACAAGTTTGCACCAGCGGGGCTTAAGTTTAAGGAAGCGGCAATGAAAGCTAAAAAATGCTCTCACAATCGAATGTATACAAAATACTAACACAAGAATTCAATACACAAGAATAATCGAATATCTGCAAATTTAATCAAGGGAATGATAGCGCTGTTGTCTTATTTATTCTTGTATTTTAATTTTGGTTTTGTTGTTTAATCGCAAAACAAATAAAGGAAGGGTTGGTTCAATCAATGATCTCCTTGTTCTTCTGGGGGTATATTAAGTATCCTTCCAACTGAAAACACACAATCAATTGATTGGTATGCGCAAAAAAATATGTATAGGTACTCGTACTGGCCATATTTTTCCCGAACCCGAAAAAAATTAACTCAACAACATTTAAATGGCTTCAATATCTTTGGATAAACATACATACCTACCCCTTGTGTCTGAACAACAAAATGCCTAGCCTTTGGCAAATAACAAAAATATACCAAAAATAATACCCTTTTCGAGTTATATGCATGTCCATTGGAAATAAAAAAAGTATCGGTCTCACATCTTTTCTTTTCTGGACTCATGAATTAATATATACATAAAGTTGTATATAGACATAGATGTTGATATGGATACAAATGTAAACTCTCAGCCATCAAAGGGGTAGATAAAATTTAATCACTTTTACTCGACTCTCCAGTAATGAGGACGATGACCATTGATGAAGGATGAATATACTCGAAATATTTTCTTCAATTATGGACTTAAACAGGGTCGACGCCTCACAGCGCCACGCCGCCGACCGCCGCGCCGAACAGGCCACCCGTTAACCGTCACCCGCCAGTGTTTATAGTCTCATATATGCACAAATTAATGGCCGATATTTAATATTTGCATGCGGTCTTTATCGCGTATTATTTTTCGTCGTATTTTACATATATATACAAATGTTGTTAAATGGGTTTCATTTAAGGGGTTGTCAAAGTTGAAATATTCTCGCCCCTATATCTGGTGGAATTTCCCAGACAACGATCGTCATTATTGGTACAATTGAGTATTGATTCTTTCATTTTCTTTGGCGTGGGAAATATATGTACATATCTATATTTAATTGATTTCTTTGGTTATTTTTAAGTACTTGAATAAGATCAAGGAAATTTAAAAGGAAAATAAAGAGTGATGTCCAGATCCATGTGTCCAAATCATCTCGATATATTTTCTTTTAGAAGTGAAGTGAATTGATAAAAGTTCTCAAAAAATATAAATAAAAATGAACAAATTTAATGGAGAAAAATAATAATAATAAAATCTGATCCGAATTATATTAAGATATAACTATACCACACGACGTATTAATTTTGACAGAAAATTGGCTTAATTCAAGCTTTTCCGACACAGAACTTTTCAGTCATGTTAATAATACAAAGGATTAAGGTGGAGGTGTTCTCATAGCGGTAAAAAATATCTTTTCCTTTTGAAGTATCAATTTAACTGGCCTGTGTAAAAATAATGGTCATTCTAAACGTTTACATTACATTAAGAGTCTGTTTATAGCGAACTCTCCTTGGCATTAGAGTTTGTTATCAATTTGTCCTGATCTGACACCAATATTTTACTTTTAGGTGATTTTAATTTACCACACATTGATTGGATTCCATCTGAAGACGAATCATGTCCTCTCCCGAAAAAGGGAAAGGACAACTCCAACCCGTCAAATCTTCGGTCGATAAGTCTTCTTCCGAGCATCAGCAAAGTTTTCGAAAAGATCATCAATAGGGCTCTGACTAAGTGGGCTGCGGACAACAAAATAATTCCGGATAAACAGTTCGGGTTCAAGGCTGGTCATGACACAATTCATGCTGCGTCTAAACTCGTTTCTGATATCCAATGGAATAAATCAAAACAACAATGCACAGGTGCTGTTCTGGTTGATTTGGAAAAGGCCTTTGACACCGTATGGTTAGAGGGTCTTTACCTAAAACTGAGCAGGCTTGGCATAAGCAAGCCATTGTTGTATATACTTTATGATATGCTTAACGGTAGAAAGTTTGTTGTGAAAAGTGGCAATGTAACTTCTACCACAACATTCTTAATTAAAAATGGTCTTCAACAGGGAGCGGTGAATTCGCCGATTCTCTTCAGCATTTACACCAGCGATCTGATAGGTAGTCTTACAAAGGCAATTGCGTACGCCGACGATCTTATTGCGTACAGAACGGCCCGAAAGGTTGAGGTTATTAGAATTCTCTTGCAGCGTGATTTCGACAAGATTCAGCGATATTGCGACGACTGGAAACTGAAAATAAATGTCCAGAAGTCGGAGACAATTCTGTTCCGGACTCCGTTGGCTAGGGCCACGAGGGATACGCGCAAGAATTGGCGCAAGATGGTTATCGTTGATCTTCACGGGCAGCCATTAGCGAGCAAAAGTGTAGTGAAGTACCTCGGTATCTGGTTAGATCAGTATTTATATTTCGACAGACATATAAATGCTGCTCTGACCAGGGCCAGAGGAGCCTTCGCTCTGACGAAACGGCTGTTTTTTAGCAGTCGGCTTGACCCCAGAGTGAAGGTAATTTGCTACATGGCCCTCATACGGCCGATGATCGTTTATGGTTGTCCTGTGTGGTTCAACGTTGCCCCTTCCCAGATGGAGAAGTTTCGGGTGTTCGAGCGGCAGTGTTTACGACGCTGTACCGGCTTATATCGAACAGCCGAATCTTCTTACGTGCATTACTATTCCAACGAGGTCCTATACAACGGGGCTCGAATCAACAGAATTGACAATTTCGTGATAAAACTCGTTCGAGGTCACATTGCAAGGGCTATGTCTTCGACCAACAATTTAATTTTCGGGGCGTTCTATCCGAACGACGAGTATTTTGAAAGTGCACGCTTGAGCGGCTTCATTCCACCAGAGGCATTCCTCTTCTTAGACAGATGCGGTCTGATACAGGATAGATTGGCAGTTCCGCTAATCTACCACGTCAGACGACGAACCGTGGATAGGCGACTCCTGTACAATCGGGACGTCATGGCACAAGGCGGAGCAGAGCTCCTTCGGTTCAGTAGGGCTGTGTCCGAACGGGACCGAAATGATAGGGTGAAGCAGGAGAACCAGTTTTGGTGGCTTCAATCGGCACTTGATAGTGGGTAGTCGGGATGGGGTTTAAAGCCTTGGCCGGCTTACATACTTGTTTTATAGTTTTAGGGTTTAGTTTAAGTAGAATAGGCATGGTGGCACAAAAAACAAAGAATACAAAAAAAAAAAAAAAATACAAAAAATACAAAAAAAATACAAAAAAGAAAAATACAAAAAAAATAAAAAGAAAAAACATGGAATAAAAAAATAAGACAACAATATATGAAAAACAAAAAACGTTAGATAGTTAGATTTGCTGCTGTGGTTGTTCTAGTTTTAAGTAGTTTATAGGTAGAATAGGTAGTTTTAGTTAGCTTTAAGTTTTATTTTAAGGACCTTATTTTAAGTAGTTTTTAAGTAAAAATAAAAAAGGACATTGATATTAGTTTTTTTTGAAATTTTCTAATGAATACAAAAATAAATAAAATGAATTAAAGTTAAATAGATCTTAGGGCCGAAAGGCATTAGCATTAAGTATTATTGTTTAACTTAGAGTGTCCGTATGGGACCAGTAAGTTAGTTGTAAGTTATGGTTAATTAGGCTAGTTTTATGAATTTTTGTCTAGCTTTAAGATAGTCTTAAGAATGAATTAATAAAAAATGAAAAAAAAAAAAAAAAAAATCATGCATTGAAGTCTCTCTCTCTTCTTCATAATCCTTCAAAAATTTGAATTCTCGATTTAGTATTATCTTTAGACCCTTTTTCTAGAATTTAGATCAGGAATCACTAATATTTATAAATATCACCCTCTTTGGAAAGTTTTCTTGATTTAAGTAATCACCTTACTGAATACAGTAATACCTTTGATTGCTTATATAATTTTGATTTCAGAAGAGCTGATTTCCAGTTTTTGTCTGAAGATTTAACCTTAGCATTTTCTAATATTGACTTAGCATTTTCATGTTTGGTACATGAAAGAATTGCGTTTAATTGTTTTCTGCGTAACAAAATAAATAAGACATAGAAAATTTACCTCAAAACCCTGTCTCCAATCAACTTCTATTTTTATTTTGAACTCTTTAGTGAATTTAAGCCTCTTTTTAATTTTTGTATACTCTAGTTACCTTACTACTATATACATATGTACCTCTTTGAAAGAGAAACCAACACAATTTTGCAAATTTGTTAACTTAAAGAAAAAAATCATTTGGCTTCCCGGCTAACTTCACATAGTTAGCTTTCATTAGATAAAACTGTTGATATGTGTAACGCTTTCGCAACTCATTTCCGTGAGCTCTGAAGTAGTTGATGAAGTATATTTTCATAATCTTCACTCCTTTTCGCAAACCAGAGTACGGTTCTTGATCTTCTATCCGTGTTCAACGATGACTACTCAGCCAGCCGGTCCCAATGGTATTTATTCCCCTGATAATATAAAAAAGTGTAGTAATGCTTTAATTGAACCCCTTACGTTCATATTCAAACTATCCCTAAAAACAGGCAAATTTCCAGTATATAAAAGAAGTCATTTCTCACACCAATTTTTAAGTAAGAATCATATTTGCGAACAGCAATATGGTTTCGTGAAAAAAATATCAAGCTTTACAAATCTCCTCACATTTTTAAACATATGTTCAAACGCTTTAGAACAAAATTATGAAGTTGACTGTGTAGTATATACACTGACTTTTCTAAAGCGTTTGACCAACTTAGTCAGGGAATTATTTTATTTAAACTTAAAGCTCTTGGTTTTCCACCATTTTTCTTAGCTTGAATCAAATCATACCTTGAAAACAAATCCTACGAAATAAAATTTAGAAATTTTCATTGATAACTATTTATTGCTCAATCTGGTGTTCCCAAGGAAAGCAATCTTGCCCCTTTTCTGTTCATCCTGTCTAATAACGAGACGTAACATCATGTCTGCGCTCAAGTGAAGTTCTCATTTTTGCTGGTGACATGAAGATTTTTAAAATAATAAAGTCCACCTATGATCGTATTCTTTTACAAGCCAACATTGGTAGTTTTACATTTTGGTTCGGGAAAAATAGCCTTGCCCTCAACCCTTTTAAATACCAGACTGATTTTTGTTATCACAGCAAAAACTCTGTCGCGTCTCCGCATTTAAAGATTTAGGTGTTCATTTCTGTTCCAACTTAGAATTTACACATCACTTTCATTTTATTGTCAATAAGGCAAGTTCTTGGTGCTTGGTTTTATAAAACGCTGGGCAATGATCCCTATGTTACTCTTTCTTTGTACAGTTGCCATGTTCGCCCTCATCTTATTATGAAATTGATCGAAAAGGTATTGAATCAATTCAACATAATTTTATTCGCTTTGGCCTAAAGGGTCTTCCTTGGGATGATCCTTATGATGTGCCTCCCTATGAACACCGTATTCAGTTTCTTCAAATGCAATCTTCCCATCGAAGCGTGTTTATAATAAAATGACTTAATATTTCTTTATACGCTCCTTAATGGTAAAACTGATACACCTTGTGTACTTTTGAATTACCAAGGCGGAACTCATCACCTGCGCACATTTGATTCTATACGTTATACTTATTGACTTGAATTCTGAAGCGTACAAAAAAAAAATACCAACTCATACCCATAATAAAGCACCATGTAAATAATTTTCAATAAATCTAATTCTTAAGATTTCTATTCTGCAACTCTCTATATCTGACCTTTTGACATTTAGAAGTGGATAAAGCCAAAAACAAAAACACATTATAAATCACAATTGTTCAATTTGTAATGATTTCTTCTAATTTAAGTTTAGATTTCAAGCAACAACTTATCGAATAAAGAAACATTTTCCATCTTGCCAACCTTTTCCTTGTTCCCCTTTATACAAATTTAGAACAAAAACAAATTAAAATCTAGGTAGGGGAGGGTAGGGGACTCAACCAACCTCTAGATAATAATTTCTCTTCTCCACCTCCTCGAAAATCCATTCAAACCACCATCTCGGAAAAATAGAAAAGAGAAAAGTCAATGAATGGCGGCGGAAACGCCATCAAGTCGAAAGGTCACCCTCTTTTGAAAAAATAAATAAAAATTAAACAAAAGAAATCCATAACCTCATTTAAAAAGAACTCTGTTAGTTTGTAGATGGGAGTAGTATAAAATAATACGACAGCACCACGTGGACATGGTGAGTGATGTTGTAGTTGTAGTGCACCCGAAACTATGCCTACAATATAGTTTGGAATCAACCCTTCACTCATCAAACATGCCCTAAATCTACATGACTCTTCCCGAACTTGTAGGTAGGTACGAGTACCTTCAAGCTATAGGAACCTAGACTCGTACGTATAGGCATATTGTTTTCCCTGTGGGGGGAAAGTATCGTACTTATTTATATTTTATTTTTGTAGTTGGTTGGCAAAGTTTTGAACTTATCAAAAGGTTAGTAGGCTATACTACTATCCTCTAGTGTGCGGTTTGGCATATTTATTTTTTTAATGTAGAAGTATTGTGTACAACTATTTTCCGACTGTAGGTTTATTTATTCAAAGCTTTTGTTCTGATGCCCGAACACAATGAAACGTCATGAAAAATAGAAATGTGACAAAGATCAAAGAGGTCTTTAAATGTTCAATGCTTCGTTAAGTCTCTTTGACCGAGAGGTGAATTAAAGTCTTTCTATAGATGCAGCAGCCGCAGCAGCTATATAACTGGGCTTCACGAATCACGAGTAGGTGTAATATG